>CM032660.1:46881980-46893065 GCA_019095985.1 Streblospio benedicti
TGCATGCTTCTCCAACTGGAGTCCGCCCTTCAGCTGAAATAACAGTAACAGAAGTCAATTTCATTTGGATATTTGCAAGATAATAACGTTATTCAGACATATATGTTCAATACCCGTGAAAATATACCTTAAATTCTGATTATCATGGTGTTATGAACAGATATCACAATATTATTGTAAAATAGTAGTGCTTCTGTGGATGAGTGGGCAAGAAGGTTATGGGGTTCGAGTCCAAAATGGATCTAGTGGTGGGTGTTTGACAAACCATAATAGTGGATGAGCCCATGGAGATGGTCAGTATCATCTAATGCATTCGGTTCCCATTTGATTTTTATCAAGGTCTATATCGCTAGAGATGAAAAAAAATAGGTGATAGCATTGTATATCAGGTAGCCATCCCAGAGATATCAGTGTAGGATATTGATAATTGATTCATGTTCACGACGTTTTGTACTATAGGGTCTAGTCCTAAAAATAATAGCGGTCGCACATGTTTTTGATTGGAAACAATCTTACTAAGACTTCAGCATAGTTCCTTAAACTTAGAAATATTGCCTATATATGGTGTATGGTGGTTGCTTGAGCTGTAATTGGGGACATACTTGAGAGAGGGTGCACTTGTGTACCTGCTTGCAAATTTTCAAGCTGATTCATCAGAGTTTTAGTTTCGAGAGTTGGGTGTGAGTGACTGATGGTGTTTGTTGGGAAACCACCATTGTTGGGCTTTCTGCAGGTGACGAAATATAGGTACTTTTTGTTTCCAATCAATTTAAAAGAAATCCACACACGCAATATGTTGTCAATCATTTGATATATGTTGGACACAGTTCTTAGCTGCCTTGTCAATATATGCTAGTGTGTATTGAAACGCTATAGATAGGAAAGATTCGAGGCGAAATGAGTCCAGTTTTATTGTTTGGGGTGTAAATTTTGTGATCATTAAATCACCTCCAGTCAGATTTCCATGGCAACATAGTGTGATGTGGACTAAAAATGTATGTTTTGCATGGAATTTAATTGAATCTGCGTCTCTTTCCGATTAAAAACACATATAGCTTCTGTATGTTTATCAATGACTGAATGTGACACGAGAAATTTAATAGGGGCACATGTTGGTAGCTACACACAGCAATGGAAAATCAGAAAATCCCCAATCAATTTAGAACTAGACCCTAGGTCGAACATACGGGTAATAAAATTAGCGTTTAATAGTGGTAAGCGTCAGTAGCATGTGTACAAATATTAAACAATATAAAGCAAATTTAATAAATTACTGTGTTATTTCAATGACAATGAACTATATATCTGGCCATGATGATAATAGATAAGACGGACGTCATACAGTATACGTCTGGTGCTAAAATACGTGCGGGTAGTGACTATATTTGTGCAGTAAAACTTGGATCACGCTGACACTGGTGAAAATAAATTCTATGACGCCGCCGGTGGTGCTGGCCAAAATGTAGTGGTAGGACAGGTTCATAATAATGGTCCAAATTAGTCTAAAAGCAATTCCCATTGGCATGGGCTCCCTAGGAAATTTTGACACATCAGGAGATCCCAGTAATCTCAGTCAAAGATGGAGAAAGAAGATGGATGTGTGGGTTCCAGTTATATGGGAGCATGCATAATTTACCATGCAGGGTGAGTGACCCCCCCCCCCCCATCAACCATTTCCTCACATTGTCATTGCTGTGCAGTCTGTTATAACAAACCAATACATTTTGAATCATGTTTTATGTAGATAAAATATCATGCAATTACAGTTATACTTATAATTATGTCACACACATATAATTTCAAGCGTAAGGGGGAAGCCCAGAACATTTTTTACTTTTCTCATTTTTAGTTAATATAGATGATTTTCATAATCGTTGGTATAATATGATTTAAAATTATTTCTCAATTTTTTTCAAAAACATTTTTTGTGAAATAATGACCACATGTTTAGGTACATACACTGAACCACTGATAGTGTGTCATTAGATAGAAACACATCTCTAGTACAGAGGAGATATTTCTCTAAATCGTCCCAGCCTTAGAATTTTGAAATATATCCTTTTACTGCAAAAATAGTAATTTCAAATATGACTAGCTTTTATGACAGATATTACAAAATGGCATTTTCCAGCTTATTAGTAGTTCATTATGTGTGTGAATATTCATGAAGGAGATCAGGACTACTTTTGGTAGGCTCCAGAAAACATCACATCATATACGATACTGATAAGAAATACATGTATAGCAAAATTATATACATCATGATAAGTTGATTCAAGGAATAAGCACATATCTTTAACTTTGTTTAGCATGTAAAGAGCAATAAAAAAATTGGAGGATGATAATTATCAAACCCAACAGATCATCAGACAAACCAATATGTGTTTCACTGAAATGTTGGTAGCCTCACATGAGGCTTTATTAATGCCTCACTGGTTTTTCTGTATTATTCAAGTGAAATAGTCTGGGGGGATTATGAAAGCCATTAAGTAGTACAATGAAATACACTAGAACCTATCCCATGTGGATACCTTTGTAAAAAATGAAAATTGTCCATGTAAGGCAGATGTCCAAAACAGAGAGGTTTTTAATATGGCATTGAAGTAATTGGAGAAGAGAAATGTGTCCATACAATACGGGTCTCCTAAATATTAAGGTGCCTACATAGACAGGTTTTACTGTATCTTGGACCTTATTTCAGCATTTCAGCAAGTACTACTGCGTATTAATTTCATGATATGGGAAGATTTCAAGAAATTGCATAAATAGTTTTCTGTTGAATTAACATTTTATAAAAAGAGGTGGTAGATACAGTTATCATCCAATCAATGGAATAAACATCTTTGTTTTGTCAACACTTTGAAAATGGATTGACAACATTGGATTATGGCATAAACTTGGTAAAATCTTGTACCTATTGTAATATCGTTCATGACAGAAGAAAACACAATCTCAAATATGGATGTTAGAAAATTTTCATCAATTGTTTGAATACAAGGTCAGAAAATGAAAAAAGAAGGCTGGGGGGACGTTGATAAATAATCTAAGATAGAACCACATAATCTACATAAGTGACATGTGGCTGACGGTTTCTATTTATGTACCTAAAGACTAAAGATATGCCTATATATCTGAACATTTTTAAAAAATATTAAGAAAAATTTTTTTTTGAAAAATAAAATTGTTTATGTGGTGGGGCTATTTTTTGTAAATGAGTGATGTAAAAATCATGACTATGAGAATTTTTTCCCTAATTGATGAAAATGTATTAGGCTTCCCTCTTAAGATGGTAGGAACCCGTGAAGCAATACCGGGTACATGAGTTGTCAACTAAACTTTCAGACGTAATAAGTTCCATGTTAACTTCAACCTTCTTAGTCACTGTCTCCAATAAATGTCCTTGTTTTATAGCATGATATCTACTTTTGTATGCTTCTCCTGTTTGAAACTGAAAGAACATCTGCTTCATCATCAGATATATTGACTTGCAAAACTGCAAGCACCATTTCAGAATCTTCGTCGTCAGAGTCTGTGAAGTGAAGCCACCGGGTAGTCCCCTATGAAAATGCCCAGTCGCCCAGTCGGCCGACCCTGTAGACAGACAGTGGGGGAGGGGGCTACCTCCCGGGTAATGTCGAACTCAGACGAATTGAGTAAATTTTCAAAAACTTCCAGGATCTGACAAGTCTACCCAAACTTTTTTAACATCATAGATGTCCCTCTTCAAAAAAAAAGTAAAGAGATTTGCTCTGGCGCTTTTACGCGCACAGAATCGATATCAGAGCCTGGACTAGTAGTGTAATCTGACAGATGGTGGAAAGTTAGATCTGAGGATTCTTACGGGTCCCTCGGTCAATGACAGTTGGCTATGGGACGTGGATTTGCCGGGGGATGGTCAGGCTGACTCGGGAGCGCCAAGAGTTGTGCAGTACCGAGGGCACCGGGATCTCGCTGTGCTGAGTCCCAGGGAATTAGTTGGCCGGGAGAGTCCCTGATCTAACAACCATGCTCCGTGCCCCTTGAGATAGAACTCCCTATCTCGCTATCTCCAAGTGCCCGTGATACAGTTCTGGATCCGCCCCGGGATGTGCGGGGAGAGGTGAGTCTGGTCCGCTGCCATCTCCACCGCCCAGATACGATCTGGCTCTGGCCTGGATGTCGAGGAGCAGGGAGTTGTGGGAGTCTGTCAAGAAAGTGGCCCGGACACAATTCATCCTGTCAGGTTAACAATGTACCCCGCATAACAGGTTTCAGTGATATAGAGGCTGTTCAGCGATGAAGGCTGACTAGCTATATATAGCGCCAAGTGGCAGACAGGCGATTACGCAATAATGTATTCAGGCAAGTGTGAACACTTGCCTCTCGTAGGACAGATTGGTCTAGTGGTCTGTGACGCCTTGCCGACACATAATGACTGGTCTGGTGTTAGCAAGAGACCGTGAGTTCAATTCCATGGCCTTTCAAATCTTTTGAGTCTCTGTCACTGAATTTCGTTTCACTTTATCGTTTTCCCATTGGTGTGACAGGAATTGCACATACGCAAATTTAAGGTGATATTGTGATTGTGGAACGCAATTAAGTCATTGGCTGGTACCGGATTTTTTGAGAGAGTCTTCTTTCCAAAGCAAATGATACTAGTACAGGAAAAACACTTTTTCAAGACAAATACAGAAGAAACACTATTTTATAACATATAAGCCTCTCATAGAGAGTGGATTTTGGCAATACAATTGATGATCAAATAAGAGACCAAGTCTTGCAACTGTTTCATAATTGGTATGGTTGGAAACGCATACCTCGGTAGATTATGTAAGTAGTAATTTTAAGCAGTGGTGTTTGAGGAGGTACGAGGCTGAACCTATGCAAGTGTTTCTAAGGGTTTGTACAACCCTTTTTTTCTTCACTTTTATGAATCCGGCACACCTGTTACTATCAGGAAAAGACAATAAATCAATGAACATCAAAGGGATCCACAGTACCTCATGTAAGCTTGACGTAACAGTAGTGAAGAAGTGCGACCATATCATGATATGCAAGCAGAGCTGTGGATTGATGTTGCCCATTTTGATCATCAAAGTTTAGTAATAAATTGTTCTACTAAATTTTTATAATTGATATGGTTGGAAACGCATACTTCTGTAGATTATGTATGCAATGATAAACTATTTTTAGCTGTTGTATAGACTGAGATACGAGGAATAATTTATGAAAAGATTTTCTAATGGTTTGTACATGATGCTGTTGAGACTTTCCCAAAGTATTCTGGTCATGACGTCACCGAGGCTATTTTTAGAACATGAACCAAATCATAGAAAATCGAGCTGGCATGAAAGGTTCTTATTTTAAAGTTAAATTATTCATTAAATTCAGTTTTGAGACATACAAATGAATGCCAGTTACATCAGAAATGACAGCATTTAATTTGATATAAAACATTATTAGATAACACGTTTTGATAAAAAATACATAATAATTCATTTGTTAGCCCTTTAAGTCTTTTGAGCACATACAGTGATTCCGCCTTGAAATAACCAAATTTGTATTGAATACTGTTATAATTCAGATTTTACTCACAGCATCAAGTTTGTCCATGTCGGGCGTGTAGCCTGTAAGTATGCCCACTTCAATGATTGCCATCCCAGTTTCAACTTTACCCTCAGACCTGCAAAAAAATGTCACAATATACACGCCAAAATGCTCATGCCATATATTTCTATATATATTTTTTTTAAGTTATTTAGTGTATATGTACTTTCCATAGTGCCAATACGTAGTTTTGTAAAACCTCGTGGTCAAGTTGGATGAGCATGATTAAATTTAAAGCCATTCTTGGACTTTTATATGAATGATTCCTTGATATTCTTTACTTTTACTGAACTATTCTATAATAATTAGTTTTATGTTTCGCCTTTGTTATATATTTGTTCTTTGAAAGTTGAAATGGATTTTTAATAACCTATATTTTGATTTTATTAGTTATTAAATGTTTCAAAATTAAAACGTCTACAGAAATAACTGATTTTTTCTCTACACAATCATCATAACATTCCGTGTACTGATATCTCATAATGTATCATACTGAGAAAATATAACACTTGGTTTTAGGCTTTAATTTAGCATAAAATCACCTGGCACAATTAAGTCTGCAATAAAAATCAATGAGAAAGAAAAATGGCTAGTTTTTTTCCAAAGATACTATAACATCTTTGTTTTTTCTAGCTTGTAGGCTAAAGTTTGTACTGAATAAACAGAATTAGTCCCTTCTGTAGGGGCAATGTTTCCACCCGAAAAGTACCAAAAGGTTGTTATACATTTTTATAAAGGGCTGTATCCATAGATTATGAAAATCAATTTCTTGTGTGCGGCTGTTGGTGGAACAAAGCGTACCGCTTGATTGAAAATGGGTACATAAGAAAAATTCTACTTATTAAAAAATAAGCTGTATCTCAGAAAATGGTGTAATGCATGTTATAGAAAGCAGTGATGATTATTTAATTACATTTGCTACATGTCTATGGGTGTCTAAAACAAAACCAATATAAAATTTATTCTGAAATGTCTGTTTAAACTAAAAATTAATGAGTACTTTTGGGGGCCCATCTCACGGAATTGAAGAAACAGTAAAGTTTTGTTGAAAAAGTTTTTTCTATGATTGCACAGTTCATGAAAAGTATTATATGTGATATGTATCTGATGGAAAAATCATCTAGAATTCATATAAATCAAATTTGAATCTTCTAGCTCTCTTTTAAAAAAGTTATAGTACATTTACCGACCCCTACCCCCATAGCATTTCCGGTAACCTGTATATGGAGTCTGTAGATATGAGTACTTATACGTTAATAAAACATGATAGATGATTATGACTTTTAACATACATATCATGGGATATACTGATATGATATACTAGCAATATTGGAGTGCATTTGTTTTTAACATTTTTCAATATTCATGATCGCCATTACGTAAAAATACATTCTCGCAAATAACATTTTGATTATTAATGATACACTGTGATTTTGGTGCCTAACTATATGTTTTTGGGGTCATAGAATCTAAATCCAGCAATAAAAGTCACATTGATCTGACAGATATAGGCAAATCCAAGATGGCCACCACAGAGTTGGGTGAATTCTATGATTGCCTTGAACTTTTTAACTGTTAATGCCATAAATATTATTTTGTTGTCCAACAACATGTTTTTGGGGTCATAGAATCCCAACTAGCTAACTAAAGGCATATTGACTACATAGATATAGGCAAATCTAAGATGGCAGCCACTGAGATTGGTGAATTCTGTAATGTCCAAAAATGGCCACCAAATCCTTAAAATGCCCATATCTCCATCAATAAAGGTGCTAGGAATGCGATTTCGTTGTCTACTGTAGGGTATCAGCTGCAATTAATTCAACTATGTATCTTAGATATAGGTAGCATGACATTTAACATCAATTATTAGAAAAAATATTGATAGAAATCAAGAAGATTTCACTCCTTAATTATGACAAAATGTCATAGTGACCAAAACTTAGTGATCATTCAGCCATCTCATGATATCAACACTCGAGAGATCAATGTACTCAAATCGCTTCCTCATCAGTTTCTGAATCATCATCATTATCATCATCACTATCATCTTCTGATAGCGTAGTATTGGGATTGAAACAATGACCCATTGTCTCTTTGCAACACTTGCAAAAACTCTGTACATGGCATGTCAGCTTTATGGCAACTGCAGCTTGTGCTTTAACATGGAAATGTGCTACTATATCTACAATATATTCTGTTTTGCTTCTGTAAGACTTGTTCACTCACATTCAAGATGTCCATAACAGTCCAACATGAATGCTGTGGCCTGGCTCAATAGAAGAGGAAATGTTCCCAAGATCATCTAGTGGATACCTGTCCTGAGAGAGTTGATAGCTGTGGGTTTAACTATGTCATAGCATATTGGCACAGTATCACAGCCTTAAGCCCATGGCTGGGAAGCAGGTGTATTCATGATCCCTTTGTATTTAGATACTGTGGCTTTGATATCTGTGTACATGACCAACGTCTTACAGGAGCTCATCTTACCTGCTTTTTAAAACCATTATTGACAAAATGGCACAAAATTACAAACACATCAGTGTCATCACATATAAAGAGGGTCTGTTTGGTTGAGCAGCTACTATATGATGGATGAGAATGGTGTCTGTCTCATCATGCATGGCAGGTAAGTCAATACGACGTGATACTGCACCATTTATTTCCGCTGGAAGAGGATCACAACCTGTTACAACCAGCTTGCCATTGATGGAGTCTATCTTTGCAAAGATATTGACAATGACAAAATCATTGAGCTGCTTCTTCTTTTGGGAAACTGAGAGCACAACATCCATCCCTGGTAACATAGTAGCAGGGGTAAGACCATAAATCCTACTAGCTCCTTTATCCCTGTTGTTCTGTGTTGAATCCTTTGGACTGTCTTCATTGTACCTAAAGATTTCATCACATAGTGGCCCTCTGCGAGGAACAAGGACAGCATTTCCTTCACTATAGTGATGTGTAATGGAAAGTCAATTTCTCTATCTACACACAAATATTTTATAATGGCTTGATGGCCTCTAAGTGGAACAGCTCAAAACGTTTGGGACCCCGTTGTCTACAATTTGAAGGTTTTGTTGGAACATTGGTGATGTTTATCGGTGCTTTGACAAGTATGTATTTGTAACGCAAATGCAGATTATTACTTTCAAAAACATGACAGATGAGACATATCTATGTGCTAATGTAACATATTAGCAACTATATGTAACTATCTAAAGTAAATGTAGTATGATGAAATCTGTACATACAATGAAAATATTCCAAATGAACCAGCTGTTTATAGGTAAATTAAAGTGTCTGATGACACTGATGTGTTTTTAATAGTGTGCCATTACATCAGGTGAATATGAGGTCCTGTAAGAAGTCAGTTATATAGCCAGATATTAATGCCACAGTATCTAAATACAAAGGGATCATGACCAGCTTCCAAGCCATGGTCTTACAGGCTGTTATACTGTGACAGAAAGAGAGAAATTCTCTAAGTTGTGAAGAGTAGATGCAGGAGCAGATTTCCATGTCAAAGCACAAGTTGCAGTTGCCATAAAGCTGCATGCCATGCAGTGAGTTTTGCAAGTGTTGTGGAGAGACAGGATATTGGTACGGTTAGGCTATGTAAAGTTATTTGGCAGATCGTGGAATCAAACTCACAGTCTCCCGTACATGATTCAGACCAGTCATATGTCTAAAAACTGAACTAATCTCCCTTGACGAAGTACACACACTTCAGTTTGAACCAGAATCAATCTTATGCAATGGCACTTTCCCTGCCTTGATACTATTATTAGTCTACTAGCCTCGCAGCCTTAGTCACCAATCACAGCCTACTACTACCGACTATGTTGGTAGCAGTCATTGGGGCACATGCGTGATACCACAGTATCTACGACTTACTAACTCCTCACTACTAACATGGCCGTAATCAGAGTCACTTCTTTCATACAATCCCAATACTAAGCTCTCAAAAACTGATGAGGGAACGATTTGAATAAATTGATCTCTTAAATGTGCGTATCATGAGGTGGTTGAATGATCACTAAGTTTCGATCACTGTATGATTTTTTTATTACTAATATGTAAAATTACATATTTTACATATGACATGATTTTGATGATTGTTATCAATATTTTTCAAATAATTGATGTTGGGTGTCATGTTACCTTTACCTAAGATACAAATCTAAATTACTTATAGACCCACACCCTACAGAAGACACCTAAATCACATTAATAGCACCTTTATTGGTGGAGATATGGCAATTTTAAGGTTTTGGCAGCCATTTTGGACATTGCAGTATTCACCCATCTCAGTAGCAGCCATCTTGGATTTGCGTATATCTATGTAATCAATCTGACTTTAGTGAATTAGTTGGCTGGTTCGGATTCTATGACCCCAAAAACATGTTGTTGGACAACAAAATAATATTTATGCCATTAATAATTAAAAAGTTCAAGGCAATCACAGAATTCACCCATCTCTGTGGCGGCCATCTTGGATTTGCCTATATCTATTTAATCAATGTGATGTTTCATTGCTGGATTTAGATTCTATGACCCCGAAAACATATAGTTAGACACCTAAATAACAGATGTATCATTATTAATAAAAATGTTATTAGAGAGAATGTATTTTTACGTAATAGCGATCATGAATATTGAAAAAAATTTAGCGACAAATGCACTCCAATATAGCTAGAATATCATATCAGTATATCCCATGATATATATATTAAAAAATCATAATCACCTATCATGTTTAATTTACATATCAGTACTCATATCTACAGACTTCATATACAGGTTACTGGAAATGCTATGGGGGTAGGGGTCGGTAAATGTACCATAACTTTTTTGATTCAAATTGGATTTATATGAATCTTAGATGATTTTCCCATCAGATACATATCACATATAATACTTTTCATGAACTGTGCAATCATAGAAAAAACTTTTTCAACGAAACTTTACTGTATCTCAAATTCCTTGAGATGAGCCCCCGAAAATACACATTAATTTTTAGTTTAAACAGACATTTCAGAATAAATTTTATATTGGTTTTGTTTTAGACACCCATAGGCATGTAGCAAATGTAATTAGATAATCATCACTGCTTCTCTATAACATGCATTACACCATTTTCTGAGATACAGCTTATTTTTTAATAAGTAGAATTTTTCTTAGGTACCCCTTTTCAATCAAGCGGTATGCTTTGTTCCACCAACAGCCGCACACAAGAAATCGATTTTCATAATCTATGGATACAGCCCTTTATAAAAATGTATAACAACCTTTTGGTACTTTTCGGGTGGAAACATTGCCCCTACAGAAGGGACTAAATAGTATATATGTGGCCTGCAAACTGGGAAAAAACTGGATCTGGTTCCAGCTCTCTTGAAGGCTTCGCCCCCCCCAATGTTTATTTGCTTCCTACACCTATGTCAATACGCAAGGTTTGTGGTCTGTTCAACTCACCTCACTTCTATGGAGATGTCAACCGTC
>CM032660.1:46893165-46910556 GCA_019095985.1 Streblospio benedicti
TTCCAGGACAGTCACACGCCATTATCATAATTTATGCCTTTTCAAAGAATCAGCCTTAGTCAAGCGCCAAGACGTTGTTGCAGATTAGTAACAGCGCTTTCGACACGCAGAGAGTTGACCGGCGATAATAAAGAGCATTATTGTCATCTTGATCTGTGGAGTATTCGATAGATTTCTTAAAATATGTAATAATATTATGGTCTCAAAGTGTGATAATAAGAATCAGCATCAATACTTTGAATAACAGAACCTTTTAAGTAACCGGCAGGTGCAGGTAACAATATATTTTGTTTTTTTGTGGTTGAACTTTATTCTGCTGGTTTACCCTGATTTCGGCAAACGCAGTATGTTGCTTTATTACGAGTGAAAATGGAGCGTTTAAAGTATGCAAACATGGCCTCAAAATTCTCCCATGAAGTTAGATTTGGCCAATGAGCTATTCTAGAATAAAATACATATATCATAACAACGACAGCACTATATTTATTTCTTAGTGATGATAAAGATTAAATGTTGTAAAATTAAAGAACTGCCAAACATGGAACATGTATTTAATTGGGTTTGGTGTGCAGGATATTTAAATTAGGTCACTCGCCTGCTACGTAAACCGCCATTGCTAGAAATCTCCGGTACATATGACTGGGAACTTCAGTGTGATTAGTGTAATAAACCCATCTTTGTGAAATGTACTTTATAAATTATCATTTTGTTAGATAATATTCACATTGTACTATATTCATATGGCAATTATGAATGCAAACTTCGGTATGGTGTATGTAATAAACCCATTTATATATATTATTATATCGCCAGGTATTACTGACACCCACATCCAACACCAACACTTCCCACTTCACATGAGTAAAAGTCAAGTCTGCTCTGGTCCAAGTGCAGCAAGCCCTTACAAATAGTTTCCCCAGCCAAAGAGTATCATGTGTTATCATGTTAAATGCCATGATAGGCATGCTACATGAACCTTATAATTTATGAGAGCTTCAAATATGTTATCAATGAACAAAGTGTCTCCACTTCACAGTAGAAGAAAAGGTGCTAGAACTGACCTTGGCCTCAGTTGGGCCTGTGTTGTAGAAAACGGCCTTCAGTAAAAGATGTTCACCTAAAACAGAGAGCTGCATACATTTTTGGCATCGGCATATGGTGTTCAGCTTCATAATGTATGAAATTAGATAATTACCATTGTGGTTTACATGTTCACAACAGAGGCCTTTTCACTTCAACACTCTATGGCTACGTATCATCATTTATTGCATGTACTCAAACATGTCAAATCATTGAAATGAACCCATGAAATGAAAATGAAACCTAAACCCGCTTCATATAAGGGACCATGCAATATTTACCAGGCAGGGGGACCGGTGCATTTGGTAGGGGGACAGGTACTTTTTTAAAGGTGCAAAGTAGGGGGACCTGATGATTTTTCATTCTCATTGGGCATGGGATGTGTACTTCTTTTCACGTACTGAAATCCCACTTTGACAGGAGCAATTTGGTACAAATTATTCACGCAAATAGGACAATGTTGCTCACCTGGTCATAGTTAAAGCCACGCATCACTGGTTCCGGCGCACTGGGAAATTACGCCCATCTGATAAAAATCAGTTGGATATCCAGATTTTTTCACCTACGCTAAGCATCTGCCGGCTACGCCGACTCAGCGTTCCCTTGCCGCTTTACGTACGTGTGACGTGCGTGTAACATTCACTGCCAGTACCCAGCCAAAATATTTGCGTCTGTTATGCATCGGGGTTACGCTGACCTTGCTTTCACTGTTTGCTTTTCTTACGCCAGGTTTTGCACCAGTTTTGCGCCAGCTGTGAGTTGACTATGTACAGGCGGGGAAAATCATTTAATGCCAAAAGGGGTTACCTATCAGCAGCTGCTCGACGGATAGAGATTTTTGCCAGGAAATCCCTAGAATTTATGTGTCAACCATACGCAGAAACTAGTGGGATGCGGCCTTCAGATCTCTATAGATGACTTTGAACGAAGAAGAAAAAATCAGTGTTGCAACAATGTGTAAAGCTAAACGAACTACCGATATTATGTGAAATGCAATTTCTTATTTGCGCAACAACTATTTTTATCCAAGTAAAATATATTGAACCCCAAATAACTATCTTAGCACAATTTTACAAGAGGTTCTGTTCACTACCAGAATGGCACAAACAACAAACACATGATAACCAATCTGAATTTTAATTAACAAAATATAAGAAAATAATTTGGAGATGCAATAAAAAACATATCCATATGCACATCAATAACTTTCAAATCCCTTCTTATACTACTTGTATAGGAAAAATATGGTAGCATAAAATGTGTAAAACAAAACAGAAATTACAAAATATAACATGACTTGATCTTATAATAAAAAATTATAATGCTGATAAATACTTGAGCAAGTTACTTATTCGCAAAAATGCGTATTTTCAGAAATTTTAACCTTGAAAATAATATATGATTACTTTGATGTCAGTCAACAAATAGAAAATGGCAATAAAGATAAAAATCACAAAAGTATGGATGGCAAAACATGTTAAGAACATGAAACTAGGGTCAGTATTACTATAAAACTAGATTTGTTTGGGCACACAAACTAAAATAGTCAGCAAACATTAAGAGCCTATGATCAGTAGGTCAAGGATTGACCAAAACCGCAAATTAAAGTCAAAATAATACATAGACGAAAACAGCAAAAGTCAATAGCCAGTATATGTACATTTTGCATGTCAATTATGTAGACAATTAACATGGTTAAACTACTGAACATAAATCCGTAAATAGATCCCACATCTAAATGAAAATATTTTCTAATGGGCTAAATTATCTACCACCCCTAGATTACTACTGCTTTTATACCGCCTCCATTTAAATTCATTTTGCGGATTCTCCACATTGATTCAATTTTATCTCGCAGGTCAAAAAAAAATTATATTCATGGGAGGGGACACAGACTTTATTATGAATGGAGGTCATGGGAGATCATAATGATAATAATAATAATTACATTTGTAGAGCGCTCTATCCATAAAATGTTCTAAAGTGCTTAAACAATATATGAACATTAAAACAATGATGCAGTCCTAAAACAACAGTTAAAAAAGACAATTAAATTAGTACAATATCAATATGTACGTGAACAAACCATTATATTAAAATTACAAGTAAAATAAAATGCCTCTTTAAATAAAAATGTTTTAAGTTGACGTTTAAAAGATTTAACAGTGTCACAGGTCCAAAAATGAGTGGGCAATTTGTTCCAGAGTCTAGGAGCTGCTACACTGAAGGCACGATCTCCATATGCCACTGTTTTTGATTTTGGTACCACTAAAATGTTGGATGAGGATGACCTTAAACGCCTCGAAGGTACATAAGGTGTATAAAGCTCTTTGAGATATGCAGGACCATGATTATTCACACTCTTAAAACAGAGCAATAAGACCTTAAACTTAACACGCTGTTCTACTGACAACCAGTGGAGCTCAATAAGTGATGGAGATACATGATCGTATTTTTTGATGCCACAAATAAGTTTGCATGCTGCATTTTGTACGGACTGTGATTTAGAAGACTTTTTGGCAAGCAGATCAAAAGTGATCTGTTTTTTTTCATCACATCAGCATGGGACATGACCTTTTTTCAGACAAGGTTTTCGATATGCACCGGTCCACCCTGCCTGGTAAATGTTGCACCGTCCCTAATTGTAAAACTTGGTATCAATCAGTAATACAATATTGATGAAACCAATCACAAGGTAAAATACAAGTACGTTGATACGTATGATACTCAGAATTTGGTCCATAATTTTACTTTGGCGAATTTTGTTCAGAAGAACTAGTTTACTTATAGGTTGCTGTTTACACGTCTGAATATCGGACGTTCCATCTCAAAAACAGATTGCTATTTATAGAGTGTATGCAGTTTATGAAGCAAAAGAGCATATGCTGCTTCAAACATGTGCTCTATTGCTTGTAATGAATAAAAGTAAATGTATGGTAAATATAAGTAAATGCATGGTTTGTAGACTTTTTGACACTGTGAACTTTTTAAGGGGAAAAATATTCTATTTTCAGCTTTTTAATATTTATTATACTTTACAATATGAAGAACCAAACACGTTTTGAAATGAACCTTTTATCTTTAATAGTTTTCCCATTTCAACGCATTTTGTAAAGACCAAGCTGTAGTGAAAAACAATGACTCATTCTTTGCTGGCTTATAAGGTTATATGGCCTAAAATTAAATTTTTACATTTTCAATGTTTTGTATGCTATAAATCATAAAGAACAACATCTTTTTAAAATGAACCTTTTTATCATCAATAGTTTTTCTTATATGATACATTTTATAGACAGCAACTACTATCAATGTATATTGATAGGCCATGTTTAAAGCCCATTTTCTCAAAAACTAAGTTTGTATAGTGGATGAATTTTTTCTTTTTATATTTCTCCTTAACCATGAAATCAAATTTTTCACAAACGTGTATATATTTGAAGATATATGCATTCTGAAGAAAACATTATTAGGGGATTTTGATTTTTTTATTTCGTTGATGAATTATGAACGTTTTTGTATTGATTTGTAAGAAAATTCGAAAAATAGGTGGTTTTAAAACTTAAAATGCATGTAAAATGATAAATAGGAAAAATATAAAAAAAAATTAAGGAAGGTTTTCTAGATAAATATACAAATTTTGTAACTGAATAGTGATTTTGGTCATTTCGATGTTTTTCTCTCAGTGTTTGCTCAACAACCACCACTAGACCCGACTAGCAATTGAACCCATGACCTTTTAGTCACAACTCCAACTCCCTAGACACTCAGCCACAGTACACAGTATCAGGACAAGACAAGAGCATAGCTTCCTGTGTAGGTTTGGGACCACTGACCTCTGATGGCACTGTAGGGCAGCCTCACTTTGAAGAACATGTTCTTGGTGACGACAAAGTCGTGCGGTTGGGCGACGCACAGCCCGTTGTCCAGGGAGAGCTCGACGCCCTGCAGGGACCACGTGGTGATGGAGTGAGGCAGTGGCAGGGGATGGGAATAACGCCCTCGCCCGCTGTAACACAAGGGTGGCTTACAGATATAGCCATGATGTGGGGGGTAAGGCTAGCAGTGACGTGCTTGGACAACGGATACCAAATATAAGCAAAGGCTTGCTCCATTCACACAATAAGTGTTGGTGTACTCAGTTTAGCCAATAAGCATACGCAAACTGTGTTTAGACAATACAACCAAGCAAACGAACCTGGACGTGCTCTGCTTAAGCAATAAACAAGGACATATCTTGCGTGACCAATATGTAATGGTGTACTTTGTTCAAAGAATATATGCAACAGGGTACTCGGCTTCAACGAAATAAGCAGGGAAGTACTCTATTTAGACATTATAACCAATGGTGTACTCTGTATAGACATTATAAAAAAATGCAATGAAGTCTCTGTATAGACAGTATAAATGTGAACGTACATATCATTATTTACGGTTACAATTCACAGTTTGTCGTTGATACGATATCACAGATGTGCTTGTCACTAACATTAGCTTTCACTCGCCTGACTTGTACCCATTTAACATGTAGGTACCCTTGAGCAGTGTGCCATCTGTTAGAGGTAGTTTTGATCAACACCCACCACCAGACCCGACCAGAAATGGAACCCATGACCTTCTTGTCATGAGTCCAACTCACTATCCATTCAGCCACGGAAGCACATAAACAATGACTTACTCTGTATAGACAGTGAAAGCAATGCCGTACTCTATTTAGACTGTATTAACAATAGCATGCTCTGTATAGATATTATAAAAAATGGCATACTCTGTATAGACAGTAAAAACAATCGGGTACTCTGTTTAGACATTATAAACAACCGCATCACTGACATGCTTGTCACCTAACATTAGTTTTCTGTTGCCTGACTTGTACTCATTTAACATGTAGGTACCATGGAGCAGTGTGCCATCTGTTAGAGGTAGGTTTGCTCACCTCCCACCACCAGACCCGACTAGGAATTGAACCCATGACCTTCTTGTCATCAGTCCAACTCCATTCAGGCACGGAAGCACATAAACAATGACTTACTCTGTATAGACAATAAAAGCAATGGCGTACTCTGTTTAGACATTATACACAATGGCGTACTCTGTATAGATATTATACACAATGACTTGCTCTGTATAGACATTATAAACAATGGCATACTCTGTTTAGGCAGCAATAAGTGAAGACCTACTCTGTTTTAATTTGGATTTCAGCCACCGACTCAGGGAAGTTGCGACGCACCATAACCTGCCCCAGATTTTCCAGATCAAGTTTCTTCACTGTCTTGTCACTGGAGCCTGCAGGAGGTCGGAGAAAACCAGTCAGGGTCGCGGCACGGAGCGGCCGGGAGTAGATGACGGATGCTGGAAATGTAGTCAGATGGATCACTACCGCTACCAGTGCCCAGATGCGACCAAGGCGGATTTGGAGTTGTGGAGTCTCCAAGCGCATAAATGACGGAAACAAAGTGAAGGTGGACGGACGGATGGCGGGCCCCAGACCAACGCACGGAAGACTTGGATGTCATGGCCGATTTTGGTTAATACACGGACCCTCAAATGAGCCGGTCAAACGAATTTAAAAACCAAAATGGATTTCAGAAAATAATTGGAATCAGTATGTTGTCGATTAAGCAGGGAAAATTGGCAAATTTTGAGAATTCCCCCACTAGCTAGATATTATTGGCGGCAAGCGAGTTGGAAAGCTGAAAATTCGTATAATTCGCAAAATGTGCGTGCATTGTGAAAAGAATTGGAATCAGCATGTTGTCATGACCTTATATTATACAAATTATAAGGAAAAGAAAGAATTATGCAAATTTTGAGAATTACATTCCTAGTAGATTCTGTAAATTGGCGAATTTAATTGTGTTCTTCACAAAATTCGTTTGACACTTTGAACTGGCATCGCACAACTCTTTTGTGCATTATTTTTGTTTCTGTGTTACTGTTTCAAGCTTAATTGCTGCACTATAACATATATAGCATTTCACAACAAGGAGGGTAACAAATTTCGACTTTTTATACTGCCATGGGGTGGTTCAGCAAAATGCGCAAAAAATTC
Source organism: Streblospio benedicti (assembly GCA_019095985.1). NCBI lineage: Eukaryota > Metazoa > Annelida > Polychaeta > Spionida > Spionidae > Streblospio > Streblospio benedicti. The sequence goes on from CM032660.1 coordinate 46,900,298, forward strand.
GAAATAAAACGAATTTGATTTCTAATTTTGCGAATTGTGCGAATCTGTCAATATCATATGTGAGGAATTTCATTGAACAAATGATGAGAAGGGAATTATGCAAATGTTGAGAAGTGGCGCTGAAAAAGACGAATTTCCAAGGTAGACTACGTATTTTTCCAAATTTATCATTGGATCCAAAGTGTGGAAGCAGTATTGACGGTAGAAAAGATGGAATACAGGCAAATAGAATTTTTGGAAGGAGAATTTACAGAATATTCCTTGTCCCTAATTGCTAATCAGTACTGTACGTTACAGATAAATGACCATGGACATGACCTTTGTTTCACACTATTTTACTTTTCTTAACTCCCTGGGGAGCATACAACACTTGCTGCGATGCCCCACCTTACTCACATTAGCATTCGCTCGCCTGACTTCTACTTATTAAAAATGTGCATACCAAGGAGCAGTGTGCAACTGTTAATGATGACTGAGCAAAATAGATACGCTGGGAATGGTTACACTGGATTGCAATACGTGACGCATCATCAATATACCTTACAATGCACACCTGTTAAGAGGTAGGCTCAGTGGAGTTTACTTAGATTCTTAAAGACATGCAGAAAAAAATATGAACTTTTGTTTTAGTTTTTTGCATGACTAACCTTGGTTGATTGAGCGTCGGCGTCGGCCCCCTGAGGCGTGGCAGGCGGGCTTGAGGCTGGGTGAGCGAGTGTTGAGTGAACCACTCGCCATGTTAGATGCTGCAAACACAATGCACTCATGGAGTCCATAGTTTAAGTGAACCATTGACTGATTTTGTGTCTTAAACACATCTTGGGCACAATTAACAATCAAATTCGACGATAACAGATCTTCATTTTCACAGTAATTTGCATTGATTTTACCTTCAACATATGTTAATATGACGTAATATTTGGAAAAATGATTAATAGGCTCACCTAAAACAGACTAATACTAGCTAATGTAGACAAAAAACGGATTCTTATGAAATATCTACATTATTTGGCTGTTGATGAGACATATCCTGGCCTTTAACATAATCTTCTGTCTTTGTGATAAAGTTTCAACTAAAAGATCAATGGGCTCTTCATTGAATACGAAAAGTATATTCAGGGTTTCACAACATTGACATTGCTGACAGAACGGGCTAGATAGTCGTTGAGCTGATCTGGACACCATAAGTGAAAAATGTTATTTCAATGAAGATAAAAATTGGGAAATGAGTCCAAAAACAACAACATGACTCACCGACAATGAGCCCTGCGCAGTCCAACATGTTCTTGAGGTCGCTGCCTCCGCCGCCCCCAGAGCCGAGGTCCCCTTCCTCCAGCCAGGCAAACATCTGCAACCATCATGTGTGCTTTGCATTGTCACTCACTTTCTACTTAGTCACTCTGTTTTACATTTTATTGCTGTGTTTTTGACGAAGTAAATTATAGAAGCTTAATTCAATACTTTAGCAGAAGCATGTTATTGTCGTGTTTTTACGTCATAAATGATAGTTAAATGCAGGTCAAAAAGATAATTTTGACTTGAATTTCTAAAATCCATTAGCTAAGTACGCTTGAATGAATAAATTCCTTATCAAAGCTAAAATATCCAAAAATATAAAAACATTTTCTAATTATATGAAGCAAATTGTCTGTCAAATACAAGTTAAAAGACAAACAATTTGCTTTGTGTAATCAGAACATGTTTTTATATTTTCTTCATATTTTAGCTTTGATGAGGAATTTAATTATTCCAAAGTACTTAGCTAATACATTTTAAAATTTTAATTCAAAATTATCTTTTTCAAACAGCATTATACTAGCAGTTACAATGCAAAAACACAACAACAATGAGAGAGCATGCTGCTGTTAAAATATTGAATTTAGATTGTGTACTGTAAAACTAGAATATTTTGTGGCTATTAAGTTTTGCGATTTTCATCAATAAATTATTTTGTGACTATCAAATTTTGCTATCTTGGTCCATTCTGGACCTATTTTACATAGGCTATTAATGTTTGCTGATTATTTAAGTCTGCGTTTTTGCACCTGCCCACAAAATTTGCAAATTAAATTGTGCCAAACATTTCTTGTTTTACACTATTTTACTTTGTCATACTGTTTTACTTCAACAGTCGGTTTTTCTTCATTGCTCAGTTTCTATTTTGTCACTCATTTCAATTGATATTTGCTCACAGTTTCTCATCATCAGGTTTTGACTGTTTTCCACCTCATCACTAAATACATTGTGGTTATCATTAACTGTTACGAATATTCTTCACTTTGTGCACCGTTTTTTGCTTTGTGTCTCACTCATAACTCTCTTTACTTTCACTTAACAAGTCTGTTTTTGAATTGGCACAACAAGGAGTGGAGCAGGGACCAATCACCACTCCCAAAACTGTGATTTTCCTAGTTTTAAGCATCTCTAAAAGCTTTCTTACATGTGAAACTCATAAATCCAACTGGTTGCCACCGGTCCTATTTTGCCAAAAGCCCTAAACCTGGATCTGCCAGTGTTTTGCTTTGTCCAGAGTAACTCATGACAAACTTATGTAACGCCTTGTTTAGTTTGTGACTTGCACCTTCTCAATAGGGCTGGTCAGTGAGTTGCTTCAGGGTGTAAAAAACACTAACAGACACAATTCCTGTTACAAGATTACTCATGTCAATACCTTGATATAGAAAATGCAGGATGTTTACAAGCATAAGAAATAGCAAGAAATAAGTGAGAATCCCGTTCGCAAATCGTTATATTTGTTGCCATCTGACATCCCCAAACCGTTGTAAACATTAAAATATCAACATACAAAAAGAGTTAGTGATATTTATGGCATGTGGTGTTTATTTGATCTTTATATTGGCTACAGCAATGAAACGTACACTCCAAAATGAATAAATATGAAAAGTACAACCCGCACCACCGCCTGCCCCCTACTTCCTCACCCTCTGCGGTGTGAGTGCCTGGCGGTCGTTCAGCACCAGCACGGCTCTATCCACCATCTGAAGGGTCACGTAGGTGTTTGGGGTAGCGCCCGTAACCTCCATGGTGAAATCGGTGCCAGTACCATTGATGGTATAGGTCGCTTTATCAGTGCCCACAGCAAAGTCCTGCAATTGTATGTGTTTGGGTTAATTGTTTCTGTTAGGGTTAGGGTTGTATTATTTTGAATTACAAGAGTGGATTTTTATTTTAATGCAATTGTGAAATATTCGGGAACCTTGTAAAGGCATTGGAAGGTTGTGGAATCGAACTCACAGCCTTCCGCACATACCAGATCCGTCATATATGTTTAGGCAGATGCTCTACTACTGAGCTAACCTCCCCAGACACCTTGGCAAGTGTTAATACTTGGAAACATTCAAAGCCACCTATGACACTGCCACACATGGACACATTTGTATGTTCTATTCTGTCTTGATTCCCTGCCTCCCCAAAAATTTGCTAGCCATTAGGCGTGTGCATGACACTCGATAGAATCGTCCCCTCGACCACTTCTTTTACACAATTTGTCTTTAATTTAAAACCAACAACATCATTTATTAGCTCAAACATGTAGCCAGGATCATTATATAAATGTATAATTGTCAGCACTGATCTTTTCCATATAAGATTAATTGATTATGACAAAATCAAAATAATTATTTTCTAAAACCAGAAGTGATATAAAAAATCTTATAATAGCACATAAACATACAATTGATCAGTGTATTTACATAATCTATTTATTTTTCAGAATGTTTATATTATCACAAATATTCAGTGACATTTCATTCCCAAAACTAATTTTAATTATGGGTTAAACATGATAATAGTTTCACAGCATTTTCAACAGAAACTGTTTTGTGGTGCTTCAGATTCTGAAGCAAAGCCTTGTGTTTTGTTCCTTGGTAACTAACTAACTAACTAACTAACTAACTAACTAACTAACTAACTAACTAACTAACTAACTAACTAACTAACTAACTAACTAACTAACTAACTAACTAACTAACTAACTAATGAGTTGTTGTTGAATTAAAACAACAAACAAGCATATCTACATATTGAGCGCTTCATAATAAAATATACTATCCACGAATGCTTACAAAATACTATAACTAATTTCCACAAATTGTGAAATAAGACTCATTTAGAAATATCAATATCATCAATAATATATGTGAACATGTTAACCTTTTACAAAGAAAAAAAACACAGAAATGATTTATTATGTGAAAAATCTATGAAACCTTTTAAGTTCACACACTTAACACAAATTATCTCATCAATTTGCAAACACCCATATTTTATGCAGAATCCATAACACATTAAGTACCCACCATCCCTGCATTGTGCTATTGCGTATAATTGCACGTGGTATAAAAGCAGGCTTACAGCAGCCAAACATTTACTATTGATTCACAATTGGGGGCGATTATTGTCAGTGTATTTGAAAAGTAGGATAGTGACACACCCATCCCATTCTTGGGCGCTATTTGTGCATTTCTTTTGACAAATGGTTTTTGGATGCTATGTACTTTCGACTTGTACCCATTGATACTTATTTTGTCATCAAAAGTGACCCATGTCTATACTTTTAGAATGAAACAGGGACTCATATTTTTAAGTTATTGAAATATAATAAATGTAACATATAAATATCTCATGAAAATCTAACTATCTATCAAACCATTACAAAATTTTGTCACACAGCTATACAAAACTCACAAAATTGAAACTAACCACTATATATGGAGGTCATAAAGATACTAACTGACATAAAGGAAGACACATGCCCGAGCCACCATCTGATACTCCTGTTACACATATAAGCAGGCACGCACACACACATGCACGCACATATGCACACTGATATAGCCCTTCACAAATCCCCAAAGTGCGCAAAGGCCAATATATATATATATATATTATATATATATATATATATATATATCAATATGTATGGTGAAATATATATTGATTTTGTCTTTTCTAACTATATCTACTGGATATTTATATTTAAGTAACAATTCTTACATTTTTGTCAACTATTTACTTGAAATATGATCACTGACGCAAGTGTTGATGGTTGTAACAATGAAATATTTTGGAAGATCAAACTCACTTTTCTGCCACAAGAGTCGTCAATATCCACCCACAGCGAGTCTCCGCCCACTTTGTCGCCGACTGTCCAGATGACCACGATGCGCACTTCCGGCACCATCTCCTTGGTCACTCCGATATTTATAATGTAGAAGTTTTCCCAATGTCCAGTTATTCTTTGCACCTTCACCACACGACCTCTAGCAAGAACCTACAAAATGATATACTTGTTGCCACTTGTCACGTACAACTTTACTTCTTCGGCATATCTTTTGAATGTGTACTCATTTTTTCAAAACCAATCCCTTTGATTGAATTTGATTAGGTTCCTTAAAATATTTGTCAGTATATTTTAAGTAATATCATATCAACTGAAATCAATTACGTAATTGAAAATATATCATTAATAATTTAATAGCCTGGATACTTTGTTCTGTTATAAATAAAACTAACGCACATGACTTGTACATTCATACTTCTTGCATTGGACACCTAACCATGTTTCTTTAGTGTCATGTGATTTCAGACATCTATAGTTCCTAAATTCCTAATAATTAATCCAACCCTACGATCCTCAGAAGGACGAAATGAGATAATTTTATGTGTGAAGTACATACCATGTAGACCAGCTCTGTAAAACTGCCACCTTTAAAGAAGATACCAAGTGGAATACCCGCACCAACCTTTTTTAATAAAGACATACAAAAAACAAAGGTTGGTATAGCATTTTTAAATAAAGATAAAGAGTATTCTAATATTGACAAGCCAATGCATACTAGAGGTGACTAAAGCCTATAATGATATAATGATAATTGTTTACAATAGGTAGAATATTGAATATAGGCATAACGTTATTTGTACTATGAAATGATAATACAAAGCAATGCTTACTTTGAACTTTTCCCCTTCCACTGTGAGGGCGATGTCTTGTTGTGCAAGATTTGTATATTTGTATATCACATCTATTTCAGTTACAGGGACCTTACCCTCTCTGGTGATCAGTTCAAACTACAATGCAAACATAATGAACGGTATAAGATGTATGATAAAATGCTATCAACTTTCATCCTGAGCTTTCATCATCCAATGTGTGGAAAGATAGAGTTGATTGACCATAATTTTTAGCCATTTATATTTATTCCATCTGTAAGTTTTACCTCTATATCTATCCGCTCCATGTCCGACTCTGTGTTGAGAGCGATCCTTGCGATTCCCAAGTCGTCTGTGAGAACGGTCAGGTCATTACTGTCTCTGTTATCACCCCGATGCGCGTTGAGTTTTTTTTTGTACCCGTTTGTCAAGTGAGCGACAGCTTTTATCTGGGAAAGAGACAGAATGAAAATTAGGTAGTGGCATCACTCTTTTTGTTCACTATCTAACCCATGGACAGTTAATATCTTAACATGATTTAAATCCAGTTGCAACTTTGCGAAAAGCAGTAAGGATATATTTAAGATGATGAATGCATGCAGTTGTTTTGGGATAGGAGTAAACTAGCTTGATGTGATTGGCTGTTGACTCTATCACCTGTAAGTGCTGTATTAGGACTGTTGATGGCAATGAGCATAAATTACGAGAAGCCGAAACATGCAAAGGTGTGCTCAATAGGATTTATGTATTTATAGTCATATTATTATGACTAACATTTACACAGATATTGGCATATTGGAGGCAAGAATACCATTATCAATATCCATGGTTAAAATATATTATACTCGGCAACAATATATTTTAACCATGGATATTGATGATCGTTCTTGCATCCAAGATTCCAATATCTGTGTAAATGTTAGTGATAATAATAATACTAGATGTAGGTCTATTTTACACATATTTGTGTACGCTTACTGTTTAAATACAATTTGCTTACATATTTGGGTACTTGCATCAAACATCACCTTTAACTGACATGAGCATTTACACACCTCAACACGTTCACCCGCTGCTTTCTGCCCATTATGGTATTCCAATTGAAACTGAAACAGAACAATTGCAAAAATTGTAGTTTACAGGTGCCACCAAAACCCAATATATTGTGACCAATCATATGTTGCAGATCTAAGGCCTCCCAAATTATTTCAAAGTTGTTTATTGTAACTAGGATATGAAGAGTGCAGTCTTGTATTCCTCCGCCGACCATGTGCTCGGATGACGTTATTTTGGGCTAAGTAAATAATGCCGTTTTTAATGATTAAGTGATACAAGTAGTTTATGATAATGTAGAGTATCCAATTGCTAGAAATACATTGTTGTCATACGGAAGAGGGTTTCTTCTTCATAAAAATCATATAAAACGGCAAGTTTTTTATCCATTAATGATTGACAGGAGGAAGGATTCAAATGAGTTAGTTAGTGATTCAACCGCGTGTACAGCCAAAGGAACATTTGTAACTGATTAGCCATTGCTTAAGGGGACATAAAAGAAGGTGTGCGTGTAAGAATGTATTGTTTTATAACTATATCATACAAGGGGCATATGGGCTTTGAATTGACATCTAATGCAATGGCCTTGAATCGTAGATGAGCAATTAAGCGCCATGACAATCTAGTGTTTCCTGTATGTGTAAATATGTGCATCTAAATAAAATCTTTTTACAAGATATGACTTCAAATGGCTGTTAAAAAGTTTGTGCGTGTAAGAACTTTTTTGTTTTCAGATATGTCCATCTCCTAGTAATGTTTTCTTGCAAAAGCAAATCATGATTGGTGTTGAATGCACAAGAGAATGCCTTCAAGCCTGTCTGTAGGGGCTATTTGTGCTTGGGGTAGCCAAAAAATACAGCTATGAAGAAAAAAAAAACGAGTTTAAAAGGCAGTAATATTCAGTAATCTCCAATTGCATAACAGAGTGTTATAAAAAAGCAGTCACAAGCTAAAATATCAAATTATATAGAATAAACGTTTCAATATTATCAATGCTTGGTTCAAATTAAAAATGATTACAAAATCAATATACTAATTCAAAAAAGCTGTTGGGGATGACCATTTGCGTGAGGGTAATCTTTTTAGAGGACTGCACTCTGAAGTCAAATGTAAAGGCTGCAAAGGACAGTGTGAACAAAATTGTAATTTTGCATTTTAAAACCCTGTAATCCCCCTCATTTTCCTAAAGAAATACTGCCCCTTCCCCCAAAATCCCTCAGTGTAACATAGAATGGTATTTTGCAATTCTGATTTTGAATATGTAAATTCTTTTGTTTGTCCAGCAAGTGTCTTCTTCCTCACCTGATTTCAATAAAAAACCAAGCCCTTTTGACACTTGCGCAGAGTTTATTTTGAACCTGATACAGTGAATACAGTACATTATACGTAATCATCAATTGCATAACCTCCACTTGTACGAGTGGTCATGCATTTGAAAATAATAATAACCCACGCTAATTTGGCCAATCAGCGTTCTCAATATTATCAAAACACGCTTCAAATCAATGTAATTATTTACTCTCAATATACTAATAAAAAAGTTTTTAAAAAATAACCAGATGCATGAGTGTTTTTTTCTTTTTAGATGGGGCAGGGATCTTGAAATTAAAATTGTTAGAGGATGCAAAGATGAATAGCGTTTTTACTATAGAAATTGTGCCCATTAAAGAAGGATCCCTCGTTTTCTAAAGGCTTAATGTTTTTTCCCAAATTCATTGATTTCTAAATATAATTTCTATTTTGCAATTCTGTTTTATCATATGTAAAGTATACTCCTAATATTCTTATACATGAAGTCCATCCAAATTTTGATGTGGTTTCAAGAAAAAATACTGTTGTGTCATCTGCATATTGTAACATTTAAATTTCACATTCACCCACTTTATTCATGTGTTAACAATTCTGTAACAAGAATAAATAGATATGCAGACAATGGGTGACCTTGTCTAACCCCTCTCTGAATGTCAAAATACTTAGAGCAGGAGCCATTATTTGGTACAGCATTTTCAATTTGTGTAAAACAATTTGACCCACTTCTGCAAGCCATTTCCAAGTTACAATATTTTAGTACTCTATCTGGAAAATTCCATGATATTGTGTGAAATGCCTTCTCAAAATCATAGACGTATACTATCTAGATCTTTATCTTTTGTATAATGTCTGGTATAGTTCTTAAAGCATCATGAATAGAACGCCCATTAACATGGCACTTTGATTTAGACTTATAATAATAGGGACCAGTTTTTTTCAATATACTGACTATTGCCTTTGAACGTAGTTTATAATCAATGTTTAAAAGAGAAATTGGTCTCAAGTTTTTAAACAAATATCTATCTTTGCATTCTTTCTAATAATTTGAATAATGGTTTGCCTTCCTGATGGTGTTAGCTGGCCGTGCTCAAAAGAAAAAAAAATCTAATAAACTAAATTTTACCAATCACAGGCCAAAATTAATTATAAAATTCTGCGGTTAATCCGTCATTTCCTGTTGTTTTGTTATTTTTGAAAGTATTTAAAGCTTTTAAACATTCAATTTCAGTTAACTTTCCTTAGCAGATGGTATTTTCTATTTCAAATAGCTTTTTTCCTTCAATGTTTAAAAGATATTATACATCATCACGCGAGCAATCTTGAAAAGCATAGAAATTTTCATTTTCATTTGCATTTCAGTATGTTGTTTGGGTTATGGACATACTTTCCATCAGTAAGTAAGTTTTTAAGTAAGTTTTTCTACACACTATTAGTTGAAAAAAATAATTTACGAGCTAATATGAAGTTTATATATGCAAGAGGATTTCATTTCCAAAACAGTAAGCAAAACTGGATATCAATATACCAGCAAAAGTTATGTTTTAAAGGTTTTAATAAAGTTAAGTATTTTGACTTCAAATTAATAAATAATTTTCTTCCTTGTGGTAATGTGTTAAATACGTGACAAGAAAGTATATCAAAATATTGTGATTTATGTAATGTAATTGAAAATTTAAAACATATGTTGTATTATTGTCCACATAAAAAGCAATCATGGCAAACTATTTCAAATATTACTGATTGTGATAGAGCAAATGTGACAGTTTTTGACACCTTAATTTAGTGCATATGTGCAATCACGCATTTATTTTGAAAAATATTAAAATATTAAAGTATTAATATCATATGCATGTATATCCTACCTGGATTATCATATTTAAATGCAGTTTCATAAAATGAAATGCGGATTAAAAAAGATATCTCCCATTATTTTGTTCTAAAAT
>CM032660.1:46910656-46934424 GCA_019095985.1 Streblospio benedicti
AACAAATTTCCACTTTTTATACTGCCATGCGGTGGATCAGCAAAATGCGCAAAAAATTCGAAATTAAACGAATTTTGCGAATTGTCCGAATCTGTCAATATTATATGAGGAAATTCATTGAAATGAATAATAAGAAGGGAATTTTGCAAATTTTGAGAAGTGGCACTGAAAAAGGCAAATTTCCAAGGTAGACTACGTATTTTTCCGAATTTATCACTGGATCCAAAGTGTGGAAGCAGAATTGAGCGTAGAAAAGATGGAATATAGGCGAATAGAATTTTTGGAAGAAGAATTTACGAAATATTCCCTGTCCCTAATTGCTAATCAGTACTGTATGTTACAGATAAATGAACATGAACATGACCTTTGTTTCACATTATTTTATTTTTCTTAACTCCATGATACTTTGTTTGCCCCACCTCACTCACATTATTTCGCCTTTCTTATTAAAAATGTGCACACCAGGGAGCAGTGTGCAACTGTTAATGATGACTGAGCAACATTACTGGCCCTGCAAGCGCCCCCATCCCTCACTAGGGGCATCCATTTATGCATTTCCGTTAGCTTCGCTTTTGAATTTATTTAAAAGATTTATACAACTGTCAACTGTCACCAAAATGTTGGCATAGTGAAGGTAGACAAGATCAAGCTCTTTGGTAATGGAAGTAGGGGTTCTACAAAAATGCAACACAAAATTCCGCCAGATTTTATGGTTGCCAGCCGGGCCATCATCTGGGAAACATTACTGGCCCTTCTGAGGTTGTACTAGCCACGGGCCGACGGGCCAGTGCCAAATTTTATCACTGTCAATATACCTAAGTTACGACGCACACCTGTTAAGAGGTAGGCTCAGTGGAGTTTACCTACCTTCTAAAAGACATGCAGAAAAAATTGTGGACTTTGTTATAGTTTTTTTCTCATGACTAACCTTGGTTGATTGAGCGTCGGCGTCGGCCCCCTGAAGCGTGGCAGGCGGGCTTGAGGCTGGGTGAGCCAGTGTTGAGTGAACCACTCACCATGTTAGATGCTGCAAACACAATGCACTCATGGAGTTCATAGTTTAAGTGTACCATTGATTGATTTTGTGTCTTAAATATATCTTTGGCACAATTAACAATCGACTTCGACGATAACAGATCTTCATTTTTGCAGTAATTCGCATTGATTTTACCTTCAACATATGTTAATATGGCGTAATATTTTGAAAAGTGATCAATATGCTAACCTAAAACAGTCCAATACTAGCTTATGTAGACAAAAACTGGATTCTTATGAAATATCTACACTGTTCGGCTGTTGATGTACATATCCACTGACATGAATGCTTCTGTCTTTAATTGATAAAGTTTCAACTAAAAGGTCAATGGGCTCTTAATTGAATACGGAAAGTATATTCGGGATTTCACAACATTGACATTGCTGACAGAACGGGCTAGATAGTCGTTGAGCTGATCTGGACACCATAATCTGCAAATGTTATTTTAATGAAGATAAAAATTGGGAAATGAGTCCAAAAAGACCAACATGACTCACCGACAATGAGCCCAGCGCAGTCCAGCATGTTCTTGAGGTCGCTGCCTCCGCCGCCCCCAGAGCCGAGGTCCCCTTCCTCCAGCCAGGCAAACATCTGCAACCATCATGTGTGATTTACTTTGTCACTCACTTTCTACTTAGTCACTCTGTTTTCACATTTTATTGCTGTGTTTTTGATTATTGTTGCGTTTATATGTTGTAAATGATAGTTAAATGCAGGTCGAAAAAGATAATTTTGACTTAAATTTCTAAAATTTATTAGCTAAGTACGTTTGAATGAATAAATTCCTTATCAAAGCTAAAATATCCATAAATATAAAAACATTTTCTAATTATATGAAGCGAATTGTCCGTCATATATACAAATTAAAAGACAAACAATTTGCTTCGTGTAATCAGAACATGTTTCTATATTTTCTTCATATTTTAGCTTTGAGCTGATGAGGAATTTAATTATTCCCAAGTACTTTGCTAATACATTTTAAAATTTTAATTCACAATTATCTTTTTCAACCAACATTATACCAGCAAATTACAATGCAAAAACACAACAACAATGAGAGAACATGCTGCTGTTACAATATTGAATTAGCTTGTATACTGTAAAATAAGAATATTTTGTGGCTATTAAATTTTGCGATCTTCATCTATAAATTCTTTGGTGACTATCTAATTTTGCGATCTTGGTCCATTCTGGACCTATTTTACATAGGCTATTAACGTTTGATGATTATTTAAGTCTGCGTTTTGCATCTGCCCACAACATTTGCAAATTAAATTGTGTGCAAATTTCTCGTTTTACACTATTTTATTTGGTCATACTGTTTTTACTTCAACAGTCGGTTTTACTTCATTACTCAGTTTCTATTTTGTCACTCATTTCAATTCATATTTGCTCTCAGTTTCTCATCGGCAGGTTTTTACTGTTTTCCACTTCATCACTAAATACATTGTGGTTACCACCAACTGTTACGAATATTTTTCACTTTGTGCCTTTTTTTGCTTTGTGTCTCACTCATGACTCTCTTTACTTTTCACTTAACAAGTCTTTTGAATTGGCACAACAAGGAGTGGAGCAGGGACCAATCACCATGCTCAAAATTGTGATTTTCCCAGTTTTAAGCATCTCTAAAAGCTTTCTTGCATGTGAAACTCATGAAGCCAACTGGTTGCCACCGGTCCTATTTTGCCAAACGCCCTAAACCTGGATCTGCCAGTGTTTTGCTTTGTCCAGACTAACTCATGACCAGCTTATGTAATGCCTTGTTTAGTTTGTGACTTGCACCTTTTCAATAGGGCTGGTTAGTGAGTTGCTTCCGGGTGTAAAAAAACACTAACAGACACAATTCCTGTTACAAGACTACCATGTCAATACTTTGATATAAAAATGCATGATGTTTGCAAGCATAAGAAATAGCAAGAAATAAATAAGAATCCCGTTAGCAAATCATTACAACTAATTTTTAACTAATCTTTGATATGGACTGTGATATTTTACTATGCATTTTATGCGAAATAAACTGATACAATACAATTAGACTTGGAGTATATTTGTTGCAATCTGACATCCCCAAACCGTTATAAACATAAAAATATTGACATACAAAAGAGAGTTAGTAATATTTATGGCATGCAGTGTTTATTTGAACTTCATATTAGCTGCAGCAATGAAACGTACACTCTAAAATGAATAAATATGAAAAGTACAACCCGCACCACCGCCTGCCCCCTACTTCCTCACCCTCTGCGGTGTGAGCGCCTGGCGGTCGTTCAGCACCAGCACGGCTCTATCCACCATCTGAAGGGTCACGTAGGTGTTTGGGGTAGCGCCCGTAACCTCCATGGTGAAATCGGTTTCACGACCGTTGATGGTATAGGTTGCTTGATCGGTGCTCACCGCAAAGTCCTGCAATTGTATGTGCTTGGGTTTATTGTTTCTGTTAGGGTTAGGGTTAGGGTTGTAACATATTGAATTATAGTTGTGGCTTTTGTTTTAGTACAGTTTGTTTTGACGTTAAAACACAAATAACATGATTGAATAGCTCAAACATTTAGCAGGGTAAACAAATAACATGATTGAATAGCTCAAACATTTAGCCAGGGTCATTATATAAATGTACGATAGTCAGCCCTGATTTTTCCATATAAAACTAATTCATAATATGACAAAATAATTATTTTATAAAACCAGAAGTGATATAAAAATATCTTATAATAGCACATAAATATACAATTGATCAGTGTATTTACGTATTTTTTTTATTTTTCTGTATTCTTACATTATCACAAATATTCAGTGATATTTCATTCCCAGTAATTTTGATAAATTAATTTGAATTAAAGTTTAAATGTGATAATAGTTTCATAACATTTTCAACAGAATTTTTCTTGCATCACTTCATATTCTGAAGCAAAGCCTTGTGTTTTGTTTGTTTGTAACTAACTAACTAACTAGATCAAAAGTGCTCAGAGACCACATCATCACTAGAAAAGCGTTGCCTTAAGAGCAATAAATATGTTTACTAAAATGTTATGGAAATCTTGATTAAAAGTACACAATTACAATGTATGTAATCAGCCACAAACAATCTCTGTGCCACTATCTATTAATATTGGCTCCTTCATGCTAAATAGTGATCTTGCAGCAGCAAACACCAAACTGCAACACAGATAATTTTGCTGCTGCTGCTGCTGCTACTGCTGCTGCTGCAATATTGATCCATGATTGTGCATTCAATGCTAGTAAGAATGTCGGAAATTCAAAGAAACTTTTATTGGATGCCCAAAATCGAATCACTTCAATGTTGCTGGCTCATACCACATAGTTGCGTAAAGTTTGAACAGAATCGCTTCATTGGTAAGCGCTTTAGCTTGCTTTGAGACAAGCTAACATAGTTAGTTAGTTACAAACGGATGAAATGCAGGGCTTTGCTTCAACAGATGAAGTGGCACAACTATGTACGTATGTCTTGAGACAAGCTAGAGCAATTACCGATGAATTAAATTCGTTCAAACTTTACACTACTATGAGTTATGAGGTGACACCAAAATGATTGATTTTTGGCACTTTGCCAATTGAAGTGTGCTTTCCACAGGCCATTTATGACTCATTTTCGACATTTGTACCATTATTGAGTGCACACATATCAGCTGCAAAAGTCTACTTGGTGCTGTTTGCTGCTACAGAATCAATATGTAGAATGATGGAACCAAGATGATTGAACAATGGCACACAGATTATTTGTGGCTGATTACATACTTTGTAATTATTTACTTGTAATCATGATTTCCATAACATTTTAGTAAACATCTTTACTGCCCATAAGTCAATGGTGTTGTAGCAATGCTGTGGTCTCTGAGCACTTTTTATCTTCTCTTAATATATTAATGGGCGAGGTCCTGTGATACATGTATTATTATCAAACATGCTATTATATGACAACAGATGTAAACTATTGTCACGGCATTTTTCCATTGCAATCCATCAATATATTATGACAATGAAATCTTTTAATTCTGAAATTGATATCGATTTTGGCATTGATATAAAACCATATAAAACAAATGCATTTACTTTTCAACAACACAAAGAAATGACATTTCTAAAGAAATGCATGGATACAATACGGCTCATATAGAAATCATTTTAGAATTTTTACAAAATTATGCAGTTGAACGAAAACAACAAATAACATATCTTTATATATTGAGCTCTTCCAAATAGAAAAACATCGATGCATACATACATAATGCTATAATAGATTTACACAAGTTGTGAAATAAAAATCATTTTGAAATATCTACATTGCCAATAATATACGTGATTATGTTAACAATTTTAGCAAGACAAAAAACACTGAAATAATCTATTATGTGTGAAAGATATGAAACCTTGAAAGATCATACACTTTCAAAAATATACTCTACTCAATTTGAAAAAAAAATTTTATGCAGAATCCATAACACATTAACGCCCGCACCATCCCAGCATTGTGCTATTGCGTATAAACTGCACATGGTATAAAAGCAGGCTTGCAGCAGCCAAACATTTACTATTGATTCACAATTAATTATTGTCAGTCTTTGGATGAGTTCATATTGTTGGTTATATTCATAGACCAACATGTTTCTTCAATCACAACACTGAATTTACCTTATTATTTACAGTTTATCATTGTCAGTGTAGTTTGATCACACCCATCCCATTCATTCAGTGTATTCTTTTGACCAAAAAGTGGGCTTTCTCTGAAGGTTTAGATAAATTTCATGTGTTCAATGGGTATACATAACGGTTGAAATAAATAAATATGTTTGACATCCCATGTCTTAGTGAGACCACACTGTGACCTCCTCACATGTGAGATCACCATGATGTGCAATGACCTTTGTCACCAATGATATCACGGTGAGGTCACGTCTTGACTGGGGTGCTACTGTGAACTTTCGTCATATACCCATTGATATACTTATTTTGTCACCAAAAGTGACCACTGTCTATACTTTTAGAATAAAACAGGGACGCCTATTTGTATGTTAATGAAATATAATAAATGTAACACATACAGTGATATTGCCATTACATAAAGTTAATATTTGATGGAACTATCTAACAAACAATTACAAAATTTTGACACATAGCTATACAAAATTCACAAAATCTAAACTTGCCACTATAAAGATACTAACTGCCATAACGGAAGACACCTGCCCGATCCCCCAGCCCATATTCCTGCTAACACATACACACACACACGCACGCTGATATAGCCTTTCATAAATCCTCAAAGTGCGCAAAGGCCAATCTATATAAATATGTATACGTATAATATATATTGATTTTATCTTTTCTAACTATATCAATTAGATATTTTTATTTAGACATTAGAGCTATACTAAGTATCAATTCTTTCATTTTCTTCAACTCTTTACTTGAAATATGCTCAGTGACATGAGTGTTGATGGTTTGAACAATGAAATATTTTGGAAGATTAAGCTCACTTTGCTGCCACAAGAGTCGTCAATATCCACCCACAGCGAGTCTCCGCCCACTTTGTCGCCGACTGTCCAGATGACCACGATGCGCACTTCCGGCACCATCTCCTTGGTCACTCCGATATTTTCATTGAAGAAGTTTTCCCATTTTCCAGTTATTCTTTGCACCTTTACCACACGACCTCTGGCAAGAACCTACAAGATAATATAGTTGTTGCCACTTATCACTTATAACTTTACTTCTTCGGCATATCTTTTAAATGTGTACTCATTTTTCAAAACAGATCCTTTTGATTGAATTTGATTAGGTTCCTTAAAATATTTGTCTGAAATCATATTTTATGTCATTAAATGATCATAAATCAACTGAAATCAATTATATGTACAAAAATTGAAAATATATCATTAATAGCCTTGATACTTTGTTCTGTTAAAATAAAAAACGCACATGCCTTGATACATTGTTAAGTTATAAATAAAACTAACGCACATGACTTTTTGTACATTCATACTTGTTGCATTGGCAACCTAACCATGTTTCTTCAGTGTCATGGGATTTCAGATATCTATAATTTTTAAATTCCTAATAATGGATCCAGCCCCACGATCCTCAGTGTCCATACGAAGGACGAAATGAGATAATTTTATGTGTGAAGTACATACCATGTAGACCAGCTCCGTAAAAGTGCCACCTTTAAAGAAGATACCGAGTGGAATATTCGCACCAACCTGGACATACAAAACGGTTCGTATAGCATTCATAATAAAGATATGAGTATAGTGACAAGCCAATGCATAGCTAGAGATGACTAAAGCCTATAATAATAAATTTACCTCATCTTGTTTACAATAGGTAGAATATTGAATATAGGCATTACATTATTTGTACTATAAAATGGTATTATAAAGCAATGCTTACTTTGAACTTTTCCCCTTCCACTTTGAGGGCGATGTCTTGTTGTGCAAGATTTGTATATTTGTATATCACATCCTTTTCAGTTACAGCGACGTTACCCTCTCTGGTGTTCAGTTTAAACTACAATGCAAACAAAATGAACGGTGTAAGATGTATGATAAAATGCTATCAACTTTCATCCTGAGCTTTCATCATTCAATGTGCGGAAAGATGGAGTTGATTGACCATACTTTTTAGCTAGTTGGATCATTTTAACATTGTAAACATTTATATTTATTCCATCTGTAAGTTTTACCTCTATGTCTATCCGCTCCATGTCCGACTCTGTGTTGAGAGCGATCCTTGCGATTCCCAAGTCGTCTGTGAGAACGGTCAGGTCAGTACTGTTTGTGTTGTCACCCCGATGCGCGTTGAGGTTTTTTTGTTTCCGTTTGTCAAGTGAGCTACAGCTTTTATCTGGGAAAGAGACACAATGAAAGTTAGGTAGTGGCATCACTCTTTTTTGTTCACTATCTAACCCATGGACAGGTAATATCTTAACATGATTTAAATCCAGTTGCAACTTTGCGACAAGCAGTGAGGATATATTTAAGATGATGAATGCATGCAGTTGTTTTGGGATAGGAGTAAACTAACTCGATGTGATTGGCTGTTGACTCTAGCACCTGTAAGTGCTGTATTGTGACTGTTGACCCTAATGGGTATAAATTACGAGAAGCCGAAACATGTAAAGGTGTGCTCAATAGGATTTATGTATTTATACTCGGCAACAATATATTTTAACCATGGATATTGATAATGATATTCTTGTCTCCAATATGCCAATATCTGTGTTAATGTTAATCATAATAATATGATTATACGTAGGTCTGTTTTACACATATTTGTCTACGCTTACTGTTTAAATACAATTTGCTTACATATTTGGGTACTTGCATCAAACTATTACACCTTTAACTGACATGAGCATTTACACACCTCAATACGTTCACCCGCTGCTTTCTGCCCATTATGGTATTCCAATTGAAACTGAAACAGAACAAATGTAAACATTATAGTGTCACAGGTGCCACCAAAACCCACTATATTGTGACCAATCATATGTTAGAGATCTAAGCTTTACTTGAGGTCCCCCAAATAATTTCAAAGTTGTTTATTGTAACTAGGATATGAAGAGTGCAGTCCTGTATTCCTCCGCCGACCATGTGCTCGGATGACGTCATTTTGGGCTAAGCAAATAATGCGTTTTTTTTTTAAAGATTAAGCATACAAGTAGTTTACGGTGATGTAGAGTGTCCAATTGCTAGAAATACATTGTTGTCATGCGGAAGAGGGTTTCTACTTCATAAAATTCATATAAAACGGCAAGTTTCTTGATCCCTTAATGATTGACGGGGGAAGGATTCCAATGAGTTAGTTAGTGATTCAACCGCGTGTACAGCCAAAGAAACATTTTAAACTGATTAGCCATTGCTTAAGGGGACATAAATGAAGTTGTGCGTGTAAGAATGTATTGTTTTATAACTATATCATACAAGGGGCACATGGGCTTTGATTTGACATCTAATGCAATAAGTCTTGAATCGTAGATGAGCAATTAAGCGCCATGACAACCGAGTGTTTCCTGTATGTGTAAATATGTGCATCTAAAAAAACTCTTTTTCCGAGATATGACTTCAAATGGTTGATAAAAAGTTTGTGCATGTAAGAACCTTTCGTTTTCAGATATGTCCATCTCCTAGTAGTGTTTTGTTGAAAAAGCAACTCATGATTGGTGTTGAATGCACAAGAGAATGCCTTCAAGCCTGTCTGTAGGGGTTATTTGTGCTACAGGGTGGCCAAACTACAGCTATGATGATGAAGAAAAAAACTGTTGAGAGTTTAAGGCAGTAATATTAAGAAAATCTCTATTCAAATGCATAATGAGTTGTTATAATAGCAGTGCACACGCTAAGAGCTATCAAATGGTATAGGATAAGTAGCCATAGCAATATCGGTGGCCAAGCAAAAATGGTTAGAAAAAGCAGCGCCCTCAAATTCAAAATTGCTGTTGGGGAGCACCATTTGTATGGAGGTAATAGAGGACTGCACTCTGAAGTCAAAGATAAAGGCTGTATAGGACAGTGTGAACAAAAATGTAAGATGCATTTTGCAAACCCTGTAACCCCCTACCCGCTTATGAAATACTGCCTGCTTGGGAAATCCTCAGTGTAACATAGAATGAACATTATGATTTTGAATATGAAGATTCTTTGTTTGTCCAGCAAAGTGTCTTCTTCCTCACCTGATATGTGAAGAGCAGGGCGGGTTTGAAGTAGCGCAGAGTGTGGTCATAGTTGAACCTGATACAGTGAATACAGTACAGTATACGTAATCATCAATTGCATAACCTCCACTTGTATGAGTGGTCATGCATTTGAAAATAATGAACACTTCTTACTAATTTTTCCACGATTTCCTAATATTATCAATATACTTTATTCTAAATAATCTAATTATTTACTCTCAATATACTAATAAAAAGTTCTGAAGAAAATGACCAAATGCATATGAGTTTTTTTCTTCTTTTTGGAGGGGGAGGGATCTTGAAATTAAACATGTTAGAGGATGCAAAGATGAATAATGTTTTTACTATAAAGATTCTGCCCATTAAAGAAGGATCCCTCATATTCTAAATGTTTAATGTTTTTCTGTCCAAATTCAGTAATTTCTAAACATAATTTCTGTTTTGCAATTCTGTTTTATCATATGTAAAGTACACTCCTAATATTCTTATACATGAAGTCCATCCAAATTTTGATGTGGTTTCAAGAAAACTGGGGTTTAAACCAAGCCCCATAACTTTACACTTGTCAACGTTTATTTTTAGACCTGATGCCTCTTCAAAGATATTTAATAATTCAATCAATTCATCAATTGATTTTTCAGCTTTTAAAAAATACTGTTGTGTCATCTGCATATTGTAACATTTAAATTTCACGTTCACCCACTTTATTCATGTGTTAACAATTCTGTTACAAGAATAAATAGATATGCAGACAATGGGTAACCTTGTCTAACCCCTCTGAATTTCTAAATACTTAGAGCAGGAGCCATTATTTAGTGCAGCATTTTCAATTTGTGTAAAACAATTTGACCCACTTCTGCAAGCCATTTCCAAGGTAAAATATTTTAGTACTCTATCTGGAAAATTCCATGATATTGCGTGCCAAAATAACATGAATCCACATGCTGTATACCAAGTTACTAGAATACTTTATAATTTAATAATGGTTTGCCTTCTTGATGGTGTTAGCTGGCTGTGCTCAAAAGAAAATATTTTTGAATTTACTAAATTTTACCAATCACTGGCCAAAATCATTATAAAATTCTGCAGTTAATCCGTCATTTCCGGTTGTTTTGTTATTTTTAAAAGTATTTAAAGCCTTTAAGCATTCAATTTCAGTTAACTTTCCTTAGCAGATGGTATTTTCTATTTCAGATAGCTTTTTTCCTTCAATGTTTAAAAGATATTCTACATCATCACGCGAGCAATCCTGAAAAGCATATAAATTTTCATTTGCATATTTAGTCTGTCCTTTGGGTTATGGACATACTTGCGATCAGTATTAGTATTTTTAACCCTCATCAGTACATTTAGAAAAACACCTTAAACAGTACAATAGGGGTCCATATGGACCCCAATCATTTGATGTAATTTTCTTTCCAATTCATGATCTTTCCGTGATAAAAATACATTCATATGTTTATTATGACTGTATCAGACAAAATAACAAATAAAGAATTATGTTTTTATTATAAGCATATTTTATTAGGTCAAATTATCGAACAACCCTGTGTTTTCTGTACTCATCTTGTTGGGGTCCATGTGGACCCCAATAAAATTAAAATTGGTCCATATAATAATATATAGCCAAATAAAATGATTTTTATCATTGATAATGGCAAGATATGACATGACAACTTCATTAAAGAACTTCCATCAAAAATAAGTCCAGTGCACCCTTCATTTTCTGTCAACGGGTGTGGGGTCCATCTGGACCCCAAGCAAATATTTTTTATATACGTCCTAATATATAACCAAATCAAAAAATATTCTTCGTCCTGATAAAGGCAAGATATAGGGTGACAACTACTTAAAAAGTAAAAAGAAGAAATACCAATCGGATAAAAAATATATATTAGTCTGTCCTTTGGGTTATGGACATACTTGCGATCAGTATTAGTATTTTTAAGTAAATTTTTCGACACACTATTAGTTGAAAAAAATAATATAGGAGCTAATATGAAGTTTATATATGCAAGGGAATTTCATTTCCAAAACAGTAAGCAAAACTGGATATCAATATACCAGCAAAAGCTATATTTTAAAGGTTTTAATAAAGTTAAGTATTTCAACTTCAAATTAATAAATAATTTTCTTCCTTGTGGTAATGTGTGAAATAAGTGGCAAGAAAGTATATCAAAATATTGTGATTCATGTAATGAAATTGAAAGTATAAAACATATGTTGTATGATTGTCCACATAAAAAAGCAATTATGGCAAACTATTTCAAATATTATTGATTGTGATATTAATTGGAAATTAATTTTATGTGGCTTTATAAACTATGAATTAACTGATAAAATAATTGTATATAATTTTATTTTCTCTGTAATATCATATTCTATTTTTAAAGAAATTTCTTACTGCAAATTTAATGGAAAATAATTAGAAATTGAAAATATAATTTTTAACACTAAAATAATTATATATACTTATTATATAACCTTGAAAAAGTTAAATACAAATGTGTTAGTTATTTATATATTTACTGTGTCATTTTGATGAAGTTTATTAGTAAGGACTCTGTCATTTTGATGAAAATTATCATTGTTTTTATTTTATGGAAAGTTATAAATATTTATTTTGTACTTATAGTCATATTTGTATATATATTATTATCTTTATAAAATTACGACAATTACATGCCATTGAAACCTGCATAAGTATACATTATCATGTAAATAAATATGTATATTAAAAACGTATTAAGTATTTTCATACAGTGCAGGACTTAGAGCGCTCTTTTTCTAGATTAAAATAAATTTACTGTTTTTTTCTCACTCCTCACACCATTTCACTTTAGATCTTATTATGGCACCTTTGATCTCATTTTCTAAATCTTTTAGTCATTCGATTGTTCTTTCTTTATCATTTGAAAATTTTCATCACCTAAATTTATATTGCTTTTTTGTATATCGATCTTTTCTAAGTCATTTTTAAAGCCTATTCCATATTGCAACTTATTTTTTTTTTTCGGAAAGGTTTATTGTTTCTTTCCTATTATAATATTTTAATATTTCCCATCTAATTGACATATCCTTAATCTCAAACAGCCTCCAATTGGAAACATTCCTCTTTATTAATTGAATATAATTTTATCCGTCAATAAAGAATTATTGAATTTCCATACGCTGGGCCCACTTTCATCTTGAAAACCTTTTAAACCTAAAGAAATAGCTGATTGATCTGACCTTATGGATGGAATTATTTTTTCAGAATTACTATTGTCCTGATGATGACTAGCTATCAGCCAATAATCTAATCTACATTGGACAAAAGGCTTTCTTTGACACCATGTGAATCTTTTTTTCTGTTGGATGCTTTACTCTCCAGATGTCTTGCAATTCAAAATCACTGATAATATTTTGTTTGTATTTTACAATATTTGGCTTGGTTTGTACTATTGTTTCCTCTTTCTTATATAATTCATTATGAAATGTTAAGTTAAAATCACCACCTATAACTACCTTATCATCTTTTTTGACTGACATATCTTCAAATACTTTATTCATATGTTTAAAAAACACGGCTTGTGCAGCATCTGTGTTTGGAGCATAAATATTACACAGCCAATATTTTGTGTCTTGAATATCTATTTGAACTGAAATAAATCTTCCTTTCTTATCTACTATTTCTTCCATAATTTTGTAGTCAAGCTGTGCATTAAATAATATGGCAACGCCTTTGTTTGATTTTGTACTCTAACATTTAGAAGACTCATTATGAAAATATCAATGAGAGGTCTCTCTTATTCTTTCTTATTTAAAAAAGCCTCGCGTCCTATTTTAGCTATTGTTAAATATATATACGTTACTTAAATAAGCTATGTAGATACCAACCTGACCGGGGACTTGGCGAAGAACGCTGCTGTGTTTACGTCCTGCATGAGCTCCCCACTTGCAGACTCTCGGCAGTCCGCGGAGATCGTGAGGCGCGCGCCTACAGGCAGATGGGGCAGTCAGACGGACGGACATGTGGGCAGACTGGCAGACAGACAATCAGTCAGCCAGCCATACAGCCAGCCAGCCATTCAGTGATAGTGAGGCCATTATGTTTTATGAAATGCTTTGATGAAAATAGATTATCAAATCAATTTCGAGAAATCAATGGACACTGACCTGCATCAACTCGTTTGTCAAAAGTGTTCAAGTCAGGGAAGGGTTGAAGGGCATCATGCAGGGCTTGTAGATCGACTTCCACGTCAACGCTGCCATCATCTTTGATCTACATAAACAAACTTAATCAAACTTATAGGTAACAATATCTACATTTGTGCACCTTAGATTCCCCGCCAAACATTCCTAAAGCCAAAAAACATATACAAACTTGAAGAGCAAAGTAAAATCAAGTAATGAAGCATATGGATGTTTTCAGTGAAAGTATGAGGCATTTGCCTCTTCACTGGCCTCTGCTGCTATGGCCATGATCAAATCAAGCTCATTCTATCCGCCTGGAATTATTCTCAGCAGAAATGTTACTAATTGTTGTCATCAGATGCCCATCACCAGCCTTGTCACATCGATGATTGCTCTGCCAACTGAAGGGTATTGAGATATCTGCTTCTGGAGTCTCTTGTGTGAACACTTTGTGGTCTTAGTCCATGATAATCCTCAGCTATTTCTAGATGTAAAAACTCCGACCCAATCAACGAGACCACCATGGTGTGCACTCGCCTTGCAAGCTGTGAACCACCCACACAATCACACTGACCCATGGGGAGGTAGCACCCACCCAAGCAGACCCACCTTGCCCCTCACTCACCTTCCTCCTGTAGTAGTGCAGCAGGCGCACTATTTGCTGACCCCTGGTGATCCCCACATGGTACGACACCTCGCCTACAACTGCCTGCCCGTGTGTTGACCTGGAATAAACATCTCAGGTCATGCCAGATCTCAACAGGCAGGGCACTGATTTTAGATTTAGCATCGTCAAAATAGTATTTGCTTACCAAATTTATAATTTTATTATTAAACGAGTAATGTTATCTTGTGGGAAATCCCTATGAAGTGTGAGTAGCTATGCCCTTCTATGTGAATGGCTTAAGTTTTAATCCAATCAGGGTGAGTCCACAAACAGGAAATACAGTTCGTTAGGAATATTAACATGTTAGAAGAATCTGGGGGCTCCATGTTCTCGTAGGGTATTCCCGACTAACATCTTACTATTCTGGACTAACCATACTTTCTGTTTATGGGTTGATTCTCTTGGTACTCACATGGCTTTAATCTTGATGCCGTCAAGAAATTCCATTCCCTCTAGGATGTAGTTAGGAACATCTTGGATCTCACAGTCAAAAGTGGGTAGCACTGCAAATGAACCAAACAGCATGTACATTTGGACTCTCCCCTCTGTGCAAGGAAAGTGTAAAATACCCATGGATCCGGGTGGATGGTTCACGATCGAGCAACTAGTCATTTCCATTCATATTACATTTCATTACAGGTTTACACAAAACTTTGGATAACTAGATACATTTACTTATTAAACAGGTCCAACAGTAAATCAAAAATCTGAACCGCCATCTGATAGGGTGTTGATAAAATTCATAATAAACCTAATAGTCCAGTAGCAACATAAATCATCTATTGTAATTACAGTGATGATAATGGTCCAACATCTGGAGTATGTAGCAATTGCAGTATTATAGATTATACAGAGTACATTAATAATTGATTGCAAAAATGACACTGAAGAGATGTAGGTTATGCCAAAAATACCATCGTGTGCAGTAAAACAAGAGGTGAAATAATCAAGCAGACAACAAAATCAGAATTACCGTATTCCTTCACTTCAATAGTGGCAGTCACGTTTTCTGAGTACTGAAAATATTAACAACAGATAAGTCTTAACCCTAATCAGTACAGTTAGGGGTCCGTTCGTACCCAAGGGGTATACTTTTTGTTATATATTTTTATCCGCCCGGTATTTCTTCTTTTCCTTTTAAATAGTTGTCACCCTACATGTATATCTTGCCTTTATCACGACGGAAGATTATATGATTTGGTGAAATATTAGGACGTACATTGAAAATATATAATTGGGGTCCGCACAGACCCCACACCCGTAGAGAACAGAAAATCACTGAAGAAAATTTTTTCCTATTTCCTATTGAAGTAGTCAGCTCATATCTTGCGATTATCAATAATGAACATTATTTAATTTGGTTATGCATAAGGACCAATAAAAAACAATTTTGTTGGGGTCTGCATGGACCCCAGACAAGTTGAGTACAGAGAACACATGGTTGTTCGATAATTTGCCCCATTAAAATATGCATGAAATAAAAACTTAACTCTTTATTATTATTTTTTTGACACAGTCAGAATCACCATAAGAATGTGTTTGTATCAAAATGACATGAAATGATTGGGGTCCACGTGGACCCCTATTGTACTGATTAAGGTGTTTTGGTTAATGTACTGATGAAGGTTAAAGTTATTGTTTGTGGCAGTTATTCGTTCTTGTGGTGCTATTGCATGTCAAAATAGAAACAAAAAACACATAAATATTCTATATTTCATTTTGATAAGGCTTTTCAAATATATATATTCTTCATTAAAATAGAAATGACAAAAACTGTGATAAAATAAAAACCATTCCTCATGTGTGCATTTTATATTTGATACGTGATTATTATATTTACTACTTTTATCATAAATATTATATGGAGTTAGATTTAATCATAGTTAAAGATACCATTTTTATAGTGTATAATTTTATTTGTCTGTTCTTTGCCTCCTCTATTTGTGTCCCTTCCCCAAGGGATCTTTGACAACATTGAACTCAGTCCCATAGGTTGTTGGTTATTAACAATAGATAAATTGTACCGCACCTCCTCTCCGAAGGGGGTGGGAGGTCCGTAGTTGGCGACGATGGTCCAGTTTCCCGTGAGCGGGCGCTTGTTGATGGTGAGCTTGTGTCGTAGCATGCCGGTCACGCACTCATTCGGGCTCAAGATGTGGCATGTGTTGGCGTCCTTACGGTCCACAATCAGCCCAGCGGGTGACTGAAACAGGTCAGGTGGGGATCTTCAGGGTGAAGTATTAATATGTCTTGTTCATGGGTCAGGCAGCGGAAAGTTGCTCAATGTAGGATTTATCAGGCCGATCCAGTGGGGTGCAAGGGTGGGCGTACAACGATCCCTATTGTAAAATGTAATATTTGTGGTATAACATCATATGGAATGTACTGGCTGTAACCTCCCTTTTCCAAAAACCTATATAGACTAAACCTGGACCTCAGGAATGGGGTCAATTCCAATGAAATTGCGGAATTCAATTCCAATTCCAATTCGGGAATTGGAATTGGAATTGAGCTTAATCTGGTAAATTTCACTTTGATTCCACATCAATTCCATTTCTACTTCAATTATATTCTGCTCCATTTCCATTTTAACTTGATTTTGAATATAGGCCTGGTAGCCAACTGCTCAACACAGAACCTTTGATTTAGGTATTGAAGCAAAGTAGTGACCAGTGGTGTGATGTCCCCAAGCTTTGTTATTTATGTGAACTTTAATTGAAGTGACACCTCTTGCACAGGTTAAAAGTAAGACAAAAGAAATTTGTAAAGGAAATAATTCCTCAGCCTCAGCAAATACTAAAGTTGACATGACAATAACCTGGGTCTGCTTATAACTGTTTCTCTATACTTGAAACTAGTTGGACAAAGTCAATAGGGCACAAACCGACTAGTTTTGTTTTGGTTTCACTGCAATTGGTGTCAGTCAAGTGGTCAGTTAGCCATATCTGTTATTTTAGGGACAATACAGTCCGGAGATATTGACAGTTGTATGGAAAGTAAAGTTCTAACATAAAAATACAAGTGAAAAGATTATTCTGATTTGATCGATATCCTAATTGATAATCAGATGGCTTTACATTTTATTTATTATTCTAATGTATGTCATAACAAGAAACCATTTAAAAATTGGTTAAGAACTCGGAATTGGAATCGAAATTGGACTTGAATTCAAAGGAATCGGAATTGAAATTGAAGGTTGTGGACTTGGAATTGGAATTGAACCTTAAGGGGGAAATGGAATGGGAATTGGCATTGGAATGGACAAAATGTAATGGACCCTATCCCTATTCCTGGTGTGGGGTTAGGGTTTGGCATGCTCCCCCATAAGCCCGCCGAAGACCACAGCAAACACTACATGGGGTCTCTGGAGGGTTTATTGTCTGTATAGTCTCACATCTATTTTAAGAGATAGCTAAACCCCAAGCATGCAGATTTTGAACACTACTTCCCTTTAAAACAGAACCAATTATGAAGTCCAAAAGGTACTAAGTTTTATTGAAATCAAGAATGTTCACATTTTCAATGCTTTATCAATTGAAAAACGTTATTCCATAAGATTTTATGTAATAACATTTTTCACTTGATAAAGCATTGAAGATGCGAAAATTCGTGATTTCAATAAAATTTAGTACCCTTTGGACTTCATAATTGGTTCTGTTTGATTACAATATGGTACGAGCAGCTCCAAAAACTTTTTATACTACTTCCCTTTGTTGAGAAAAATATCTATTTTCCCTTATTTTTCAACATTGAATTGGTGAAAGCTATTTCATCATTAAATTATATGTATTAAGAAGTCTGGCTATAGAAAAAGCTTCCTGCTTACAACGATGTCCAGGCGGATGGGCATGTCGGTGGGTTTGTTCCCCACATCCGTGGCATACACAGTGATATGGGCTGAAAGTGGAAAATCCCACATCTCATCACACAAGTATGTAGATGTAAACACCAAATATTCAGAAGATATCAACAACTGATATTTTGGCCAAACTGTTATCATGGTGTAACTGAAATGTGGATGTAAACCAAGTGAGACATGATGCTTCCATGTATTATTAATCTTGTACATTAAAATAACAAATCAAGAACAAGAGCTACAGACCAGCTTGAAATAAGCATTTCTTGTATTCCCAGACCATCATAAATGGGCGAACTGGACTCCCATTAAGAGACCTCTTGAGTAGAGTCCCTGATGTTGTATTACGAGAGTTTACACTGAAAAAAATCAGTTCATATTGAGAATAGACCACCTTGATTCTTAAAGCTAAACCAGAGCTGTACTTTTTCGATGACATTATTCTTTATGGCTAGAACCATGTCTTCCTACTTTGTATTGGTCATCTCCCACGGTACAGTAACACTTACTAGGTTTATAATTGGTGATGATGAGACCTTTGTTTTCCCCTGTTTACGAGGATAGTAAACATGCTATTATCGATCATGGATGCGGCTGTACCTGTGTTATCGGGCGTGTAGAGTGGCTGTACCTGTGTTATCGGGCGTGTAGAGCGGCTTGTCCGTCTGAATGAACACGTTGTTGGCCCGGCCGCTCACTGGGATCACTGACTCCTGCACCTGTCCGCTGACAGACGCCACCAGATACACAGAGTGCCTACCAACACACAGAATTCAGATTATTACACAGAGTGTCTGGCACCACACAGCATTCAGTGCACAGAGTGCCTCCCATTACACAACATTCAGGTTGGTACCCAGAGTGCCTTCCAACACACAGCATTCAAATTACGGTGGAGAGGGACCAAAGATTACTTGTCCGGAACCTAACACCACTTGTCCAGATACCATTTCACAACTTTTTGCATAATGCAAGACAATAGATCACAATAGTGCCTATAAGCGTATCTTTGAGTGAATCTCAACATTTCATTTTTTGTAAATATGGTGGTTCAACAAAAGTTTTCACTTGTCCTTGACAAGCGGACAGTGGTTGTGGTTAACATCGAAGTGCCATCATGGATATAGCCCTCTAGCTGAGTGATGGTTACGTACAGTGGATATAGCCCTTTAGCTGAGGGATGGTTACCTGCAGATCTACTTTGGTTAGGTAGAGCGTAAAGGGTTTTTTTCAAATTACAAATATTGGCTAGATTTAATGAGGAAGTTTCTTCATATTTTCATAACTAAACAGAGTGTATATGCAAATGAGAATAAATTGGACATTTTCGCCAAGTGAAATCTTATTTTACTTGGGTAAAAATGAAAGTTAAGCCATTAGCCAATCTGCCTGATTGTAATTTCACCAAATGCAGACCACAGTACATGGTGCACTTTTTCACTATTATCTAGTGTTATGTATCAATGATCTGCGTTTGGTATTATGTTTGAAATAAAATCTAAAGCAATTTATTGAAACATGTTTAATATAATTACTGAGATTTACATGTTGGACATATATTAATATATAATGCCAAACTAAAAACCAAAAGCCAAACAACAGTTAATGTAAAAATCTACTAGATTCCAACTGACCAAATAAATTTCCATCTAATGTGAATTTCAAGAAAAGTCAAACATACCATTCCTCCATTTTCAGGTCTTCTACGGAATCTCGAAATATACTGGGTTCGACCTTTACAGTGAAATTACCTACTCCTGCAAGAAAGAACTTTGGTTTACTGAAAGCTATGACCAGTTTGTTCTGCTTGTTATGCTAACCTAACACCTGAGTAATGATAATACACATGCGTACACCAGGTTTCAAATAACTCTCATTTTGACACTAGTATACAATGTTAGTATGTTTGTACATGACCAATCTATTTACAATAAGTTGTGACCCTGCATAGCCTGACCTTTAAGCAGACCATTATACAAATAAACACTAGCAGATTAGTAGGATGCTTGAATACATCTGACCACTGCATCTGATTTTTTCCCAAAAATATCCTAAAATGGTAGGCTTGCCATAGAGGCCATTTTTATGACCACTTTGCTCATGTGCATAGAAACATTTATGTTGTGTAATTGAATCCAGTTTGCATATTACCAAAATAACTTTTATCATTACTTAATATTTGGTAAGTAAGGTTCATAGCATATTGTAAATGAATCATATTATTTGTTTTTATTTCTCCCAAATATATGCTTAAAATCTATCCAAACGATCTACTAAAATATTAAAATATCCAAAATAATTTTCTTTAACGTTTTCAACCTCTGTCCTCTTCAGAATATACAATGTAACTTACATTACATGTACATTATGGTTATATAATATATCAACATTAAGAATATACTACTAAATAGACCTTAGCATTTAAAATAGATTCTTGTATACATAATATGTACGATTAAGTATGATTACAAATATTTTCTATTAAAGAGACATGCACAGGTGACTTCCAAGGTATATAATATTTTTTTGTCATAAGATAAGATAAGATAAAGTTTATTTAAAGTCGATATAGATTACAACAATAAACACAAGCTCTAAGGAGCTTTTGATCGACTCATTCATACACAGTCACACATGCGCATAATACACATACACAATACATTAATTACAAATAATTAGAGCATAAAGCACCTGACGAAGTAACACAATTAATTAGAGCATGCAGTACATTTACATATTTTCCCATTCCAAGATTGTAAGAGATTAGTGAATTGATTAAAATTCCCCACAGATCTTATATATTCAGGCAGGTCATTCCATAGTTCAGCAGCGCTGTACCTGAACGATTTTTTCCCAAATTTAGTGGTTCGTACCCTAGGTAGGTCAACAATATTTGAGTATCTAAAACTATAATTACTATATTTAAAATGAACCAAGTAATGAAGACACAGAGGAGCTAATTTGTACAAAATTTTAAATGTTTCTGCTGCCATTTTTTCTAAGTTGTTTGAAAAGGAAACTGTAGGTTTCAAAACCGGTTAACAATACATTTTGGATTGCATTTGGACTACATTTTTGTTAATTTTTTAATTGCATGTTAAGACAAACTGAAGCAACATGAGTCCACATGCTATACACCTCATAAATTCTATTTTAAGTAGAAAATGATCATATACTAGAAAAGTGATTACTTTGCCAGCCCTATTGAGCTGTTTTGCAGCCGCTAAAACATTATGCAGCCAGAAAGTCACTGTGCTAAAGCGTGGGCAGGCGGTAAGTTTACCTAAGTGATTCCTATCTTTTATCCGCAAGTAAAATTTAGAGAAGATGGTTGTGTGTGCTTACCTCTGGATGACAAAGGCAATTATGCTGTGATTAGTAGTGATGGAACTGGAATTCATGATGGGACTTCAAATGTAGCATTTGAGCTAAAATGCCCGATACCTGGAAAGGCTTATTCTACAGACATGTATTACCAATTACCAATATATTAGACTACACAGATTTTGAGTCAAATGGCAGCCAAAAAATGTGATCACTATGCTAATGTTTGCTTCACACCAAAGAGTAGCACTGTCATTTGTGGTCAATTTCAGCCAGAGCTTTGGAATAAGGTTTGGTCATACGCAAGTGAGTGATATACAGCACAAAATCCAAAGAAACCAACAAAAAAGCACCGAAGGCTATGGAGTTGTATGAAAATTTACAAGACATGGTTTCTGCAGCATCATTTATTGTGGAACTTCCATCAATGCGTGGTATTGCTTGCCAGTGTACAGAGGCTGAAAGTGGATTTGTGTATGGAAGCCATAAGCAGGAAAATCTAGTGTCTAAAATCCCAGATATTGCAATAGAAACTATGCAGGTTCTCATTGAAAGCTGCCAAAATGAGATAAAAGAAGCATATGATATAACACGACGACCTGGTTGAGAAATATTGCTAACTGTAATTTCTGACCTAGAAAGAATAGCAATTCCAAACATGCCAGAAGCAGGTCATGCCATGCCAATAATGTACTACTTATCTGGAACTTCCTTGAAAATGGACGCAATGAGAAAAATTATAAAAAAAGCCATAAAGGAAGTCACACAACATCAGTTAGCTGTGAAAGTAGTAGCATTTGACGGCCAATTTTTTGGAAATCTCTATTAGTGACTTTGAGGGAAAACCTACAACCTTGTGCAAGCTGTCAAAAGTGGTTTGGGATGAAGCTAAATCAGTCAGTAGAGAGAAGCAGCTTGAATTTCTTTTTAATTCGAATACTGATAAAGAATAATTTTTCATAAAGACGGAAATAAGGTAGTTGTTTCCTATGAAAATTACAGACAATTGATAACGCCAAAGTATATAGGTAATTACTTTGAAAGTAGTAAGCAGAGAGAATTAAACGAGAAAGATGATCTTGCTACTGAAAATGATGCTGATGATGCCGATAGTGAATTACCATTCCTTCCTGAATATATTATTTCCAGATTAGATGAAGGCGCAAAGTCTGCAATCAAACTTGCTTACAAAAATTCTCAAAGTGATCTTGCCCTCAAGGGACATGGGGAGCAGAGGCATTCTTGTAATAGAAGTTACAGCACAGGCACTATAGTAGCTGTCACCTCGACAAGGTTAAATTAACTATTTTCTAGCTGCCTAGATCCACATTGAACTAAAGTCTACACACTTTGAACTCTGCATGTGATGTCTGTTAGCCTCATTATTTAAAGTTATTACATCATAAACCTGAACAAGGTCAAGGAACAGAAGCAAGGTCTTCAGATCAGACTAGTGTAAATTACACATTGTTATTGGATCTAATCTTAAAATTTTAATTAACTTTCTCACTAATAACCATTTCTGGAAGAAAATTGAACCATTTAACCCTAATCAGTACATTAGGGGTCCATTCGGACCCCAGGGGTATACTTTTTGTGACATATCTTCATTCGCTCGGTATTTCTTCTTTTTCTTTTAAGTAGTTGTAACCCTATATCTTGTCTTTATCAGTACCGCAAAAAAATTGATTTAGTTAAATATTAGGACATACATAAAAAAATATTTGCTTCGGGTCCGCATGGACCCCACACCCGTTGAGAAAAGAAAATGCAGGGTACACTGGATTTTTTTTTATTGAAGGCCTTTAATGAAGTTGTCAGCTCATATCTTCCCATTATCAAGAATGAAAATTATTTTCTTTGGTTATACATAAGAACCAATACAAAAGCAATTTATTGGGGTCCGTATGGACCCCAGGCAAGATGGGTACAGAGATCACAAAGTTGTTCGATAATTTGACCTATTAAAATATGTTTATAATAAAAACATAACTCTTTATTTGTTATTTTCATTTGA
>CM032660.1:46934524-46952257 GCA_019095985.1 Streblospio benedicti
AGACCATCATAAATGGGCCAACTGGTTCCCATTAAGAGACCTCTTGAGTAGAGTCTCTGATGTTGTATTACGAGAGTTTACACTGAACGAAATCAGTTCATATTGAGAATAGACCACCTTGATTCTTAACGCTAAACCAGAGCTGTACTTTTCGATGACATTATTCTTTATGGCTAGAACCATGTCTTCCTACTTTGTATTGGTCATCTCCCACGGTACAGTAACACTTACTAGGTTTGTAATTGGTGATGATCAGACCAGAGCTTTACCTGTGTTTTCCACTGTTTACGAGGGTAGTAAAAATGTTATTTTCGATCATGGATGTGGCTGTACCTGTGTTATCGGGCGTGTAGAGTGGCTGTACCTGTGTTATCGGGCGTGTAGAGCGGCTTGTCCGTCTGGATGAACACGTTGTTGGCCCGGCCGCTCACTGGGATCACCGACTCCTGCACCTGTCCGCCGACAGATGCCACCAGATACACAGAGTGCCTGCCAACACACAACATTCAATTTAGGCGGAGAGAGACCAAAGACTACTTGTCCGGATCCTAAAAGCACTTGTCCAGACAACAGTTTACAACTTTTCACATAATGCAAGACAATAGTGCCTATAACCGTATCTTTGAGTGAATCTCAACATTTCATTTTTGTAAATATGGTCTAAGCTTGCTACTTCTTGAGCGTTGAATAAAGCCTATATGAATTTACTGGTCCGACAACAGTTTTCACTTGTCCTTGATAAGTTAGATTTTATTTTAGTATGGTAAAAATCAAAGTTAAGCCATTAGCCAATCTGCCTGATTGCAATTTCAACAAATGGCCACCACAGTAAATGGTGTACTTTTCACTATTATCTAGTGTTATGTATCAATGATCTTCTGCCTTTGGTATTCTTATTTTGAAGTAAAATCTAAAGCACGTTATTAAAACACGTTTAACATAATTAAATAGATTTACATGTTGGACATATATTGATAAATAATGCCAAACTAAAAACCAAAAACCAAACAACAGTTAATGTTAAAATCTACTAGATTCCAACCAACCAAATAAAGTTCTAATGTGAATCTTAAGAAAAGTCTTACATACCATTCCTCCATTTTCAGATCTTCTACGGAATGTTCAAATATACTGGGTTCGACTTTTACAGTGAATTCACCTACTCCTGCAAGAAAAACTTTTGTTTACTGAAAACTGTGACCAGTTTGTTCTACTTATTATAGTATACTAACACCTGAGTAATGATGATACACATGTGTACACCAGGTTTCATATAACTCTCATTTTGACACTAGTATACAATGTCAGAATGTTTGTACATGACCGATCTATTTACAATACGTTGTGACCCTGCATAGCCTGACCTTTAAGCAGCACATACGTCAGAGGCAGACAGCACTTAAAATCAATCCAGGAACCAGTGCAAAATAGTCACATTGCATTTTCCAAACATTTGATTAAACACCAGCCTAACCAACCAGGAGAGTTTACTGTCAATGTTGTTCAAGTGACAACTAGCAGAGAGTGTGAAAATTATAAACATGAAATCAAACGTACAAATGAACTCCAGACGCGACTATTTTCAAACAGCAATAGGCAGAGTAACAAAAATCAATCAATTACAATAGCAATGTGCTTTACCCTTAACCACAAATTAATCTCTAATAATAATGTATTGAAGAAAACATTTACAGTATAATGTACTACTAGCGCGTCCGAGGGCTAGAGGATAGCAATTAGCGGTAAGCAGATTTGAACATCATTTCACGGTGTTCAATCAATCTCCAGTTAATGTGCGTAATAAGCAGAGCTGAAGTGGAAATCAAGAGCTTTTGTGCGGGAAATGTTGACTTTTGAAATTACAGGTTTTGATTTTTCACTGCAGGTAGTATAAATATCTGTCTTTGGCACAAATTATCTGGTCCATGCAACATGGGAATATCTGTAGTGTCTATGAATGGTTTGTATGTCCACTTAAGGTCTGGTTTTTGCTGCTAAGTCTGCAATAGTTGAAGACCCTCGTTCTACATGGCTGTCCACTGTCAGAAGATGAGTGATATTTTGCCTAATATTGCTTTGTCAAGCCGTAATATGGGTCAGCTGTGTGGCGCATACTTGACTGAAAACTACCTCATGCATTGCATCTAGATTATCAACTTATATATTTTGTTAAGTCTCCAAATCCACAGAAACTGGTTTGCTCCTCATATGAAAACTGTTTATCACAGCTTACCAAGACTTTAATATTTTTGTGCAATTATATGTTTTAAAAAAGCATGGGATTAGTGAAATCTGTTTAAACCAACTTTGAGATACATTCCTGTTCATATGTTGCCTGAATTAAGCGGCTTTACAGCCACATTATCCCTCATTTTCCATCAGATGACACTAATTTTGAAGGGGGTGGTTATGATTTGCAGACTTAGCAGAAACCAACTCATGTGAGTGGAGATAAAATGCATCAATATGTACCAGAGGTATTCTTATAGTGCATGGACGAAATAAATTGTGCTTAAGATTGATTTTCAAATCCAAATGTCTGATTTCAAAAGTAAACATTTACCGCACAAAAGCTCTTGATTACGCACATTAACTTGAGATCGATTGAACGCCGTACATTTGATTGAACATAAAAATAATGCCTGTCAATAAAAGGTTTTATTTATTTTTAGATTTTCTTGTCCTTGAATTGCAGAACTACTTGGGTATAAGTTACATAAACTCATAGTTTGTGTGAATTACGTGGTAAAGTCTTTTGAAAATCTTATATGTATTGACATTATAGTTCAGGTACCTAAATCTAAAAGACATGAGGCTAATATCTGCGCTCATATTCTAGGGTCTATTTTGTATGGATACTTTAATTTTTTTTTTTTTTAACAAGATGATTCCTTAATTTTTTCATATATCTGAAAAATAGTCAACGAAATTGCAAATTTGATTAGTGATTATTCATGCACCAATGTTCCTGTTGTAGGATACTAAAATACAGTATGATTGATTCATTATTAAGAAAAAAATACAAGCTTTTATATGATTTTATGCATTTTGTTTGAAACCTTAAAAATCTCAGGACCCCTGTCAAGTTCAACCATGTGTCAAAATTTATCGAGTGGTCAATATTTTTTTATATTTTCTAAACACACTGTCAATATGTCCTAGTATATAGTAGAATTTTTATTTTCATTCAGATAAAATATTTCCCAGAAATGTGGCTACCTTAACAGGTCATAAAGTCCATACACTTTACTTTGTCTCTTTCAGAACAATGTCTATAGCCGGAGTCTGTAACATAACTATCATAAGTGTGAAATAATCAGGAAGGCTATGTAAAGGTGTTTTGGAAGATCGTGGAATCGAACTCACGGCCTCCCGTCTATGATTCAGACCAGTCATATGTCATAGGCGGGCGTGCTAACCACTACACTAATCCCCCGAGACACCGGTTACATACTTCGGTTTTCACCTGTATCAATCTTACACAATGCACTTTCCCGCCTTGGATACTATTATTAGCCTATCCAGCCTCGCAGCCTTAATGAATCATAGCCTGCTTTATACCTCCGACTATTACGAAGCAGTCATCTAGGCACACGGAGCCACGCACACCGGCCTTACAGGCTCATCCGGGCATAATCTGAGCCACTTCTTTCACAAGAGTCAAAATTGGAATACTAAGTAAACTAGATCAAAAGTGTTCAAAGAACACAGCGTCGCTAGAACAACGTTGACATATGGGCGATGAAAATATTCCATAAGCATGAAGGTTGTAGTTCAAGTTAAATCTTTAAAATAATAAAATGGCTACCTGAAACCTATACTTTACTTGGCAAATAGCCAAAATTAAAAACTCATGATGGTCTTGATGAATGTAAACAGTGAACCAAGTTTGAAGATTTTGACTCCAAAGGCATTGATACTATTAATAAAAATGTTGAATATGGAACAAAAACGGCACACCTTAATTGGAAAAGTGCCAAAGATGAACATATTTGATTGTCACTACGTATGTGAATATAGAATGAAATTTGGAGGTCATGGTTCAAACTGTATTGAAAGTATTGAAGAAAGTTTTTTAAATGAAATGTTTATAAACTACTACACAATGCTGTGCTCTCTGAGCACTTTTCATTTAGCTAGCAAAGGGCCAAAGTTTTTAACGTAGGTGGTGGTCACCACTCCCATAATATTGTCATGTGTCAAGCTAAAAATGAAGAAATTTACCGCCAATGGCCTTCTGGAGAGAACACTTTGATTGGCAAAGTGCCAAAATTAGACACTGATGATGGGCACTAGGTATGTGAGCAGTGTATCAAATTTGGAGCTCATGGCTCAAGCTGTATTGAAACTATTGAAGAAAATGGCAAAAATGATTTAAAATTGCCTTCTGGAAATCCCACTTAAATTGACAGAGTGCCAAAATTGTATCCATGTGATGGTCTCAAGCCATGTAAGTATTGTACCAAGTTTGAACGTGTCCATCCAAGCAATATTAAAGATACTGCAGAAAATTTCCAAAATGGACCATAAATGGCTGTGTGGAAACCACAATTTAAGTGGCAGAGTGTCCAAAATCGAATCACTTCGGTGTCGCCTCATGCCTCAAAGTTGTGTGAAGTGTGAACAAAATCAGTTCATTGGTAAACTCTGTAGCTTGTCCAGAGACATACTAACTAACTAACATACGTACATACATACTTACATACATACACACATACACACATACACACATACATACACACATACATACACACATACATACACACATACATACACACATACATACATACATACATACATACATACATACATACATACATACATACATACATACATACATACATACATACATACATACATACATACATACATACATACATACATACATACATACATACATACATACATACATACATACATATACATACATACATACATACATACATACATACATACATACATACATACATACATACATACATACATACATACATACATACATACATACATACATACATACATACATACATACATACATACATACATACATACATACATACATACATACATACATATACATACTGACATACTGACATACTGACATACATACTGACAATTTGACATACAAACGAAGTGATCACAAGGCTTTCGCTTCTGATGCTGAAGCGACGCAAAAATACAAAAGAAAAAAAAATGATTTACTTCTATTCCAATGCAAGTTTAGAAGTCCACAAACAATGATGCAGATGCCTTTGTTATCAGCGGTATGTAGACCGCTGTGAAATACAAAACACTTGCAGTTCTTGGAATTGTCATGGCCTGGATTCCAAGGTCGGCTTTCATTACGGTAAACTTTCGAATTTGTGATGGGAAAGAATATTTGCTGACACTATCAATGTATGCTGAGGAGTTTATGTTTCTGTGCTCCAGTAAAACGAAAAATTCGAAAATTTAATCACGTGCAAATACTTTGTAGTTTTAGTGTATATAGATGGGTTAAATTTTCACATAGATACATGCACCATTATCGGTATTATGCATCGTTTGGGCCCCGATTCAATAATCGTTTACTAGAGTTGATTATCGATATTATACTCATCAATTTCAAGTGATAAAACATAACAATATCTTCATATTTTATAGAATTCCCACGATGCGCTGTTATTTGATACGATTCTACTTAGTGAATGTATTGAATGGCCTTATTAGTCTGTTGATTTTGTGTTAAACATTATAACCGCTATTAACACGCCCGTGGACTTCATTCAAGTGGTGTCAATGGATTTCTTTATAGAGGTCTATCCTCCTGATTCGGCATGGCTATCGTCACCTTTAAATTCGCAAACTACAATGACTAAAAGATACTGTGGAACCTATCCTGTTAACGACACCTGTCTTTATGTAGACACTTCACTTCTCCATTTCTCATGATTTCTGTGCAAACATATATATTGCAAATAATCTTTTAAAGATGCCCGTATTATGTGGACAGTTGACACGTTATCTATATATAGGTGGCCACATAAGAATGCAACATCGGTAACTTATTGCACAATATATTTGGGGACAATACTAAATAAAAAGGCTGTGTGACAATGATGCCAATGACCTGGTGTTGACATTTAGAACACAAGCATGGGCCGCGTTTCTACACGTGGCAAACTACGTAAAACATTGACAGTTACAGTAGAACCTCCAAATCAAGAACACTTCTGTAAAGAGACAACTTCTGTAACAATACCATTTTCCACCGTCCCAGACCTTCAAACCATCACCATGAAACTTTCTTTAATTCTAATCCATGAAGGACTCTCCTGATAGATTTTTTGGAGGAACTAGAATTTGTCTATATTTCTATTCATCCCACATACAAAACACTGTATTATGCCCCCACCCCGTCCACCCACAACACCACACCCGACCACATACCATCTCTCCACCGCCCCTGCGGCATTGTCAGGGTGCGCCTCCTGTGGGGGTAGTCCTGTAGCTTGAGGTTGACAGCCGCCGACCTCCCGCCGGACACCACCACCACCACCGTCTCGTCCACGCCATAGCGCAGCTCCCGAGGCGCCAGCACCGCAAAGTGCACGCTGCAACAACACACACGGCACCATGAGACGACCTCCACAAAAATGCTACTCCTAACTGGCAAAACCCACAGCAACGGATGCTCGCCGTACGGCTGCCGTACGTCAAATCT
Source organism: Streblospio benedicti (assembly GCA_019095985.1). NCBI lineage: Eukaryota > Metazoa > Annelida > Polychaeta > Spionida > Spionidae > Streblospio > Streblospio benedicti. Next base: position 46,941,228 of record CM032660.1, read on the forward strand.
GCCGTACGGCGATCATAAACCCACAGTGACGGATCATATAAGTTGACGTACGGCAATATTGAAAAGTGATCATTTCAAAATAAACAGTATCAATGGTGACACCCCGTATTGAGAATATACATTTAGAGAATAAGAATGTTCACTAAATATTGTTCATTTTCGTTATAAAAAGTCGCTCCACGGTACATTTAGAGAAGGAGTTTATTTACTAAACATTCGTTTTAGCTATAAAAATCGCTCCACGGTATATGTGTGCACACGTTCTCACTGTGCACTCCTCTCTCCGAATATTTGTTTACAATCAACTAGCCCCAGGCATCAGCTATCAGGAGAGTGATGTGTCGGATACATTAAGCACAAACTACGGGGGAGGGGGAGGGGGGTCGCCGATCATATAAGACTCATATCGCATTTAATATATTTTTCACGTATTTTGATACAAACGTTTTGTTATGTTTATCAAAAACTCACTGACATTTAAAGTACATATTTAACTTGATGAATCATGTCATCATCATTGTAGAGTCCGACATCAACGTTTTTTTCACTGATGTTTGGTAAAAGTCCAAAAGGAAATTTTAGCTGCTAGAATAAAATATGCGTTTGTTAAGTATTTCTATAGATATAATTCGCGGTATCAATTTCACCTCATCATAGCTTATGCACGAGTGAACATATTTCATTAATTAGCTGACCATTATTGTAAATACGAAGGTAAAACACCAATATTTCATACCCGGTCTAATGCATTTGCGCTTGAGTACCTTTAAAGATGACACATGAAGTGAGCATTCCCTGGCACGTCATGTGGAAATAAAGTTGAACTGAATATGCATTGAAATAGAAGTTTGCACTTTTTACATTGAAATCTACACATTTAAACAGTGATATTCTTAAATCAAATAGTGTAGAGAAACTTACCCCACAGCTGCCTGCACCACACACGCGAGGCACAACAGAACAAGATGACCGCCGGTCATATTTGCACAATATTCCTAGCCAAACCAAAGTTTGTGCATTGACAGCTCCAGTTTTGACCCAAATGATTCCTCACTCTTGTGAGATGCAAATCATTGCGTTAGCAACAGCCTCAGTCAATTGGCTGCCATGCTCGTGACAGGCCCGAGGTCGCTGTTTACCAAGGCTAGCTACATCCAGGCCAGTACCGCCAGGATTCTGTCTAAATCGGGAGTTTATTATATACAGGATGTGTCGGCTGTTTTCTCTGAATCCTTGAAAGGCACTTTGTTTTGGAGGTTGACCTTATTTTCAGGACGCTATCCATGTTTCTGAGAATCAGAACTGCAAGTTATTGATGGTGTTTTTCTGACGTTTCATTTGTAGGCAAGGATTAAATATCCAACGCAGTGCTATAGTAATGTTTATCGCATGTGAGAAAGGGCGATTAGTGTACAAGTGATATATAGATGCATTTGCTTTGTTTTCTAACTATCATGGGAATTTATTGATTAATGCAATGGTAGCGACGGATTTCTTTATCTCACACCCTAGCTAATTTACATAACCTTACTATCAAACCATCTACAGTAAGACCACCTCAATAACGAGGCCACCTTTATAATAAGACACTTTTTACGATCCCAATCCTTCAATGTGATTTCATTGAGAACCTCCATAAGAAGACCACCTCTCCATAGAGAACATTTTAACACCCACAGGCGGTCTTATAAAGAGGTTCACAATGACTAGTCTAACGTGAGAATAGAGAGACTCCTGGTTCTAACCTCATTGCAAACCAATTCTTCAATTCCCATATGAGCGGGACGTGTTGCGCAATAGAATAATCAATATCAATCATCTAATTGCTATTTCCGGCGTCATTGTAGACTAACACGACTTTCAATATTTTAAGTTCATTTTCAAGTATCACTTATCGTATGTCATTTATGGAAAGTACTTTCCTAATCCTAATCGAATTTTGAGTGGGCATTATGAATCTGCAATTGGATTTTAGTTAACATGAAAATTGACGAAGTTATGGGCAAAAGCCGGTCTTGGTTAAATTTGCAGACAGCCGTGATTGGAGCAAAGTTGAGAACTTCACTATTATGAAGAATGCACGCCTCAAATATATGTATTTACGTAATTTTCCAACGTCTATCAGCATAACAGCCATCAATGTTATGTAGAATATCCCATTTTGAATGATATAGTATTAAATGCGATTTTAAATGTGCTTATAACATATACGGGAAGTACCATGGACTTTTGTCTCAAAAGTAAATAAAAAAGACGAGTACGCAGCTTTTCTGCGCACGTTTGAAGTGAAGAATGTGTCACACAACACACAACACACAACTACAGTGGAACCTCGCATTGCGACCACCTCTATAATGAGACCATTTGTTTCACAGTCCCAAACCGTAATCAATAGACCACGGTGACCCTCCATAATGCTGTCATGTGCACCTGTCTAATGAGACCACTTTACGTCCTCCAATAGAGAGGTTCTTTGATTTAGCGCATATGTTCACTATGCATCAGAGGGGGAGAAATGGGGTGTTGCATCAAATTTGAGTAGAATACATTACAACTGCACTCGGTGAGGTATTTCTTTTTCTCACGTTCAGAGCAACGGGCCTCTTTGTCAGGAAACCGTTTAACCATGGCAAAAAGCCTGCACATTGCAAGCTGATCCGCCATGGTTTGTTGGCTGTTCCGCCATGGTTTGTGGCTGATCCGCCATGGTTTGTGGGTTGTTCCGCCATGGTTTGATGGGCTGATTCGTGATGGAAATGTAAGGTCGGATCTTAACATCATTTGTATTACCTGTTTATATATATAGTCTATAATTCAAACTATGCCTCATGTCTCGTTAACACCAAGTGTCACTAAATACATGTGCATAATTTCTTCTGAATTCTTAGTAAGCATCAATGTTTGCTCTCATGTGACCGCCTTTGTTAACATCTCTAATTTATAAAGATACTAGCTGTTTATCCGGCGTTGCTCGGGTTGAAACAGATGAGATCCGGAGCACATTAAATGCTCCTCCCTCCCCATCCTTCTTCCTGTCCCACATCCCTCGAACCCGTTCTCGTCAGTATACAGGTCTGTGACAGATTAAAAACACCTCCATCACCGTTCTCCCATCGTCATATTACTAAATATGTACTAAATATGGCAATGATTGACCTCTCTAATATCCCTCCCCCAGCTATCATGATAAACACGTGCGGAGCAGATTAAATGTCCCACTTATCCCTACCCTTCGTTCCAACCCCTCTCTTCTCTCCCCAACCCTCTCTACCCCATCCCCATCTAAACAGGTCCATAATTAATGCACACCCTTCTTGCTACTGCTTTGGTTGTAACGGATAAGATCTGGAACAGATTAAGGGGACTGTGAACTCTTTTCTTAGGATTTTATTAAACTTTGATTTTCTCACTCATTATTGCTTCAATTCTTACAAATTACACCTTTTTGTAGATAATTATCTAATCTAATGACACAACATGTTTTGAATTATATAGATTGATGAAAAAAAATTATAAAGCAATTAATGAAAAAATGACAACTTTGCCTGCGAAGCATATAACTGATAGTAAAACATCGAAATGACCAAAATCACTATTCAGTTACAAAATTTGTATATTTATCTAGAAAACCTTGCCTCAATTTTTTTTATTTTTCCTATTTATCATTTTACATGAATTTTAAATTTTAAAACCACCTATTTTCCGAATTTTCTTGTAAATCAATACAAAAACGTTCATAATTCATCAACGAAATAAAAAAAATCAAAATCCCTAGTAAGGTTTTCTTCAGAATGCATATATCTTCAAATATATACACGTTTGTGAAAATTTGATTTCATGGTTAAGGAGAAAATTTAATATAAAATCAAAAATTCATCCACTATGCAAACTTAGTTTTGAGAAAATGGGCTTTAAACATGACGTACAGCAAACAGTTGGGCTAATAATTTTCAATAGCAAAATTTAATAGACAAACGAACGGAAAACCGTTTTCATTACGCATTTCACATTGATAAGGTGAAGAAAAAAAATGAATATATACGTTGTTATATTCGCAGAGTATAAAACGTGTATATGTATTTGTGACATGGTTTATAGTAATAAGTATATGGTATTATAGGCCTATCCCAGCTCCACTATAAATAGAATTGCAGTAACAAACATCACCATGTGCACAGCATTTTCCTATAGCCTAACATGTGCTAGACATACTGTTTAATCCTGTTTTAATCTCAATTTGCTTCTGCAAGTTACTATTTATGGTAAAGCTGGAATAGAACTATTGGAATATATGTTGTACTATTTTGTAGTTAGCATTAATAGTTCACTTGTGTAATGTAGTGTCTTTATTGATTTTTGATATACTTATACAGTATACGTATATGTACTTGTAAATTTGTGCTTCCGGTTGGCGAAAAAACGTGCATTATTTGTGAAATTGCATTGTTTTTTTTAAAAAAAATTGCCTTTCATTGAATTGCATAAGATGGCAGACACAACTACAGAAAATGGAGCTTCTGAAGCTGTTGTTGATATGAAGACTGAAAATACACCAGTTGCAAAAACTGGTGAAGAGGTTACATCCAGTGATGGTGCTGGTGAAGTCTCACAACTGGAAGCAAAAATAATCAAACAAGTGGAATACTATTTTGGAGATATGAATTTCATCAAGGATAATTTTTTACAAGAACAAATCAAAGAGGACGATGGATGGGTTTCTATGGAAACAATGATCAAGTTTAAACGCTTAGCAAACTTATCTACAGATTTTGCAGTAATCTTAAATGCTTTGAAGAAATCCACAACAGGTTTGATGGAGGTAGGAGACAACAAAATTCGACGATGCCCTGACAAAAAGCTGCCAGAAACTGTTTCTGCTTTGAAAAGAGCTACAAAAAATCAAACTGTATATTGTAAGGGCTTCCCTGGCGATGCAACACTAGATGATATTATGGAATTCATGGAACAGTTTGGCAAAACAGAACACATTCTGAGGAGGAGGGACAAAGACATGAAATTCAAGGGATCTATTTTCGTTACCTATGTTACTGAAGAATCTGCTAAGAAATTTGTTGCTGCAGAATCTCTCAAATTCAAAGATCAGGAGGAAGAAGTTATTAAGTTTTCAAAAGAGGGCTATTATCAACACAAAGCAGATGAGAAAAGAGCTTTGAAAGAAAAAAAAATCAAAAATAAATATTACTAGTTCTTTCAAAGGTTCAAATATTGATACAGTTGTTGGATATATGAATGGACAAAAACTTAAGGAAAAATCTATAACAAAGAAAAAGAGAAGTAAAAGAAATAAAATTAGATGACATTTTTTGCTTTAGATACATTGTCATGTCAGTAGAGAAGTATATTGGTGCATTGTTTGTAGTACAGCTCATCATGGTTATGTGTTGGAAGTTTAATGCTGCTCTTAATGCTGTGTTTAATGTGGTGTCCTTTGTTTGCATAGTTTGCATGGCTTGCATAGTTTGTTTATATGTATTGAATTTGTACTTTATGGTTTTGTTCTGCATTTTCATGTATTGAATCTAGTAGATTCAATGCGGCGGAGTGTTATATTCGAAGATTATAAAACGTGTATATATATTTGTGACATGGTTTATAGTAATAAGTATATGGTATTATAGGCCTATCCCAGCTTCACTATGAATAGAATTACAGTAACAAACATCACCATGTGCACAGTATTTTCCTATAGCCTAACATGTGTTAGACATACTGTTTAATCCTGTTTTAATCTCAATTTGTTTCTGCAAGTTACTATTTATGGTAAAGCTGGAATAGAACTATTGGAATATGTGTTGTACTATTTTGTAGTTTTCATTAAATGGAGAAATTAGGGCTCAAATGTTTCAACATTTTCGTGACAGAACAGCCAGGGTTTTCTGACGAATCGTCGAATCGGGCGAATCGTCACGGGGCCAGATAGCAGATAAGTGGGATAGACAGAAGGTAGGCTGCCATGGAAACAGAGCCGTGATAACGTGTTATTAGGCTACAGTCACACCTCCAATTAGGACCACCTCTCTATCAAGACCACTTTATGTGGTCCCGAGTTTCTTCTCTATGTATCATTAGTAATCTGAACCTGTATATTAAGACCAACTCTTAATCAAGACCACTTTTTGTGATCCCAAGTGTTATAGTTACCTCCGAATTAGGACCACGCAGAAATTTCTTTGTCTGGCCATTCTAACCAAGAGCGCCATAAAATGTCAGGTAGAGTGGATTATGTAATACTTCCTGACTGCCTCCTATTGAAGTTAAGAAATCTACCTTAGACTCACAGCAATACTCGGTTTTATCTTACTTATATATCAAGATCTTGCGCTTGACATTTGAATTCTCCGTTGAACATTTTGACAGTGGACCTCGTGATCGTTTGGATTTTGAGGACAACTTGCACAGAATTGGATATGGTCGTATCACGGCTTTATACTGCGTATATAGGTGTGAGATATGAAGATGATTATTTGATATCTGATTCTAAGCGGTTGTATCTCCAGGGGGTTAAATATACTGAATATATCTAATCATAGACGTTATAACTTGCAACTTGGATGACTAATTCATGGTTAATAGATAGATTTCTTCGCGTTTATGAAAAGTAATCGGTAAGTAAAATGTTTAATTAAAGACATGGAGCGCTACAACTTACAATTATTCAAGTTAATTAACGAAAGTAACTATTTGAGTCAGAGACAATTACAGAATTTGTATAGAGAGAATCATAAACTCAAGTGCATAAATCAGTGGTAGCGTTAATGCACAAATCCTGCGTATTTACCCATTCATTTCAGTTATGAAAGTCCCGATAATGACTAAATCATTACCTTCCAAAGAAGCAGATGTTTGAGGATACGAAAGATTAGGCCAATGTTTATGTTAATGTAAGACCACAGCGAACAGCCAGTTAAATAAAGTCTGATGCAGCTGGCAGTCAGCCAGCGTGTTGTTATACTGCTCAAGTTTGTAGCTGGCAGTGTGTTTGTAGGTCATATTGAAGAAATATGTCATGGCTTTGAGGTCATTATGCATGAATCAATGCGCTCATTTGGTGAATATTACCCGAACTTGCATAATGACCGAAAAACCATGACATACTTTCATTATACCACGATAAACCCCCCAAAACAATATATTTTTGATGAAAATCACACGAAATTAGCTGTTTGTAATCTAATGGAACACATTGCAAAAGTCCACTAATCTGCCGTTTACTGGTAGCCGCACGCTGTTCTGTCAGCTTCCCTCTGTGCGATGATTGCTCATGAATATTTATATCAAGGTCATATACTAGCCCTTATCACCTGGCTTTACTTTTAGCGGGTCGGTGCGCTTAATTGTGAGCAAAATGAAACGAGAAGTTGAGAGTCTAAATGATTAAGGCTACTACTTCTCTCTTGCAGACGAAGAATTTCACTTTTGCAAACATTCTAATTTTACTTTGGTGATATTGTGATGTTAAAACCATCAAAAGAAGCTGCAGTTGTACATAAAATGGAACAAAAGACTGTGACAGTAATTTCATTAAGAAATGGTGAAACATTTGCTGTAGAACCTGGTGAAATAGAAAACATTCAGATGAATATGGGTGAAGGTTTTGAAGACGAAATGAATGAAAATGAATCAGATTTTGACTTAGATGAAGAAGAAAACACAGAACAAATTGGTGAAAAGAGAACACAAGTTCAAACTAAAACCAAGTCAAAAAATCCAGACAAAAATGTTAGTACTGTACTGAGTGCTTAATGCATTTCATCGTCAGTTTTTACGGCTTGATCACTCACACTCTCGGGGCGGGGGTGGGGGTGGGGGGTAGGTCGGTACAGACGTGCAATTTCTATAGGTCACCCTTTCCAGCCTCTTGGTATATCATTGGGTCCTATTTTTAGATATTTCATATATCATTGGGTCCCTATTTTGAGAAATAAGTATATTATTGGTTCTTGATTTTGAGACAACACTATATTTCAGGGTCTTATCTCTAGAGATGAGTATATCATAGGGCGGATTGGCATCGAAATATTGCATGTTATTGTGTATTTTCATGTTTCATCACTCTGAGTATCATCATTAAAGACGAAATGTCGTAGCTCAAGAGCGTCTTATACATTCCAAATGGACCAGTCTAAAAAGTGCAAAAGCCCAGTCACAATGCAAACCGCTTCACTGCTGAGTGTGTTGTGTATTGCTGTGACATGTAATGGTTGAACTTTAAGTATAGTATATTTATGGGTATGCTTTGAATGAATTTCCCTATATTTTTAGTATGCTTTTTGCAAATCTTACTACTATATTTATCGGTGCTGTTCCTGAAGTCAAAATGGCACACCCGTACTCAATTATAGCCTGAGATCCCCCTCCTCTCACCCCGAGATCACTCCGCCTTTACAAGTCCTTGTTCATACCAACCCGTGGGCCCAGTCATAGCTTTTATGTGGAAAAAAAATATTTTTGGGGGTTAGACTTGCTTACGTCAAAGACAAAATCAACAATCTGTTTTATCTTACTTATCAAGTGACATCGTTCGTTTGACGTTTGAATTCCCGGCTCAACATTTTGGCTGTGGACCTAGCTTGTGATTGGTTCGATTTTGAGGACAACTTCCACAGAATTGGATATGGTGGTATCACGGCTATATACTGCGTATATAGTCGTGAGATATGACGATGAACAAGTATCTACATACCTAAGGAGACATAAGCACATCAAATATGATTGCTGTAATTTTAGCATATTGAGAAACCGTACTTTTTACACATTAAAACACAGTTTTACGTCCCCATTGCTTGTTTGAGGGCAATGTCAACAATGCAATGCAACATAAGAATTACATTTATCCTCCTTCTTAATGACCTATTTCTTTCACCTTCCAGACAGCACTTTAGACTAGCAAACTGATATTACTCTAAGCATCGGGTACATACATCGTAATATTCATATCTATTTTTGTCAAACGTTGACAATAAATGATTTGAAATTGAAAGTAAAAGATCTCACGTTTGGTTTCGCCTATCTGTTTAGGGGGCGTATTTGGCCAGTGATAAGGCAATGCACTCTGTAAGTCATGCTTAAAACCTACAGTACACCCTCATCACAGACAAACTTTACAGATATGCGCACACTTAGAAAGTAAGGACTTTTTTAATGATGCAGTTCGCTAAATAGTGTTACTACACACCCGGCACCACTATACGGGGCATTTTCCCCCTAACCACACCAAATGTATCACATTTGGAAATAATAATGTCCTCTAGTGCACTCCACATTAAATAGTCATTCTACTGTATATCATGTGATTGCACTGATGATAAGATGTAAACTGGGTTAAAAAAAACGTATATAAATGTGCTACAGATCAACACACAGACATATGTACATGTATATCCAATATACACCTACAATATACATATTGCAATATCATATGCCATGGAGTACGAGGGAGGTTTTTTTACCATCAAGGACAGCCTGTTGTCTGGAGGGAAGAATGGAGGCACTGCTGGGGAGATGATTCAGTACTACGAGGACGTTATACGTAAACAGGTGGGTGATTTTCAAAATGGTCCAAGTAAACTTAATAGCAATATTGATACACTGATGATGTATATAATAATTGCCAAAATGTTGCAAAACCAGGTTAGCTTGTCATGTATCCATTGATGTTTTTTTCCACCCATTTTTTTAGAACATTGAAATAAGCATGTGTTTCACAGGATGAATCTGTAAGAAATGTTAGAAATATATTATAATTAGATTGGATGTTAAGAAAACCCAATTTCTTTTCAAAGAAAGAGATCACAGACATGCGCTGAACCGTTGGCAACAAATCAAGCTATATTAAATTGACAATATCCAATACTGTTTCATAGACACACGTAAGGAAAACATGAGATGAACCCGCCAAGTGCTTAAATACACTTTGAAAATGAACATGGACAAAGTATACATCCATAAAATACGAATAGCAACATTTTTGTTCGTCTGATGATGCGATAAACAGCTCATACAATATAACTTAAATGCAATGTAAATTATAATAACATACTTTAGTAAATAATAAAAAGATAAAGGATATCAGGAAATTTCAATTCAGTTAGATCCCCTTACCCCATGGGTTTATCAAGGCAATCTTGAGTTGTAAATGCACTATTTGATTTAGAACTGAAAGTACATTGCATGTGTTTACTTTCCCAGTTAATATTCATGAGTTCCTATAAAGTAACTACTTTTTTATCATTTAATAATTTTCCATCATTCTCCTGTTATTATACTGTAATATTTGACCCCTTCAGGCCACCCGTTACTTGAATATGAAGACTTCCTTACTGAACTTGCTGGCAGTGATGCATTTCGAGTCAGGACACACAAGTGCGGCAGTGACGATTTTGGAGAAGTTGCTTGAGGACAATGATGGGCTGACCAACCTTAACGCCCTGGGAGCTTTGTGCCACATCTACACCAGCACCGGTGATGCACTCGCGCAGAGGCCCGTAGACAGACCATTGGCAAGGTATGGGATACATGTATTATTTGTATGCATAGATAAGACAGAATGTACGGGAGTCTATAATCGGGATCTGTTTCTAATCGTGATGTGTCGAGGTTTTATTGTATTACTGTGTTAATTGTACTCAATCATATCCTATAACATTTGTAAATGTACAATACTTGACACTGTAATAACTAAAGTCAATCAACCAATCCATTACACAACATTTTCCGTCTGCTTCCGTGGCCGAGTGGATAGGGAGTTGGACTCGTGATCAGAAGGTCATGGGTTGGGTTTGAGGTAGGCTAATTATGAATAAAGCGTTCTAGTGTGCCAAAGACATCCTTATCCACTTTGACCTGGGGAGCATAGAGCACAATTGCTGCCGTAGCGGCGCAGACGTGCTAATCACTCACACATGCGTTCACTCGCCTGACCTGTACCTGTTTAACTTGTAGGTACCGCGGAGCAGTGTGCAACCTGCTAGAGGTAGTTTTGCTCAACACCCACCACCAGACCCGACCGG
>CM032660.1:46952357-46965293 GCA_019095985.1 Streblospio benedicti
TCAATTGGACATTTGATTCAAATTTGTATGCTTTGCCTATTACCTTATTTGAACTTGGGAATGATAACACATGTAAACATGAATATAATCATGCTTAAGCTACTTTTAGTATGATCATGTACTTTATGTACACCTATTGTATTGATTCTTTATTATTTTAATGCTTTGCCTTGTGTATGAATAATTTTCATAGTTGTTAGTTATATTACATTTGTTTTATGTTGGTACATTTTATGCTGTTAGCACGTAGATACACAAAAGTAGTTTATCTTTATTATAATTTGTCAACTTATAGTATTGTCATATATATTTAAATGTTTGTCAAATTTATTTTCATTAGTATTTGATATTGTTTGTAATAGTCTTTATTGATTAAGCTAGGTGTTTACATATTTATGTACCTTAGAATTGATTTGATATGCATGTCAATACATAACGTCCTCAGTTAAATTCACATCGGTTGCATTATGTTATCAACTCGGTCATGTCATAATTGTTGTAACTTATTTTGCTTATTTTTTTTCAAATCCAATTGTGTACAATTGAATTTAGACATGGGGAGGAAATATGTCATGTACAGTATAGCTTATGAGTCTAATCAGACTAATAAGCTTGATTCAGTCTAACCAATACTGCAAGCCTTATCATGGTTAGATGCCGTGAGCCATATTAGTCTAGAGGACAGAGGATATAACTCTGTGTAGTTGATTGTAGTGATCAGATAATAAATAGTATTCAAGCCATCTCCATGGTCTTTCTACTTCCTTATGTCTTAGAGTAAAACCACTCATGACAAATGCCAGAATAAATATTGGTTATTGTTATTTGAACATTAAATCAGTGACTTTAGTAAGATAATAAAAAAACTATAATTAGGTATCAAATGTATAAATAAAGTGCTATAGAATAAAATTACTAAGAAAGAGCATCAATCCAAGTGTTATCCATAGATGCGTTTTAAAAAAAAAAGTTTTGTGAATCATCACAAAACTTGCTCACTGATAGATAATAAATTTTAATAATGGAAACAAATAATATTAACACACACATCTTTAGGCTAGATTTTTTATTAAAAAATATTTGTGTCAATTTTACTACTTATGCAATGTTTAGTCGGCAGGTGGCAGCATTATGTCACTGTTATGATCAATAAGCTAACAGGTGGCAGCAGTGTGTGGCAGTAGTTTTATTGATTGCCATTGCTTGCCGCTAAAGGGGCACCACATGGATGTTCTCAAGAACCTTAAATCACTGACAACTGTCCCACCGTTATGTATCAAGTATGAGAAAAGATACAGAGCTGGAGTTGTTCAGATTCCTGTAGACGGATACTTTAAGAACTACAACAATGTCTTCTTTTGTATTGACTTTTGCACCTAACAAGCAGTCAAGTATTACACCAAGCTAAAGGGCTTTCCTCTTCTGTTGAATCAAAGGCGTATAATTATATTGGTTAGGTATAGCATATTTGGAGTAGGCTGTTGTGGGTAGCCTCAGGCAGTATTGCAGTAAGCAGTGTTGTAGGTAGCCTCACAGTCCTGTGAAGGCAGTATTGTAGCAAGCAATATTGTGGGTAGCCTCACAGTCTTGTGAAGCATGACAGCAGGGCTGCAGTAGTATATAGTAATCAGTCTTGTGATTGAGTATGTGGTTGAAGTCATTGGGTGTTCAGCTGTCATGTGAGAAACAAGTAATTTTGAAAAGGTGCGGGAAAAGTGGTTTTAAAGGAAGCATTTCAATAACTGGAAAATGATTTGGAAGTGTTTTAGGATTGTGTCAAAGATATAATTTCGGGATTTGCAAGCAACTGTAAGTTAACTTTATTTTGTTAGGGCCTGAAGTACTGTATGCGGTGTATTAGTGAAAATGTAGCATTATTGCATGAAGTTTATTGATAAAAATGTAATTTCCTTTATATGGTGTGTGATAACTATTTACACAGTAAGTGTATTGGAGTAATTGTGAATAATGCATTTGAGGCTAAATAGGTGTGGTATATAAATGGACATTGTAACTTAGCGCAGTGGTATATGATTGTTGATGATTGTAGGGACACCCAATCATTTTGGGCCTACATTCTGCTGGTGTTTGCAAGGAAAGTGGAGCGCTCAAGAGTTATTGGTGAACTTGGTACATGCATGGCTATATTTTGACTGAACTCGTGGACCAGTTGGGCGTGGCAGATGTGAAGGGCATGTGAAGGACTTTTGAAGGACACCATTGGAAATTCCATTTGTTTGTGTTTTTGATTTAGTGTATAATTAAGTATTATAATAACCCTCCTACTACAATATTCTTTTATTACATATAACTACTTTATTGTAAAATTATTCTGTGAAATAAACTTGTATTATTTAAGCAATAGTTCAGTTACTGTCTGGTTGGGGATCATCAGGCCCAAATACCAAACATCTCATTGTTTTTTTATTTCATTATAATTTTCTCCTCAGTTGGCAACATGTTATGGTGCTGACAGTGTTTTCATCTGGTGTCATCAAGCTAATATTATTGTTGACTATATTTGTAGTTCAGGCGTGCAGCTACTTGTGTTCGTCTGCATCATTCCATGTTCAACTTCCGCAGATTTCATGCTAGAGATGACTGTTTTACACAGTTCCTATGACTGTTGATCTGTCTGTACTTTTCCAGAATCGTTAAATAAATGTCGGACACTCTGAGTTATCATTCTCAAACACGAAATATTCTCTGTAGTAATATTTTGAAGATCTGCCATATATATAGCTTCTTTTCTTATTATTCTCTAAAAAATAAGTTTGTGTAAATTAATTTCTGTATAAGGTATGCACAAGTTGGTATGTTGAACAAACAGTGGATAACATAATAACAATAAGAATCATTTTGAAGGTATTTTAAAATATACAAAATCGATCTATTTTGGTCTGTCATGTCATAATTAAGCTGCATTTGAAATTTGTAATTATATATGTAACCAAAATTGCTGCAAATATAAATTGAAAATATATTCAACTGTATGTGTTACACAACAGGGCTTATTGCTTATACCTTAAGTATGAGGTGGTAGATATCATAAAAGAGCATTGAGGCAGGACCGGATATTGTGGTGTATCTCTTGCTGAAGCGAAAGCGTAGTCCATGAAGGATCTTGGCGCCGGTGTTCTCCAAATCAACACAGTCCTCATTATGGTTCAGGTAGCAGCCACCACATGCCTGCAGGTTCCATGTGGGCGGCAACACGTATGCTGACTCTGGGGTTGTCAAAAACACAATTTTACAATGAAACTGCTGGAAATCCATCCTATCGCCATTCAGTTTTAGTAGTCATTGTAGGTTTTTTGTAGAAAAAAATTGCAAGAAATTGTTTTAAGATTTTATTCAATAGATATGATGCACTTTATACCAGAAAAACATCTACCAAAAATCACCCTATCCAAAATAGTTTTTTAGACATTTTAATTATGGCCACCATGCATATCAGACATGGAATTTGGAGTTAAGACGGTCAAGGAATCTGTTTCCAGTATTATTCTAATCATTTGACCTTGTCTTGACCTTCAAATCCAATATTGCTGGCACTTAGGGGCGGACCATGAGCAATCTATGGTGGGGGTGTCAAAGTTTTCTGGTGGAATTATGCATTGTTTTCACAGTTACAGCTTGATCAAACATTTTTTACATGTGAAGTAGAAACAATTATTATTACATAACAGAATTTATATACATCTGTATATCAGCATACTATGTCTATGTTTTGATATAAAGGGAATACAGTACAACCTCATTTAACCTAATACCAATAAACCTGATTTTCCCATAAACCGAGATTCTGCAATAGTCCCCCTTTTTCTGGACATATACAAAAGATCGAGCAAGGGATCGAACTATAAGCATTTTCTTAATCGGGGGACGGACAAGATGTGCAAACACAATGCACGCGGTATTGCAATAGTCTCTATTGAAAAGGTGCACTACTCCATTTGGACAGCGTACACCAGAACACCACTGATTGATCGAGACTATCTCCGCACAAACACATCCGGTCTTTGTTGTCACAAAACCCGTACGCCGATCACGTTAGTATGGAAGCAAATTACTCAAGCTTTATTTAATATTATTGCAAACTATTGCTGTATGTCTAATGTACAGGCCATAAAATCATATTCAACCAAACTATCATAGGAATATTGGTTTACTGTATACAAACGTCATACCAAAGTTATGGATTACTTGTTCTGCAAAGGTATTTCTTGAATATATCTTATTATTGTTCATAGTCACACGTGGTCGTTCTTACATTCGCCAACCCCCCCCCCTCAATCATCTGCATATATTGATTTTCCGAATGGCTATCCACATTCCCATCGTGTCCTGTTAAACGAGGTTGTACTGTATAGAAAATTATGACTTTATTTCTACTACGATTGTTTGAATTAAAAGAACATTATACAATAATGACTAATATGTGACACTATTATTTCCAACAGTATATGAAAAATATCTATTGTATCATAAAATTGGAAGATTCTTTTAAATTCTTATATACTGATTTTAAAGAGTGTAGATTTCATAATAAACAGTTTGACTTAATTATCAATACCCCATAAAATATTGTATTACTAACAATGAGATTCACTTTGACATGAGAAAAATGGGTAAAAACAGATAGATTCGTGACAAAAGTGTGTAAACTCGCGACACAAGTCTAACAATTATTTCACTAAAAATAGGGAAACAAACAATTTTGTCCCTTTGGTTTCACAAACAAACAATTTTTTTCATGATACTTTAAGAAACACAATTTTTTCCAAATTTTTATGACGCCCCCCACACTCAACGAGTGTCTGCTTCGTTTTTATAATAAATAATAAATAAGTTATATCATAACATTCTCATGTAGTGATCAATCTCCCAGATTGACATTCACAAAAAAATAGTTCATATCCTTCCGTGACGTCATCAACTGTGATCGAAGTCGTTCCTGAATGAGATATTTAGAAAGGGAGTAATGTTTCAGCGTCGTGTTTGGTTTTGTTGAATTCAATGGGTCATAAGGCATCTGTGGAACTGAAGAAATACATTTTTTAACAAGTTTGTATCATATTTCACAAAAACAAAAGTTGACATGGGAACGTTGTGTTTTAATCTATTCTAAAATTAAATATAACCACTTTGCTGTAGGACTTGTTTCAGAATGATCGTATATATAATATCCTAAAGACTGCATGTTTGTAATATAAATTTGTAAATGATATCATTGAAATCAACATGCATCAAGAAACATTCTTTTCTATTGAAAGAGGATTGCTGTTATATCTTTATATGACCCACTTTTTCGTCATTCGGCTGGTATGACGTGTAACCACTGATCACTTCGAACGCATATTTCGGTGAGGGTTCAATTGTGCAACGCAAATCCCCTGCTAGTACCGGATTTTAATAGAGAGGCCAGTTGGAAAAAGCATCCTCCAGAAAAAAATATTAGATTTTTAATTTTCAAAGTAGTATAACCAATATACATCACATCCATCAAAATAAATTATAAAATACAATCATACAAAGTATTATTCACAAAAATAAATTCAAACAAAAAAACGTCGACCTCTTGTAAAGAGTGGATGCCCCCTAGATTTGCTAATGGTCTGCCCCTTACCATGTGTAGTTTACAGATTTTACTTTTGTACCTACATCAATATGTAAAGAGTGGTTCTTAGGGTTGTAAGGTGTCACTCATTCAATTTTCGCATCATCTTAAATATTCAATCATATCTAGACCTTCAAATCCAAGATTGCTACTCCTTTATCGTGAGCATTTTACATATTCCATTTCTAAGTAACCTTGGTGTGTAATACATGTATTTTTAGCTTTTCAGCGTTACAGAGATTACAAATGCATTGTGTTATTCTACTGATTTATCCTTATCTTAACACATAGGGTATCATGACCAAAACTGAAATCATGTCAAGGAAACCAAATACAAACAGACTGGGTGAAATCCTCTTTGTAGGTATCAGACTTACAACGTGACACTTGGATAGTCATATTGGTGAAATGTTATTTCAAAGAGATAACACATTTATTGGCAACAATGGTTTTATCTATGATCTTGGATTTTGGCCCCTCACGATTCAGTAATCGGCCCTGTATATTTTTGAACTAGAAAACCTTATGATTGAAACCTTCACAAAAATAACTAAAGCTGATCATACACATTCAAAATAACAAAAGAACAAAAATAGTTAGAAATCCTATAGATTTTAGTATATTGTAGAAATGTCATAAACTAAAACTTACTGGGGCTGAAAACTGGAAGGCAGCTTTTAGCTTTGCATGACATGGACCTTACAGAAACTGTGAAATTGGTCCATTGGTGCCTTAAGAAAGTTCTTTCATGAACATATGTTATGATCATTTTAGAAGGACTGTTGTTGGGGATTTTTAATCCAAATTTACTGAATAAATCCACGTTATTTGAATGCAAAACAATTAGTGCATGGGACGGAGCAAAAATATAGGCTCACCTAATTTGGGAAAGAACATCATATACCATTGGAATGCTTACAATCTCAGCTTTCCAACCATGTATGATGGCATTGCGTATTGAGTAGCTTTTTGTTACAAAAATGTGTTTGAAAAACACAACTTAGAATTTGTTCGGGGCGAATTCTGTGTCATTCAACACAGCACAAATTTTTTGGGGTGTTTTGGACACCATATAAAACTGTTTTTGATGATATATGCAATGTGTAAGATACCATTAAAAAGGAGAGATTCTTCAGTACAACGATGCATATAAAAATGTTAATGTAAATGTAAATGTACTGGTTTATAGTCTCATTGAACAGCTCATGTCGGTTTCTATCGACTTTACATCTACTATAGGTCAGTGGCATCATTCCCACACTATATATATCTTTCTCCACTCCCTGGGAGCATACCATACTGGCTGCTTACGGCATTTTGCTATTTGCGCACACTTATCACCAACCTGTACCTACTTAACATGTACGCACCATGGAGCAGTGTGCAACCTGTTAGAGGTAAGTTTGCTCAACACTTACCATCAGACACAACCGGAATCGAACCCACGACCATCTTGTCACGAGTCCAACTCCCTATCCATTCAAACACGGAAGCACACATATAAACAAACTAACTCTTATCAATGTAGGGAAATCGTTATTTATACAAATGTGTCTGGCCCAAGTGTGGATCTTTACCAAATAGTTCCAAATTTCATTTTTGCATATCAGATCTGGTGGTGATTTGTTTCATTTAAATAACAACTGACTACATATGACTGAAGGGAGTACATCTAGTCTTGCAGGTGAAGATGTAAGTAATGACAATTAAGACGACAATGAAAGTTCAGTACCTGCCTATTGTAAACAAATTACATCACCTGTGTGTCAACCCACCGTAGCAGTGACACTCACCTGGGGTGCATGCGGCCTCCCGGCCTGGCACACCCCCAGCTGCGCCGCAGGCGTTCCTCTGCTGACTACTCCTCGTTGTGTATTCCAAGACTACACGTGCACCACGTACCTGGGCCACCGGTCGGCCCTGGGTAGTGGGGTGTATTGCCCGGGTTTCACGAAAGGCCTCCTCACGGGGAGGACTTCGCACCGATGCTGACACGCTGAGCTACGGGCGTCCCCTTCGCTTCAACCACGGTAGACCAAGTCCACGACGGTGAGGGAGGAAGGCCACAGGCCAAACCTCGGTAAAGACAAATAGTAAAGGACCTGCTCCTTTTCAGGTAGCAGGTTGCCAGTCCTACGTGCTGCTGTACCAGCGTCTAAGAGAGAACTGCCGCTAATCGGCTTACAACAGTATTCGGGAGTGAATACTGTTTCATAATCCCTAATAGTGGCCATAGTAAACAACAACTCTATCAAGGTGTGTGTAACTGGGAGATCACCTAGTCCAGTGCAACGTACTACAGGGGTTGTTTATACTCTGCGGTCATTCTACAATGAACCCGCGCACTGGAGACCCTAACAACATTTGTTACACTATATATATATATATTAGAGTGGACGTTGTGATGGGGTGTATATGTAAGCAATGACAAATAAGACAATGACAGATGGATCATTGAGTTGTACAGTGGATGTTTAATTTACGACTATAAGATTATGGCCACTGGTATCCTGGTCATATGTCTTCAGAAAATGACAATCATGACAATGTCGACTATGCCTATTGCCTATGGTAGTGCACCTTGTGATGGTGGGGTACATGTAAGCAACGACAGTTAAGACAATGACAGAGGTTTCTTAATATCAGTATTTCTTGTGATAGTCCTATGTTACATTAAAAGTGGAGGTTTGTTTATGTCAATTAGGAGAGTTACTAGAGTTGTACAAGATAGAGTAAAGCCCACAGTACAGTATTGCTGTGTATGTCAGTTATGACCATTGTGTGGGCTCTCACCTCAAACAGTTCAACTACAAGGCGCAGAAGTGGAGTAAAGACCACATCTGGTGGCTGGAGCAATGTAAGGCCACCTGGATTTTCGTGGACTGTGAAGCTCGACTCTTACTCAACTGCACCCGCACCGCTCAGGAAGGATACAGTGCCACCGCTGAAGTCAACCGCAGGTACGACGACCGGGGAACAGGACCCAAGACTGGAGGCGGATCCACCAACAGGATGGGTCCCAAGCGCCTCCCCTGGAGCGGTACGACCGCTACCCATGGAACCACCACCACGGAACGCCATGTTAGCAGTGTTGGGACAGTGTCCAAAATCAAAGGCAGCCAAGATGAGCTCCGGGGAGACCACAACGGAGTGGCAGGATCGAGCTGTGCGTGCGAAGAATGAGCTCCGCAGTCTACGGGCACAGCATTCCAGGATCCTCGCTGAGCATCAGTCCGCTGTCGAGAGAGGAAGCACTGACAAAAAGCGGGTACCAGCATGAACTAAAATACAAAATAGAAGAGCAAATAAACAATAAGAGCAACAGCAAAACACGAAAACGCAAAACAATATGGTATAATCCACCATACAGCCAAAACGTGACCACAAACATTGGCAAAACCTTTCTGAAAATAATTGACAAATGCTTCCCACCACAACACAAGCTACACAAGATCATAAATAGAAACAATGTAAAAATCAGCTACTGCTGCATGAGCAACATCAAAACCATCATTGCAAAACACAATAAAAACTTGATCAATAAAAATGCACCACATGACACATCAACAAACAACACCAAAACCTGCAACTGCAGAAATAACAATTGCCCACTAGCAGGTAATTGCCTACAAAAGGAAATTATCTACCAAGCCACAGTAACAATAGAAGACACCAACAAATCAGACACCTACATTGGACTTACAGCAACAGACTTCAAAACACGATATAGAAACCACATCAGCTCCTTCAATAACAAAAAACTCCGAAATAGTACAGCATTAAGCAAACACATTTGGAACCTCAAAGACAGAAACATAACCTACAATATTACCTGGAAAACAATAACAAAAAGCAAACAATATTCAACAACAACACATACATGCAACCTATGCCTAAAAGAAAAATTCTATATAATATGCAAACCAGAAATGGCCACATTAAACAACAGAAACGAATTGTCCACAGAATGCCCACACAAAAAGAAATTCCTCCTTGCATACCAATACCCAACATAACCCCACAGTATTAATACCATAAAATAGTAATACGCATGCACGCTATTGATTTTCTCGTGTTATTGATTTTCTCTTGTTATTGGAAATGAGTGAGTTCTGAGTTCTGAGAATTCTCATACTATAGCAATATACTACTGATGAATGCCAAACTAGAGGCATGAAACAAATTTGGCTCTGATGAATATATATAAACTAGATATATATATGAAACAAATTTGTAAGCCAATAAATAAACAATATATCGCTATCACCAATGTCTCCGGCCCTTTCAACCCTGCGCTACCATTCTGCCCATGCGCCATTATTTGGCATGTGATAGTAGACATTAAACAATCAACATATACTATACCATTTACACAGTTTCTAGTTTGCAATATTTGGTTTATACTCAGCAATTAATTTTGAAGTTATTACACTATATACTTTAGAAGGAATTTGTTCTTATGCCTGCATGTGCATATCAATTCAGATCTTTTGTTCAAAGTAGCCATTTTGTTGTTATATATAATAAAAAACTTTTCAAATGTACAGAGGTTACATCTTTTTGTTCTGTTGTCATACGCTCTAGATTTTCCCATTATTTTCCATTCAATGTTGTAAAGGCAGGTTTTTCTGTTTTAGTGTCCAGATGTATTTGCTCAGTTCTGTTGCATTTTTCATTGATTCTTTCTCAAAAAGACTGCTTGTGGTTGGCAAATCGAGTCTTGAACGTGGTTTCTGTGAGCCCGATGTAAGTCTCAGTGTGTTGGTTGGGAGATGTCACTGATGCTTGGTGGATTAGGCATTTTTCAAGACATTTCCCACTTAGTGGGCAGTTGCTTTTTTCTCTGTAGTTACATGTTCTTTCTTCGGTGATGGTATTTTCTATTTGCTTTTTGTTGTGGTTATCAATTTTGCTTTTGATGTTTGGCATGCAGCTATGGGACAGTTTGATTGTGTTTTGTTAAATATTTGTGTCAAGGTATGTCCTTCTGGGAAGCTTTCAATTAGGATTTTGAAAAACTTTTTTCCAATATTTGTTTTGACGGAGATCGAACGGTGGGTTATACCATGTTATATTGCGTTTTCTTGCTCTTGCAAGTTTTTGTTTATTGGTAGGTGTTTTTTTGTATTCAGTATTATAACGCTTTTTCGTACTATAACGCTTTTGTATTATAACGCTTAAGGATCACAAACCTAATTTCATAAACAAACCGACCTGCAGACTAATTAATCCCACAAAAGCGAGATGGGAAGGATAAACAAACAAATTCTTGAAAGGATTGTGGCACCGTAAAAGCAACAAAAGTAAGACTATGGAGAAACACGCAAGCAGTACTAGATTGGTTTGAGAATATACCAAACAAACCCAAAGCCTCGTTCATATCGTTTGATATAGTGGACTTTTACCCGTCAATTTCAGAAAACCTCCTAAATTCAGCACTGGACCATGCAGCAATCAGGTAGGGAAATAATAATGCATTTAAAGAAAACATTACTCTTCAATGATAATAAGCCCTGGCTAAAGAAAAAACCACCAACAGCAACATGTTCGACATACCGATGGGATCATAAGATGGTGCCGAGACATGCCAGATAGTAGTATGCTTTATACTATCCCAACTAAATGAAGAACTAGGAGAAACATGTTCATTTGGGCTATATAGAGATGACGGGCTTGCAGTATCCCATGAAAACCCACGAAACATCGAAAACCAAATAAAGATGATACGTAGAATATTCGAAAAGAAACCACCTGAAAATAACTATTGAGGCAACATTGCATTTGTTTGTTTCCGTCCTGTATGGTTGCGCCTTTTCTATTATTCTCCATGTTATATTGTGTTGTATGCTATTGTCTTTTAGTGACCATATGTGTGAGCTGAGCGTTGTGGCATTTCTGTTCTTTGTATTCTTAAAACTAGCTATGTGGTTTCTGTATCTCTTTTTGAAAGTGGTGGATGCTAATCCAATATATGTTTCTTCTTTGTTGGTGTTTGTTGGTTTGACGGTGGCCTGATATATAATATTTTTTTCAAGGCCCAGTAGGAGGAAAATGCAACATTCTACAGCGCTGCAACACAACCCTTTGCATCAGAAGCTTGTTTGCAGGTAGAACTTTGCCATTAACTTTTTTCTTGAAAATATTCTAGCTGTTGACTTTGATCCAAGTTTTACTCTGAGTTTGAACTTATCTGGTTTCTTAACCTGTTCACATTGTGATATTGTATTTGACGGTTCTATTTTAGATGCTGGTGTAACAAAAGTTGTTAGGGCCTCCAGTGCGTGGGTTCATTGCAGCATGACCGCAGAGTATAAATTCCCCTATAGTACAAGTTGCGCTGGACTAGGTTAATATCCCAGTTACACACACCTTGATAGGGCTTTGTTGTTCTCCTTTACTATGGCCACTGTAGGATTAGGGACCAGTACTCTCTTGTACTGTGTTGAGCCGATTAGCGGCAGTTCACTCTTAGACGCTGGTACAGCAGCATGTAGGGCTGGCAACCTGCTCCCTGGAATATGGGAGTAGGCCCTCTTTACTTGTTACTTACCGAGGCTGGCCTATGGCCTTCCTCCCTCACCGTCGTGGACTTGGTCTACCGTGGTTGTGCGTAGGGGACGCCCGTAGCACAACGTGTCAGCACCGGTGTGCGAAGTCCTCCCCCGTGGAGGCCTCTCGTGAAACCCGGGTAATACACCCCACGACCTACGGATAGTCGACGGTCCTGGTACGTGGAGCACGTGTAGGTTAAGGAAACACAACGAGGAGTAGTCTAGCTGAGGAACGTCTGCAGTGCAGCCAGGGCCCCGCCTGAACAAGGGGGTGAGCCCTGGGTGAGTGTCACCCTTCGGGGTTGGCACACGTGTTCCAGTTGATCTGTTAGAAGATTGGTTCGGATGGTTGACCACTTCTTCAAGGTTTTCAGGCACAATTTTATTTTGAGAAACTGGTGACTTAGAGAAACTGGCCTAAAACATTTATTAGAAGTATATTAGATTCAGTTGTCTAAATGGCGTGTTTTTCTAGATGCATTAACAGTAAAGGAGTATGATGCTTTGAACTGTTTGTTATGCAGACAATCTCATGCTACTATATTTTGTTACTTCCATTTACTACTATAAAATTGTTACTATTTGGGTGCGTACAGACAATTAATACATAAAACAATGCATACTGATATTCGTAGAACAATGTTCCCTTTCATCCTAGAACAAGTACACCATCTGAAAATCTACCCAGGTAAATAGCTAAATAAAAACATTTGAAACTTATATTATACATCAACTAGTATTTTAATGAGGTTCATGCTTTTAAAT
>CM032660.1:46965393-47082411 GCA_019095985.1 Streblospio benedicti
GGATATTCATTATTTTATGGTTACCATAGAAACTGGCTCCTACGCTAAATTGTGGAAACTATTTGCAGTATTATTTGTATCAGTGTTACAGCCAAGTAGCATGGCTAAACCATGATGTATTTAGATTTGCTCAAATTAACATAACATAGGAATAGGAATAATTGAAATGAGCACATATTTAGAAAAAAACGTTAAAATTTACAATTTATGCAAATTAGAATTATGTTAATGAGTTCATTTGCATACAATACTTTTTGTGAAGAAAGAGGTCAGTCCAAGCTTTCATTAAATGTCAAGATCATGTAAATCAGATGAGTAGTTATGTTGCTAGATACAATTATGTGATGGGTCCTCTAACCCCCAAAATTAGCTACGTTGCCATGGAAACCACCCCATAGAAAAAACTGCACCACTTTTCAGTTCGGCATACTCACTTTCTGTAAAGCCCGATAGTTACTCTACACCATGGTATCATTGGAATTTATCTAAATTCCAGATGGAGCAAAATCCTTAATTAGACTCCCCCCCCCCCCTTTTTTTCTTTTTTTTTTTTTTTTTTTTTTTTTTTTTTTTTGGGGGGGGGGTGTCGCTGAACTTGTCAGATAACTGTTGGGGGAAGGGGGGCTCTTTTTTTTTATTACGTTATGATATTTAAAAAAAATATGTTCTGTCAGCAATTGTCCAGACATCCAATCGCTGTAAGTATAGAAGACTTTTGCTTTGGGGGAGGTTACTGAACTTTTTTAAATGTTGACGGGGTGTGGGTAAAATTGATTATCTAAAAGTGGGAGGGTATGCATCCATAGCAAAGAGCATTACCCTCGTTAAACTATATCTGTTCATAGTCCCAAACTGTCCGTATCGTGCGTTAATGAAGTGAAGTGAAGTAGGCTACTGCTTCACCTTAAATATCGAAATTTTGAAACGTTTGAAAATAAATTGCTCAAACAAAATATAACTTCCGGTGAGCATTTAAAAATGTAAAAAATGATATAAACTGTAATAATATGGGCAAAAGACAGTAACAACTAGTTTCAATAATTTTGTAATTGATTCACATATATGGTGGCATTCATTGGTATTGTGTAGATCTAAATTTCATACAAATAGATGTACTAGTATGTCACCGCTTTCCTTTCTGGCATTAAAATAACCTCACTCCTCAGTCAATTTACTTGTACAATGTTACTAGATTAGCTACGCTGGGATCGATATTTACCGTGTGGGACAAGATTTCAAAATACGAGATGTTCATGAAAATCGCCCTATCCTACTCACATCATTTAATTTTTTACATATCTGTTTGCAGAAATCTGTTCCATAGGCGTTTCCAAACATCTTGGAAAAATTTGAATAAAATCCGGCACTTACTTAGAAAGCTATTGGCATTTAACTACAAACACTTCTGTTCTCGCTCGTGCATTGTCTTATAACACAGTTTCGGCGCACACTACCCCTAAAAGCAAGATTTCAGACTTGTGATTTTGAAGATGGAATGTTTGCCGGATCAAATGTGACTATATCATCCATTTTGGTTTTAATTGTCGTAAAATCGTATGTAGAACCTAATCACGACTGCAAATTTCTAAAATTGGAAACCCTCCTCTGAATTCACGACCAAAGTGTTGATCACATGTTTTTTTTTCACTATTTGGAATGTTATGTTTTGCAAATGTCTGGATTTGCTTTCATTTTCCTAATCCTTATTTTCTCCTCTTTCAAACGATATATAATATAAAGGTTTAATCTAGTTTGATCCAGCGAACATAAGCCTAAGAATGATGCAAGGTCACTGGAGGTTTGCCTTGATTTTGAGGCATGCGCCAATGAAAACTGCCCAATTAACTTAAATTACAAAGGGATAAAAAAATGACAAGAAATAGTTTTTTATTCAAAATTTTTTTCTCTTTCCAAATTATATTAGTTTTACTTCTTCCTCCTATTTGTGAAATGAAAAAATAAGTAATATTGCCGGAAAATCCTGAGCATCGCATGGCCGTCGTAGTGGCAGTTGATAAAAGAAAAACACCACACGAATATTGCATCATATCTCTGTTATCAGTTGTCCTAAAAATTTATAATTTAGATGGAAATAATCTGCAGTAATATGCGATTCCATTCATATAAATAAGCGTATGTAATTATTATAATTTAATAGTTTATTTTGAGCATCAATTACTCGCAACGTCATATTTGACAGTCCGCGATTGGCGGGAAAACACATGACGATGTTTGCGCAATAATGCAACAAAAATCACTGAATTGTGTGTGTTGGGATGGTAAGAATAAGAACTACAATGCATTTTTCTATAACATACTTTATTTTTACATAAATTGAAACAATAGTCAAAACACAGCAATAATTTTAAAGACCCATCTTATATTTGGTGAGTGTGCAACAGCAGCTTTTTACCTGTTTTTGCAACGAGAAACGTCAAAAGTGTTGCAGATTTTGAAATGCGTTTAACATGGGTAAATGGGAAAATCATGTCTACAAAATCCCCCCCCGCCAAAAAAAAAAAAAACAGACAAAGAAATGTTAATAACTTTATCAATTCTTGTCGGATTTTGGTGATCTTTTTCTTAAAATAATTCCCATGAGACGTAGAATTTTTTCAAATTAAAAAAAAATTTTCAATTTTATCCCAGTGTAGCTAACTAGATCTATATTATAATCACAAATACGTGACTCAGTTATAGGTTAGGCCCTATACAAAAAAAATATCCGAACTCGGATTAATTTATGCCATATGTATTTGGTTACTAGATCTAGTACTAGTAGCACTGTACCAGTACTAGCTACAGGTCTATTCTTCTATTCTTCACAAGCCAGCTGGTGGGGAAAAAATGTACTTCACACTGGTTATTCCGAGCGATCAATGCGCATTCTTTCCATTCACATCAATGGGGTACCTACTAAACCCCAGGATCAAATGTGAGCAAATGTGACGTGACCAACCTGGGACTGTTACGGGACCAATACATGACCAAACACCTTTCAGTAATAGGTTTTAATAGTTTATTTCAGTGACAATGCCATTTACATAAATATACAGTAACATATACATTAATATAATATACGGCCGGTATGAGACAAAAAAAATCATGTTAACATATAATATATTACTATACAATATGGCCCAGCCCTATGGGCTTATAGAGTCACCTATTAAATTTACATGTATTTGGTGCGATTATATACATGTCATTATTTTGAAAATATAACCTGCGTTCTACTATTGAAACAATTTACAACGTATTTTGCAGTATTACGAGTGCAATTTTCAAACATAAATTTCAGTTTATTTTCTAAAGATAAATTATTAAAATTTGTGTTTATATTACATAAATTAGTTAACCATGTATTTCTTAGATCACCATAAAGAGAACATTCAAAAAGGAAATGAATTTCATTTTCTATTTTGTCCATGTTACATAGCTTACATATTCTGTCTTCAAGTTTTATATTGTAAAATCTTCCCGTTTCAATAAAGAGGGATAGTATACCAGCTCTTAGTTGGGCAGTAAGAGACCTTTGAATTGGTTCTAAGTTATATAAAACATAGTTTTCAACATTCAATTTAGTCTTGAATAGTTTATAAAACATGAGCTTTGGTTTTATTTGAATAGCTTGATACCATTTTTCTTGTTGCAACACACAACCTTTTTTTCAAAATATCAATATCATATGGTAAGCGGTTATGAAATAAGTCTTCTAGTCCTATAGTATTTAGTATACTATATACATTTTTACACCAATTTACCTTATTATTTGACATTGCTAAATATATATCATTCAAAAAAATGTGCTTGGCAAGTTATCGGCAGGTAGAGTAATAAGTTTATTCCATAGTCTAATAATATTGACCCATCTTTTGTATTGAGGCAATACCCAACCCATCTCACCTTCTAATGATAATATTGGTGCAAATTTATGTACCCCTAAAAAGCATCTTGCTGCTCTAAACTGAACAGAGTCAGTATGTTTAAAACTATACCCCTGAGGCATATTCCATTATAGGTCCAACACATGACTCAAATAACTTTGTATATGTTTTATAACCCATATTCTTAAAACTTTTGTTCTTAGAAATTATAGATCCTAATGCTCTCCTTGCTGATTTTCCAAGATATCACATTCTATCATCCCGTGCAAAAATCACCGCCAATAACCCACGCTGATTGGTCAATCAGCGTGCTCAATTATGCGATTGACTGAACGCTCCAGAGACCACTACTACGGCACTAGTCTAAACTCATCATATTTTCAATACAGCCGCTGACGTCGCATGGTCAAAAGTTTAGACTAGTGCCATAGTAGTGGTCTCCGCGTATGCAGTCAATCGTATAATTGAGCACGCTGGTTGACAAATTGACTTGCAATGAGAACGTTATGATATGATTTATTTTAAAATAAAAACGAATCAGACACTTGTTTAGTATGGATTTTAGTCATGATAGAATGGTATTTGACCACTCGATTGTGGTGTCAATGGGAAAATTGAGCATGCTGACGTCTTGACACTTCGTTCGGGTAAATCAGACGTCAGCATGCTCAATTTTCCCATTGACACTCCAATCTCATGGTCAATTCCTACAATTTTCCTCGTACGATAGATTTTCATCCATAGTAATGCCTAAATATTTGTACTTATTTACATATAGAATATCTTTATTTCCTACCTTAAATTTGAATTCACTCTTGCTAACTGCTTTATTTCTAAAGTGTACTATTTTGGATTTGCTGTTATTTAGAAACATACAGTAACAAATGAAACAGAGAAAATCATTAAATACATCCAGCAAAAGATATTTGTGTTGCCATACAATAGTACTGAATAACAAGATGATAATCAATATCAGTTTCAAATCCAATAATCAATTTTGAAGCTTGGTCGGAATATTGATTTTTTTCTTGCTGGATAAGTGCATTGAATATCATTAAAAATGTCATAAAAGCACTTCTAGAAAGCAAAATTTAATTGGCAGAGCGCCCAAAATCGAATCACTTCGGTGTCGCCTCATACCTCATAGTCGTGTAAAGTTTGAACGAAATCGGTGCAACGGTTAAAGCTCTAGCTTGTCCGCAGACATACATACATACATACATACATACAAACATAGTTAGTTAGTTACAAACGAACGAAACACAATGCTTGCTTCAGCAGCTGAGCTGAAGCGACGCAAAAAAAGTAGTTAGGGTAAGTTGTGATTTTCTTGTAGATATATGGTTCTAGTTAGGGGAAATCGATGATAATAATGCAAGTTGTGAAGCTGGACAAATTTATCAAACGTCGAGCATTTCTTCCTCCCAGATTGTTTGTCAATGTATGATGTCTTTGTTGTCTGGTAGCAACGAAATGAACCTGATTCATGTTCATGTTAGACAAACTCATGTGCACTCAAGAAGCACCTCATACAATACTTCATAGTGTGTTGTATTGAAGACTTTATTTGGAGAAGTCTGTAGAGCAATTATTGGCCTTCATGCCTTTACTGTGTGTGATACTGTCTGTTCCGCACGTCTTTACAAGGGGTAGCAGTAGCTGGGGGAGGGATATTAGAGGGATCAATCATTGCCATATACATGTAGTGTGTATATGGCTGTGACATATGACGATAGGAGGAAGGAGATGGAGGTGTATTTTATCTGTCATAGATTTGTATTCTGACGGGAGCTGGTGTGAGGGATGGGGGATAGAGGGAAGGATGGGGATATATTATCAAATCCGAGACTAGATCCGGGACTAATCTGGGACCTAATCCGGGACCAAACACTGGTTAAATTAGCTCAAAATCTATCATTTTTCATATAAAACTGAACAATAATGACATTCACACTGTATGTAATCAAATTCCAGACTAGATCCGGGACTAATCCGGGACCAAACACTGGTTAAATTAGCTCAAAATCTATTCCTTTTCATAGAAAACTGAACTATAATGACCATGACATATCAAATTTGGGACTAGATCGGTAACAAATCCGGGACCTGATCCGGGACCAAGCACTTGCTAAATTAGCTCAAAAGCTATCATTTCTCCATTTTTCACAGAAAACTGAACTATAATCTGTAATGACCATCACATTATGTATCATAAAATCCGGAACTGGAAGCAACTGCCCGTGACATTCCTGGGACCAAACCATACCAAACTTTATTTTTTTATAGGTCAAGTCACATTTGGTCCCGGGTTTTAGTAGATACGCATCAATGGTAAAATGTTGCAAGAAAACGTGTTACATTTATCTTGAATAAGCCCATAAAAGATAAATATGTATCGAGGAATCTGTTACACCTTACATGTATGTACACATGGGTATTTTCAATTCTATCAAGTGAAAGTTATTCAAAGATTAAAATTAGAAATATTGTTGACAAGAATCTATCATTTTAACATCACTCGCTGCACATGTTACCATTTTAGGCTGGTACATCATTTTTACAAATAAAATCTAACATCAAATGGCAGCTCACATATAGTTCATTGGTAAATACCGGTTGCTTGCATGGCAAACAGAGTTAGTTTTTATAAAAAGGTATGATTTGTGTCTTTCCAATGGGATATTGATATTAATTCATATGTTGGATCCCAGATAAGGTGTGTAGCAACAGTCTACTGAAAGCTGGGCTCCGTAGATAGTGTCTTTCGGTGAAAATGAATAGGATTTTTGTATGAACTATGCAGATTCTTTGCCGATCCCAATAACAAACAGCTCAAGTTTAAACACGTTTTCACTCAAAATGATGTAAGTAAACATCTAGATACAGGCGGAACACCTCGGCATACATTAGCAGGTCATCACACGTACATTTTAGTGACTTGACGATCTGCTGACATATGTTGATAAAGAATTACGTATTTTTATATGCCCTGTAATCTTACAAAATCGAATATATTCCCTTTTAGATAAACATATCAATGCTAGACCACGGGATTTCAAGTTGCGACGTCTAGTGGGATAATCGCCAGCAATTACAAGTATTCCTCTAGAATTTTAGTTTCAGATGGTCCAACTGATAGAAATCATAGAATATCATAAATAATCCGTTATCTATATTAATTCTAAAGTAAACCCAAACGTCACGTGATCTCACACTAACAAGGTGAAAACATTGTCATATGGGCATACAAATGCAAGGGAACAAGCCATTTTTGACGGATATTTCTGTACTTAGGGAACGATCATAAATAATGATACTGGGGGGGTCGTCCAAAAAGGTGGGGGGGGTCGTCCAACTTTTCTGATTCCATTTGGGGGGGTTGCTGAACTTTTTTATCACATTACGGTATATTTTTTTCAAATATTTTCTTTTAGCAATCCAATGACTATATAGAGGACTTTTTCTTTAGTGGAGGGTGGGGGGTCACTCAACTTTTTAAAATGTTGATGGGGGGGGGGGGGGGCTGGTTAACTTTTTCTTCGCGCCCCAAAAATGGACGACCCCAGCAGTATCGTTATTTATGATCGTTCCCTTAACGCAGCCCTATTGTGTGTATTTGACTACAGTGCCTATGTTACAACACTGTATTTGCACTTTATGAAATTTTTTTGTTACACTAAATTATAATGATGTTTTATCAAATGCATTAATTATCTTACACATTTTCAACAGGTTGATATCTATAGTTAGATGAAATGTCTGGATTAGAAGACGTAGGTATCCCTGGTCCTGAGAATCTGAGGGAAGCTCTGACTAATTGCTCTGATCCACTTACGGCAATCGAAGAATTTCAAGTAAGTTAAGTACTCTAAGGTTTATTCTTTTTGTTATTTACTTAAGGATATTTACAAATAAAATGGCAAACACATACATGCCAAAAATAGGATTGTATGTATTTTATGAATAAAATTACAGGTATATCTAGCTATTTCCTTATGCAAAATTGCAAACAAACGTTAAAAAACTCAGTTTTGTTAAACTACCACTTTCTTACTTTGGTATTAGAAATTCCTTTACATTTTACTTCGTAGGTTCAAAATGGAATTTTGCTGCCATCATTATGCTCAGCTCTTCCGTTTTTGGATCTTCATGGTGTACGCAGACTAGAATTTCACAATTCTGTTATGGAAGAGCTTAGAGACAAACTTTTGGAGAGGATTAAAGAGCTAGCTGAAAGTCAAGACAAGAACAAATTTAAAACATTGAATGACTTGTTGAGCAAAAGTTTTCCTGTTATTAAAGTCAAGTCTCTTCGGCCTGTTGTAATGTGCATTATGCAGCATTTGCCAAAGGTATGGACATCAGCTCTCTAATCCCTATACATCAGCTTCTTAGCATATGTGGATAAGAAGTGGTTATCCAAGCTGATGCAACCAAAAGATCCAATAGTAATAAAAAAAATGATATTTGACAGTGATTCAAAGATACTAATGGAATCATTCTTTATTCTGAGGTCATCAGTTTGTCAAAAAAATCAAGAAATTTCACAAATGGCTTAGTATTTGTGCACGTCTTAGTGTATATCTGGTATTGTCCTTTAAAAGAAAAGAAAATTTCATTGCTTTATCTTGACCTCATCTCGAATAATCACGGATCACAAACCTTTTAAAGTTGTACTTTTTAATAAAAGTATTAAGGTAACTCAAAAAAAAATATTTTTTTTCGTCTTATAACAATGTTATTTTATTTAGATAGGTTTTCACTTCAAAATTGACTAGTATAAAACTAAAACTAAATTAAAAGATTAAATATGCTGATTTTTATTAAAGAAGATTTTTTAAACTGATTCTCATTTTTCTATGTTCAGATTTGAGTAACTACTTCATTGAAATAATTTTTGAATAAATTTTTATGTACCATTTTTAAGTTAAAAGGTATTATCTGCTTTTTAGATTAAGCAAGAGTACTTGACTGTCGTTTTGGAGGATCCGGAACTATATAGTGAAGCAGCTGTTGAAGTAAAACAACAAATTTGGCAAGACAATCAAGCCTTGTTTGGTGATGAAGTTTCGCCACTATTAGCTAAATATATAGAAGATAAGGAAAATGCCCTATTTGATCACGAAAATCTGAACCAGGACTTTTTTGGGCCGATGCCTAAAACTAGAAGGCAAGAAGAGGTTGTGCAACAAATGGTAAAGATGGTGGGAAAAAATATAAAATTGTATGATCTTGTCCTGCAGTTTTTGAGAACTTTGTTTCTTCGCACAAGAAATGTGCATTATTGTACATTAAGAGCAGAAATATTAATGGCACTTCATGATTTGGAGGTAGGGATTTTATTTGTTATGTTGTTTTGGATTTGTATGTTGTTTAAGAAACTGCTGTCAATTTTTGTACTTGTTTACACATTTTTGTTTTGAAATAAATATATTATTATGGGCTCAGGAATAATGTTTATTGAACACGTGAAATTGTCAATCCAGTAAACATTGAAGACACTTTTATAGTTTTTCAGTCTTGGCAGTGAGGTATAAAATATATAATTTGTATATTGTTAACCTACAGGTGAATTAATGCTACTGCTGTTCAATCTTTTCAGATTACAGAGATATGTAGTATCGATCCTTGTCACAAATTCACATGGTGTCTTGATGCCTGTGTACGTGAAAAGTTTGTTGATTCAAAACGTGCTCGAGAGTTACAGGGATTTCTTGATGGCATAAGAAGAGGTCAAGAACAGGTTTTAGGGTAACAGTTACATTAGTTTTTGTTAGTGTGCCCCTACATGGAGTAAAAGTAACTTGTTTTTTCCGTACGTTGCATGACAAACTCAAGTATTTTTTACCATAAATTTAAGATAAACCATTCTGATGTTGTTTTTTTTTAAATTTCTAGTGCATTATTTTGTAAAACAAAGAAAGAAATTTTGTAAGACTGCTAGTGGGATCTTACTATTCCAGTGTTTTATACACTGGCTTGTACATTACCCCTCTACAGGTCGCATCATTTGAGCTAGGATGCTCAAATTTGGCATGTCGGTTGGAAATGGTGACCACAAGAACCCTATTTCACATGGGCCCAAACGGTCCATATTTGGGCCCATTATTAGGTCCATTTTACTAGTGAATCACATTCTTATTACTATTTGAATGCAGCATTAAAATCAATATTCTATAACCACAAACTCCAGACACATCGGCTCCAAAAAGTGTATCCACTTCTTGGTAATAGATGATACTGCTATAAATCAATAATCAGCCAATATATAGACAGTGACATTCCAGTGTATTAAACACTGGTTTGCCCTCACCGGGGGCGCTTTTCATTGTTATAATCATCTCTAAAATCTAATAATGTATAATCAAATGTGTTAATCATATACTTGATTTATTTCAGGGATATTTGTATGATTCTTTGTGATCCATTTTCAATCCACACCATTTCACTATCGATAATGAAGTCTCTACAACAATGTTCTTTGACTGAATCAATGCCAAGAGTAAGACATTGCTTCATTATCTACGTTTATTTGAAATCATAACTGTAATTGAATTATTTTTTGTCAAGGTCATTTCTAGTTGCGACTTTTTGCCAATCAAATTTATATACCAAATGAGAGGCAGTATAGTTTGTTTTGGAGCAATGAAATTTAGTTCATTGGCCAAATTGAGTTCTTATTAGGTATACATTTATTCCATCTGTGATTAATAATTCTTACTTTGTAGTAGCTTTATTTTGGCTGAATATTTTTTGAGTGAGTATTTTATAAATATTTATATATAAATATATATATATATATATATATATATATATTAGCCTCCATAAATATACCTGGTATATATATATATATATATAAATATATAAAACCCCAAAATATATATATATATATATATATATATATATATATATATATAGTATTTATATATATATAATATATTTGAGTGAGTATTTTTATAAATATGTATATATATATATCTATATATATATATATATGGTATTCTATATATATATATATATAATGCTATATATGGTTATTCTAAATGGTCATCAAAAATTGGAATCATAATGTGTTAAAACATTGTCTCTGAATTTATAAGGTGGCACAGCATAACATTCGACCAATTTTACCTTGTACGATGAGTATACATATATATATACACAATGTATAATTTAATATTTCTAGGAAAGTGATGAACTTGTTCTTTTGATGAGGATGCTAGCATTAGGACTTGGTGCATGGCATATGCTTGATAGTCAACATTTTAAGGAGCCTAAATTGGTATGCTGTTCTTTTGTATAAAATCCAAAATATCATAATATGTGTTATTCTATTTTTTGATAATCTTGGTAAAAGTTAATTGTTTAAAAACAAAGATATTAGTAAATTTCATGAATTCTATACATAGTGTTTTTGGTAACTGTTTTTTTCTTTTCTACGCTATTTTAATTTATCACAATATTAAAAAAAGCGTAAGTGTGTAATGCTGCTACAATATCAAACAGTCCACAACATGTATTTAGAAACACAATTTATTATATAACTTGCTACAACCGCGAGTGCTAGACTACCAGGCAATAGGAAGACGTGTCACTCTGCAGTATATGAATACTATATCATAACCACGTACGTCTATACGTATAGACCTACATATAGACCTAGTGGCGTAACTTCTTCGTCTCTTTCAAAGTGAACAAACTACAGGAACTAAACAAAACATATATATACAAGTTCAT
Source organism: Streblospio benedicti (assembly GCA_019095985.1). Classification (NCBI taxonomy): domain Eukaryota; kingdom Metazoa; phylum Annelida; class Polychaeta; order Spionida; family Spionidae; genus Streblospio; species Streblospio benedicti. Next base: position 46,977,018 of record CM032660.1, read on the forward strand.
ATACAGTGCAAGTTCATATACAATACTTTTAAATTGAACAGTCGTGTTATACATGCTAAGACTAACAAAGGTGACATGTCTACACAACATTAATGACTTGCGTAGAAGGTTATACAATGATCTCACAAGTCTTAAAGGATATAAAGGAAAAACTAATAAATGCACAAATCTAATATTACAAAGCACACTCAACTAGGTACTGTGGATTTATACTATCCCATAAAATAGTCGTCAAATCGCTTAGGTAGTTTCCTCGTGCGACTTGGTCTATGATCAACAGTATCATAAGACGGTGGGGAACCACTATCATATTCTGTAGATATGTTGGTAGCTTCCACACTAGCAGGATCGTGTGGCAATGGACTACTACTATCACATTCTGTAGGCATGTTCGTAGTGTCATTACTAGCAGGATTGTATGGTGCTGAAGCCCTTGGGTTAGTCATTTCAAATGACTCCATTGCAGGTACTTGTTCAACTGGTACAATATCCTCTGTAACATCAAAATGGTCGTCTGTGGAATCATAATGTGTTAAAACATTGTCTCTGAATTTATAAGGTGGCACACCATAACATTCGACCAATTTTACCTTGTAACGATGACGCATTAATGGGACCCAGAGAATTTCCTAATATTGCACCATTGGCCATCAATTGACGTCACTATGTAGCGATCTCTGGACTTTGTCTTGTCTCTATCTTTATACAAATATACTATGTCTCCAACTTTGATTGTTGAGCTGCTCAGAAGTGGGTTACTGCCACCTTTGCTGATCATACTATGATGATGGTTTGACATTCTATGTTGGTGTTGTTCTTTTATGAGATTTGCATCTGACAAAGGTATTTGCTCATTGGTACACTGGTTGCGTTGTAAAAGCATCTCCCGAGCATACAATCCCCCTATTTCTTATTCTGGAGTTTAACCCGAGCAGTGGCGAGTGAAAGTGTTGTTTCTGATACTGGACCGCCATTGGGGTTGCTGTCGAAAGCGATCTCATCCTCCAGTTCACGAATAGCCTTTTCAGCCACTGGGTTCTTGTTTTCATTTTTGACACGGCCAATCTCTAATTGGACATTAATGCTTGAGAGGGTGGTGTCATTCTGTGTAGAGCAATGAAGCCAGGACCAGGATCAACACACACAACAGCCATGGGTCCTTCCAATGGGCGTATGTCTAAGCATAATGAGACCAATGCAGTACGTATCCTATTGGCTTGCTCATTAGGTATCAGTAAAGATCGGGTATAAGAGGTGGAACACTCCCTGAGAACGAATATGAGTTGTCAGCAACGCTTGATTATGTCAGCGGCAAATGATACCCTACAACCTCTGGGGGATCACCTGTAGACTGTTCGTTGAGATGCTTGGGTATACACTTAAGAGAAGCACACATATGACATGACTGATACTTCATCTATCAAACTGTCCAAATCAAGGGCAAAGAACTGCCGGCGAACTGTCTGTTTAAGTTGGTGTTTCGTTGGGTGGTCGAGCTTCAAATGAAGAGCAGTTAGAAGACCATGTGTTAATTTGCGGGGATGACTATTGCCTCCGTGTTTGGGGATAAAGGTGTTGGGCGACGCACAACAAGTAGACCATCTGAGGCAAGAGAAGTTTGGGCTAAGTACCTTTTCACATCCTTGATATCTGTAGACTTCTTTGAAGGACGTGTGCCTTGAGACATATGTGCATGGGTGCGATTTAAGATCTGGATCTTCCATGATGCCCCGCCATGCTGCACGTGAAGCATACGGTAATCGGTTACGGCCTTGAATGATGTCACTGGCATTGGTCAGATGTATGGTGGAGACTTCAGTCTCTAAGGAAACAGCAAATTTGACACCTGTCTTTTTACATTGGGGCGCATTTCGACTGGCAAAGTCAGACGGAACATTTGCTGATCCAGCAAGGTGATGGATGTCAACACTATGTCTGTGGGCAGCTGTCAGGAACGTTGTTACCCTGGGGCTGACGGAGAATTCACCTCGAAGCGTTGATATTTCTGCATGCATGGTTTACTGTCTGTTCGTGGGATCTATCAGTACAATTACTAAGTGATGGAGTCTTTGAGAGTCCAAGGAATCTGATCTTTAGATGTCATCCCAGCTATGCTTTCATCCAGTGGTGACATGAGTTGAGCACAATTTGGAAGAACACGAAAGAGGGATTTATAAGCACCAATAAAGGATCTAAGTCCTTTCACTGTTGATGGAGGTTTGCATGTTGTCAGTGTGGATAGTCTGTGGGGGCTAGCTGAAAGTGAGCCATCGCACCATATCCATCCGAGAATACTCCTTGAATGGAGGTTGGGTTCTGGACATCGTCAATTGTTTTTTGTTCTCAGAACCATCTTTTTTATCTGTCATTGTGTCATGAGCGTCAACAGTGACTGGCGGCTGTTTCAGTTCCCGCCACCATGTAGGTCACGTGATGCTAGTTGGAGAAGGTTGGTGGGGGGGATCTCTGCCTGCGTGCCGGTTGAGGTCGGGTCTGTCACGGTGGGATGTGTAGGGCCTCGCGTATCTTCCTTTTTCAGGTTAATACTTCATCTCCTTCTAATGTGAAGGAATGTTTAGTCTCGACGGAGTTGGGGTGTTTGCCATCCGTGGTGTTCTTTAAACCTCGTCTTCAGGCACCCGTTTTTCTCCTACATATCTCGGGCTACAATCTGACATTCTAGTTGGTATATGCCTCTTTTTGTGGCTTATCCTTTGCAGCAGAGACTTTAGGTTGTAAGGCTTCAAATACTGTTTACCTCATATTTGCCGAAGATTCTTTGTACCTTCTCTGTAACCCCACTGACATAGGGGAGGCAAACCGGATATTTGATACTCTTCTGTTCTCCCTTGGAGTCCTTGTCTTTGGTTCTCCGTTTTTTCTGTGGAATGTGGAATGCCCATCTCTTGTACCATTAGACCAACATCAGAAGATGTGCCGAAGTTCTATGGACTCCCAAAATTCACAAGAAAGGGGCTCCCCCCCCCCATTGTTTCGGAGTATAGAAGCATTTCATACCCGGCAGCAAGGTTACTGTCCGACATACTTAACCCTCAAAGGAAAGACAATCCATGCGATAAAGAACAGTGCGGATTTTGTGAAGAAGTTGAAAGATTTAGAAGTGCCACCCCCACGAATGATGGTTTCCTATGATGTGTCAGCTCTGTTTACCAGCATTCCCATTGATACCGCCATCAAGGTGATCAGAAGAAGACTGGAAGAAGATACGACTCTACCAAACCGCACTGAGCTATCCCCTGACCAGATAATCCAGCTGCTCCAGTTTTGCTTGGAGACCACATATTTTGTCTGTAATGGGACTTTCTACGGTCAAATTAGAGGTGCACCAATGGGGTCACCGGTATCTCCAGCAGTGGCGATCTAGTCATGGAAGACTTTGAGGAAAAAGCGTTAAACAGTTCACCTGTCATTCCTGAAGTTTGGTACCGTTACGTGGATGACCGTTCACTGTCTTACCCTCACATTCAATCGACATTTTCACTCAACACATTAACTCGATTGACAGCAACATCCAATTCACCATTGAACCTGAAGCAGATGACAAGCTACCGTTCCTGGATATTTGCATTCTCAAGAATGAGGATGGTTCTTTAACCACTAAGGTCTACAGGAAACCAACCCATACCGATCAGTATCTCAATTTTACGTCCAACCACCACCTAGAGCATAAGAGAGATCGGTAGTGAGGACATTGTTCAATAGAGCTGAAACCTTAGTTAGCAGACCAGAGGACAAAGTGAAAGAGATAGCACACATAAAGAAGGTTCTGACAGTGAATGGGTACAAGAGATGGGCATTCCACATTCCACAGAAAACGGAGAGAGAACCAAAGACAAGGACTCCAAGGGAGAACAGAAGAGTATCAAATATCCGGTTTGCCTCCCCCTATGTCAGTGGGGTTACAGAGAAGGTACAAAAGAATCTTCGGCAAATATGAGGTAAACAGCTATTTGAAGCCTTACAACACCCTAAAGTCTCTGCTGGTCCGACCAAAGGATAAGCCACAAAAAAGAGAAGATGTGTGGGGTAGTATACCAACTAGAATGTCAGGATTGTAGTTCGAGATATGTAGGAGAAACAGCGTGCCCTGAAGACAAGGTTTAAAGAACACACGGATGGCAAACACCCCAACTCAGCAATATGGCAGCACGTGAATGAGACTAAACATTCCTTCACATTAGAAGAGGTGAAGATCCTGGACAAAGAGCCGAAGGACCTGAAAAAGGAAGATACGCGAGGCCCTACACATCCACCGTGACAGACCCGACCTCAACCGCGACGCAGGCAGAGATCCCCCGCGAACCTTCTCCAACTTGCATCACGTGACCTACATGGTCTCGGGAACTGAAACAGCCGCCAGTAGCACTGTTGACGCTCATGTGACATGAGCGAAACGTCTGCAATGACAGGTAAAAGATGGTTCTGAGAACAAAAAAACAATTGATCACATCCGAGAATAGTCGTTTTGCGTGGGCAGATGATGGTTTTGCTTGGGGATAGCTTCAAATTGCATTCCTGTAAAGCTTTCAGCACCGTGCGCAAATTGTGTAGGACTTCGTCTGGTGTGTCCCCACCACAGTAGAGATCGTCTTCTAATTTGGCGACTCTGCCTTCTTGGAGTAGGTCGCCGAACACTCGACACATCAGTTCCTCTAGTGCCGTCTCTGACCCTGGCATTCCCATGGCACATCTTGTATAAACCCTGATTCCTTGAAAGGGGGTGGCGACACCGCAGAACTTCATGGACTCGCGGTTAAGGGGTATTTGGTAGAAGGCCTTGGATAGGTCAGATGTAATGATGTACTTCCACTGGGCAATCATTCTTAGAGTTGTGTCAACATCTGTCATGAGAGATGGCTGAGGCTTGCAATATTTGGCCACTTCAGAGAAAGCTGTCACTAACCTAGAGCCTCCGTTGGGGTTTTTGACCAAGAATGAGGGGTTCAGGTACTCTGCCACTATGCCGATGTCTTCGGGTCGTTTGAACACGCCTACAGCCTCAAGTTCATCGAATTGGGCTTGTAGCTCCAGAAGCTTGTTTCTGGAATAGAGAGGCATACGACCCTTTCGTTGTGGTGGGAGGGCGGGTCCCATGTTGACAGTACATTGGAATGGGCCTTTGTTGCCATTGTAGCCGGTTATGTTTGATGAAAACACATCTCTAAATTCGGATAGTAACTGTAAATGTTTGTAGGTACTGTCGATCGGTAAGATTTTGTCCGGATCGACAGAGACCTTCGATATTGGTGAATCAGGTTTGGGGTGTGTGAACACTGGTTCCAATTCTTCAGATAGGACTGGGTCTTGTACAACTGGGAGTACCTGACAAAATTGTTCATGCTTCAGTAACTTCTGTGGTTGGTTAGAGCTGTTGACCAATCTGATGTTGCTGCCTACGGCTTCAATTACGTCCGGTAGTATCCACTGATGGGCCGTGCTCTTTATATTGTCAAAGCGAGGTTCAATAACTAGCTCGGAATCACATAGCGTGTTGGGAATAGGGATATCAATGTAATCCCCTGGCCATATGACGGAGGACTCTGCTGGAGCTTGGACCAGTTTCGTGCGTCGAATGGATGAGTGGGCTAATTTTGATTGTGATCCATAAGTGAGGAGAGTACGGTCACCAATTATTATCTGACTATGAGCAAATTTGATTGATATATCATTTACACAAAGAAATGGTGTTCCTCCTAAAACGTCTACATCAAGCTCTTCAACAACGAGAGCATCGAGCTTTAGCTGTATGTTATCACGCGTGACAGTGAAGTGAGTCTCACCAAGTACAGCTAGTTGTGTGATGCCATCAGCTTGTAGGGCGGATTGTGTGGAAGGTGTAACTCTCACACCCAGATACTTTGCAAGTGAAGCTTTTATCATGTTGGTTTCAGCGCCAGAATCAAGTGTGATGGGAACCGGGTGTTGGTGGTAATAAGCCTTAAACTAGTAGAAGTTGCGAGGTTTGTAGGGGCGTAATCTTCTGTGTCTGTTTCATCTGCTGCAGCGTCATCATTGCTAAGTACAATTCTTGCTCTGGTTAGATATCGTTGGTCTTTCTCCGGGAGGAATTCGCACACACTGAGGTAGTGTGTATGATCACGGCCTGCCTCCTTACATAGTGGACATGACTTGTTGGTTTGAGTAGGTCTTTGAGTAGGTCTTGGTCTGTTACGAGACTTATTGTAGTTTTGTGAAAATGACTTAAATACCTTGTCTTCCTCGTTGGATGCGATTTCTTCCAGTAGTGAGTCTAAAGCACCCGAGATCTCCGGCTTGATGGAAGCTAGTGTCTTGGAACGGAGTGACGTTGCGTATCTTTGTTTCACAAGTTTCGGCAGCTGCTGGTGGATGAGTTGTAGCCACATATAGACAGTCATATTTTCTAAAGACGGTGACATCTCCTCATCCTTGGTTGGTTCCTCGCCATGATGTTGAATACTACTGCCAGTTTTCATCAAATTGTCATCAACAAAAGCTAGTAACCGTTGGTAGAGGTCCTCTGGACGTTCGTTGGGTTCTCGCTGGATCTGACTTAAATCGAGGAAATGGGCACTGGTGTTATTGAAGCCATAATGTTCCCATAGGGCTTGCCATATTGATTCTAGGGAGGTGCAGTTCTTGGTTATGGTTGAGCGAGAAATAACTGGGGCGTAGTTAGCTATGTACCCTAGCAAAAGTTCCAATGCAGCGGCTCTTTGCACAGCTGTTTGTTTGGCGGCTCCTTCTCCCTCATCAGTAAGGCCTCTGTTGTCAGCAGCCTTTGTTTTCTTTGACCACTTAATGTTGCTTCTGAGGAATGGTGCAAATGAGGTATTAAGTGATGCTGAGTAAATTAAAGTTTGGCGCCAGTTTTCAAAGCTTGTAAGTGTCTCATTGGTAGTGAGGCATCGTTCTTTTGGTGCTCTAATGTTGTGTGCCATGGTTGGTGACGTGGCTGACTGTTGAGAGATAGTGCAGGCAGTTTTAATTTATCCGTCCTGTGCGCGAGTGAGGAGGAGTGGGTGTATAACCACTGCCACCACGTAAGTGTGTAATGCTGCTACAATATCAAACAGTCCACAACATGTATTTAGAAATACAATTTATTATATAACTTGCTACAACCGCGAGTGCTAGACTACCAGGCAATAGGAAGACGTGTCACTCTGCAGTATATGAATACTATATCATAACCACGTACGTCTATACGTATAGACCTACATATAGACCCAGTGGCGAAGTTCTAAAATTAAAAATTTCTGTAAAGGTCTTCAGCTCTAAGCGCCCTAATCATTATAATTTTTAGGACCTTTTAAATATTGTGATACTTTGAAGTAGCATAGAAAGAAACCAAAAATAAAAAAAAGGAAATATGTACATGATATTATTTCATTATTAGGAGACTCAACTGATGATAAGATTTCTGCCAGCTGTACTAGGAATGATGGTGGATGATGAACTTTTGCGATTAAATAACAAACATTTGGATGCATCAATGCAGGTATTAATTTATTATTAAATTGCTATCAAAACAGATTGTTATTGAGGATGTAATAACCAAAATGTATAATTTAAATAAAATAATAATTACATTTCTACATGAGAGGTAGTGGATCTGCACTGTAGTTATTGAAGTTAATTATTTCCATTAATTTATGTTTCAGGGAGAGCCAATAGCACCATTTGTGTTGCAAGTATGCAGGGACCACAGAGTTGCTACTACATGTCTTTCATATTATGCTATTCAAGTATGTATTGATCTTCCTAGTGATTTAGAATTATTGGATTGACTTAAGCTATGTGTATTTGACATATGAATTTGATACATAATATATAACCTTTCTATGTACAGACAACATTTTTAGGATTAGCTGTGGACTTCAAGTATTGAAATTTTTTTGAATACAGATCACAATACAACCTCTTTTATCTGTATACCCGTTATTCGAAATATTTCATAATCCGGAGGCTATACTGTACTACACTCCCATTTTACCTGATGTTTTAATACACAGGCAGATTGTACATGGAGTCAAAGTATGAGCCAATATTCAAACATGATGTTAGACAACAGCATTTTCACAGCCTCAATGGGATGAATCCTGCTTATGGACTTGTTCCATACCCTGGTCATCTAGAAACCAAAAAAAGGCTGTTTATCATGAGATGTGAATTGTAAACAATACAGGTGTTCTACATGAATTACTGAATGCAAAATATTCTGTTGTAAGTGAAATATGCTACTTGTCAGACATTTTCTGATAATGGGAATAGAACGTCACATGTAAAAAAAAAAGCACATGCTTGAAAAGGGTTCATAGATTAGGTAAGAAGGCACAAAAAACTCACTAAGTGTAATTGAAGCCCGGTTCATACTGATATTATTTGGAAAAATTAATAATTAATTAGAAAAAGTTCAAATTATTAAATGGTGATTTGGATTATGTATTCAGAAAAATAAAACTATTATTTAGTGTTGATGTGTGTTTTTTTCAGGTGTCTAAATCGAAGGACATAGCTTCATTATTACGGGTATTGCCGGTTTTAGCACATTGTGACAGTGACGCTCTTTACCAAGATACAATCTTGCATGCATTAGTATCAAATTTGGTCCATATGCCAGATGCATTCATGCAAAGTAATGTTTGTCACGTGGTGTTCAATGAATTTTTAATAGTAAGTGTTTCAATGTAAATCAAAATTCAAGATGCTATAATGATCTCATGTTATTAAGTGATTTTTTAAAAATTTGTTATGGGATTAAATATGATTTTATGTGTCCTTGTTTTTCAGCCACAAATTTCTAGGGAGAATGTAATGCGTCATATATTGCGTCTAATGTGGTGGATTCATCCCAAAATACCATCAGGCAAGCTTGACGAAATAAGAAACGCCATCAAACCTAGCAAAGCAAATCAGGTTTGACAATACTTTATTATTGAAAATAAACATGATTATAAAAGTATCTGAAGGAAGTTTAGTTTTTTGATTTTTTTAAAACAAAATACCTTATTTGATCTATTTGTCATTATTTCGTCACAATAGTTCAACGTCTTTTTACGCTTCACCTCTTATACGGGAAAATGCATGTGACTGCATTTTTTTAAATCACCATGTGTTTGCATTGTGGTCAAGTAAAAAAAATACACGAGGAAAAATGCTTGTAAAATCTCTATCTCTAAATCGATTATAACAAACAAGATGTCATGGTAAAGCTAACATGTACAGATTTTAATAGGTCATGCAGTTTTCAATTCAATATTCTTGCAATATTTTGAAATACGTCTATATTCTTAAATGATGAAATATGAGTGAAAATTATCTCGATTTTAACTTGCTCACTTTTCCACTATTTTTGTTGAAAATGAAATGTATGCCCTACTAGTACATATTCTTAAAGAGCAATGTCCTTCGGTAACACTTTGTAATTTCCTGTTGTTCATATAATTGGTAAATTCTCGTTTTGTTTATTCTTTGTAGCATAGTGAAGATGTGAAGAAAGTCTACGAAGCACTTAATGTTCGTATTGATAGTTACCAAGCTCCACCAGCAGTTGAACCAGAGAAACTCGACTCGCCTCTTTTAAGTGTTCCTGCTCCAACGCCAGCTCATCCTGGATTTTCATAACCTTCATCAAATACTTCATTTCTTGGAGAAAACTACTAACATTAGAGTGTGGTAGTTAAAACAGTGATAAAAAACACACAATGTATGTGAGGTTTTTTACAAACAGTGGTGGAATACAAAACATATTTGATTGAAATGTGATAGTGGTTTTGTGAAAATTCATGGATCTAGTTGTTGCTCATTTTTATTGAGTGGTCACTACTATGGAGTTTTTGTACTTTATTATGTAGTACTCAGTGTTGGAAATAGCTGTTAACCCCTCCGCCTGGGGCAATTAACTTTTATTCAGGGAAAGTAACTTATAGAGTTTCTAGCCCTAACGTCAGAAATTTTTTTGTTGGTATAAATTTTTAACATTGAAATTGGTATTATGTTAAAAAATAACTTTGCTTATTGTATTTGACAAACGTGTGTCAGTTTAATTTTAATGTGTTTTGTCGAATTATCAAAATTGCAAAAGTAATATATTTCATATTTAATTTTAATATAGATTACCACAAATTCCAACAAAGACTAGCAATTTCCAATTTTTTTGTCACAAAGATGCTCTCTCTTATTTTTTGCATAGTATTGGCAGCGCAATAAAGTAATTATTAGAGGCAAGTAACTTTTTATACAAAAAAATTATTGTTGGTTCTGCCAGAATGTGTATGTAATATGTAGCAGTTTTATCACACATTGACTCATAATTTCTTGGGTTATCACCCCTGTTACTGACTTGATACTAATTATCACTCATAGTTCCAGGAATTAGACTTGTAACATGACCCCAGCATGGAGTGCAGACGTAAGACGGAGTTCTATTGAAAGGAGGTTCTGTTGTATATGTCGGAACTAAGATGCTACAGGAAAACTCTAGCTTTCTGCATTTATGCATTAAAAATCATGCTAATATTAATGTATTTGTTCCATGAATGAGTTCATTGTGTTGGTTATATAATATTATTATAAAAAGAGCAACATCATTTTTTCATAATTCTTCTATCACAACACTAGATTCAGACATTCATTCATGTCCTTGAATATTTGCAGTTTCAGACATTCATTCATGTCCATCCTCAGAATTTCTCACTGTGCATGTCAGTCTGAGTGACTTCCCATTTAACATAATAGGTGGTGTACACATGAGAGAGTTGGCCCCCCTTGTCCCTGTTCATGACATCTTTGCTCCACCGTATATGTATTGTCTCCTTGATGGTGCCAGTCTTAAAATCACTCTCTTGTCTACGGTCAATGCTCCTTTACAGACAATCTTGTGGTTGTGGTCTTATTGATCTCAATCCTAGATTCTTTCCTTGAAAGACGTGTGAAAGAACCCTTCTTGTTCTGCTCCACATCCTTTCCATGTTCTTTTAAATGGACCCTAAACTATCTACCAGCTGGATGGCACAGACTGTCAGTGGTAAGCCATGTAGACTCTGCTACTTACTTGGGCATCCTGATCCAGATCAGCGTGAAGAAACATATTAGAAACACTGGCAATAAGTGCAACAGTAGACTTGGTTTTCTACGAAAGAACTTAGTAGGTGCCCGGAGGCACTTAAGCAGACTGCATACTTCAGCCTAGTAAGATCAGGAGCGTAGTATGCATGTGCACGTGCAGTATGGGACTCCCATTACAGGACAGATAAAGAAACAATGAAGAAAGTCCAGAACAGAGCAATTCGCTTGGTGTGCGGAAAGAGACCTAGAGAAGAGGTCAGTGTCTCTAAACTTTGCCAGGGACTTGAAGTGGGCTCCCTTGAAGCAGCATCGCAAAATTCAACGCCTAACCCTAATGTACAATAATACGGGTGGACTGTGTTGTAAGTGATCCTAGTGACCGCGAGGAGAAAGAACACATCAGAGGCGAGCTTTCGTTTAATGACTACGCGGACTGGTCTACTCGTTTAGCTCGTTTAGGGGGTCCACATCCCGTTGGTCGTGAAACTTCGGACACGACCGTTGTTCGTCCTAAAACCAGGTCTGTTGTCATTCCGGAATATATCAGAGGAGTCTCTGAACAACTCCGTAAGATTATGGGACCATACAACATCTGTGTTCTTTAAACCCACGAACACGTTAAGTCAATTGCTCGTTCGTCTGAAGGACGCTGTAGACAAACAGTGTATTGTCAGCCCAATCTACCATATATCGTGCGAGGACTGCGACGCATCCTATGTAGGTGAAACCCAACGTTCGTTGAAGGCCAGGTTCCTGGAACACAGGCGACCTAGTAGTACATCATCAGAGGTCTCTTGACATATTCATGTTGACGAACCAGGCCATACCATCAACATGGACTCGGTGAAAATACTCGGGTTTGAGTCAAAGTGGTTCGAGCGTGGAGTGAGGGAGTCCATACACATTCGAACTATTCGTCCCTCTGATCGAAGGCAGGAGACACAACCTCCCCACCATCTGGGATAACCTGCTGAAATGGACCATGGGGGGCACACCAGCTGAAGATCAGACAAGATCCTGATGAGAGACGTCATCTGCTGGTGGCATAGTAAACTAGACCATAGTGTATATTCATAGTGAACATTCATATTGGTGTCATAGTGAACTAGACCACGGTAGTGGTTTGAAAGCTTTAGTAAGTTTTTCCAATAATATCCAGTGAAATAATGGTTTAAACATTAGTTGATAGTCCGCAAACATTAATAGCCTATATGAAGTAGGTCCGGGGTGGACTCCCAGTAAATTGTATATACCGCGCTCATATATGGGACTGAAACGTGTGGGCTAGTATTTTATATCAGCGGGTGCGATGGCACCTTAACGAAATATCTTTTTGTGAACGAAAATTGATTGTTGCATGTTTTCTAACGATGTTGAGCGTTTTATTTTGCTGAGGTAAAAAGTTATAAAATAAATTTACTTACTTAACAACTAAAATAGCATTTACTGAATAAACATGTCTAGATCTGTGTAATCGTGCAATTTTTGTATGAAACAATCGATTGTTTCTTGCTGACTTTATAATAGATCTATGGGTATATAGTGTACCTGAGCGATAAATGGTATAAATTAGGACCCATTCACTACTGTATGGTATGCGTTAACAAAGTACACATGGCATAATGGTCTAGCTCTAGTCCTAAAAATAATTAGCGGTCGCACGTGTTTTTGTTTGTAAACAATCTTACTAAGGCTTCAGTATAGTTCCTTAAACTTAGAAATATTGGCTATATATGGTGTATGGTGGTTGCTTGAGCTGTAATTGGGGACATGCTTGAGAGAGGGTGCACTTGTGTACCTGCTTGCAAATTTTCAAGCATATTGTTCAGAGTTTTAGTTTCGAGAGTTGGGTGTGAGTGACTGATGGTGTTTGTTGGGAAACCACCATTGTTGGGCTTTCTGCAGGTGACGAAAAAGTTACTTTTTGTTTCCAATCAATTTAAAAGAGATCCACACTCGCAATGTCAATCTTTTGATATATGTTGGACACAGTCCTTAGCTGCCTTGTGAATATATGGTAGTGTGTATTGAAATGCTATAGATAAGAAAGATTCGAGGCGAAATGAGGGCAGTTTTGTTGTTTGGGGTGTAAATTTTGTGATCATTAAATCACCTCCAGTCAGATTTCCATGGCAAGAGACCCGGCAACAGAGTGTGATGTGGACTAAAAATGTATGTTTTGCATGGAATTTAATTGAATCTGCGTCTCTTTCCGAATAAAAACATATGTAGCTTCTGTATGTTTATCAAAAACTGAATGTGACATGAGAAATTTAAAAGGGGCACATTTTGGTAGCTGCACACAGCAATGGAAAATCAGAAAATCCCAAATCAATTTAGGACTAGCCCCATGAATTAATCCCAGTCGGATATTTACAATATAGGCCTAACCTATAACTGAGTCACATATTTTTGGTTAACTATGAGTATGATCCATACACGGGAGCAATTTAAAAGACAAAACTAGGAAATGTATAGTGATTGTTCAAGGCCTCTGTAGTATTCAAGTGTTCAAGGCCTCTGTAGTATCCAGATACAATCGCTTGAAATATATTTTGAGGAATTTACTACGAGCTTGCGAATTCGTAAGCTCGTAGTAAATTCCTCAAAATATATTTCAAGCGACTGTGTATAGACCTCTGTATACTACAAATATAGTATAGTTTATTTAGTAACTTAGGCCCAATTAAGGCCTGTTACAAGTCATTACAGATAAACAATTTGAAATAAAATGAATTAAAAACAAATTTAATAACACCTTATAGTAATAAAAACTTAAATACATTTAACATTACTTACTATTTCAAGACTATATATATATATGAATTAAACATAAAACATTTCACACAGCTACTTGATAGACAAGATTGCAGGACATCACCATTTTGACATTAAGGCCTGTTACAAGTCATTAGAAATAAACAATTTGAAATGAAATGAATTAAAAACAAATTTAACAACACCTTATAGTAATAAAAACTTAAATACATTAAAAATTTAACATTATTCACATATTTCAAGACTATATATGAATTAACATAAAAAATTCACAGCCACTTGATAGACAACTAAGACAAGATTGCAAGACATCACCATTTTGACATTAACATGACATTCGTAAAGAAAATTTATTATTAGAGACCAAGACAGTCAGGTGGTTACATATAATTATAACTAAATGATATCACAAATTTTTTATTAATACATCGAAATATACATTGAAATATACAGCACTTGTTTACTCTCTGATATATATTTAATACTGTAATAAACTAGCATAAATTTCACAAAGGCACAAGCAATGGTGAATTTTCATGGAGTTCACACTCCTGAACAGTCACAGGTGCAAACTCAGTATTACAAATAATATCAGGTTGACACATATTTGAGTTCATCTCTTTTGTTTAATAAGCTGCCTGCATTTAAAACCATTTACGTTATCATTGCAAATTTATACCTACATTATTCAACTGATTTTTTCTTACTTTCTTGTGGGTTTGCCTAAAACTACCATGTTGTTGTGCATTGTCCAAAACTGTCCCTTATCTTCCAACTCTGCCCACTTGTTCTTTTCCTTCTTTAACTTCAGTAATTTCTTCTAGTTCTCCCTGTCTAAAGGGGTGCGGTCCTTATTGATGACGCTTTCACATCCAGCTATCCCCTTCAAGCGTTTGGCTGCACTTAAAATCCTAGCTATGCCCTTCTTATCCTCAATCTGCACTTTCAACGGTTTCGACCCTGCAGATCGTTTACCCAACCTGGTTGGGCTTGACACAGCAATATCATTCATGTCCATACACTTCAGGATATGCTTTACTTTTTTTTGTATCATCTGCCCTTAAATCTTCCATATCATCTATGTCATTGTCCTCTTTAACATTGAAAAACAGCAGATTATGCTCCTTCATTTCCCGTTCATGAATTTCACTTAATGTCTCTTCAATTAAATCTATTTGCTACCTTGCAGTCTTCTCTAAATTCATTCAGCTTGAGGTCAATTTCCGTTTTCGCTGTTGAACAATTTCTTTTAATCTCTGTCAAGTTTTGGTCAACCTCATTTTTTACTTCTTAACATTTATCATTTGTGTGCTGTACTAGCTCCACTCTAAGTTTGTCAACGAAATGCTTAAAAGGTATTTTTGATAAGCTCTGCCATGACCAATCACTATATATTTCCTAGTTTTGTCTTTTAAATTGCTCCCATGGATCCTGCCATAGGCTTGATATTGATATTTGGCTTGTTACCGGTGAGCAGGTCTCAGAGAGCAGGTTGCATCGTTTGAGCTAGGTTTTCAAATTTGGCAAGTCACTCAGTTGTAAATGGTGATCACTAGAACCCCATTTCACATTGCCCCTAATGGTCCGTATTTGGGTCCATTCCGGACTATTATTTGGTCAAATTCTCATTTGAGCTAAGATATTCAAATCTGGTGTGTCAGTTGAAAATAGTAACTGCTTGGACCCTATATATTTCACATGAACCAAACAGTCCATGTTTGGGTCCATTCTGGACTCTTATTTTGTTATTTATAATGTTTCCATTGTATTTTGTAAAAAAAAAAGAAAAAGAAGATTTTTCACTGTGAAGTGGAACAAAACATTCATGAACTTGTGTTCACTAATCTACCTAATCATGTTATTATCAGGTTATTATCGGTATATCTTACAATTGACAAAAATAAAAGTATTCATGATTTGTGTTGATGGTTTGCTCTCTGTATCTCTCCTCTAAACAAAATGTAGACATTGTTTTGTATACTTACTGATACTTTGCAGAAATATATAATTGTGTTCAGTTTCGATGATGGTTTCAAAATGCAAATCAAGCTTGTTTGTGAGATGCATACACACTGCCCTAACCATTGGTGTTCTTGCAACTTTACTGTTTCAAGAAACTAGTAAGTAATGACCAATATGCATGTTTTATGTTTGTTAAGTTCATTATATTTGTTGACACTATAGAAATCGGTTATAAGAATTTTGATTTCACATCAATTAAACCATATTTGTATTAAACTACTGGTCTTTTTCATAGGTGTGAGTCGTGCATTTAAAGATGGTTCAGTTAATGATTGGCTATATACAAGTGGCTTTTTGATGCTGGTTAATGTGTCACTTATCTTATATTGGATAACATGCCTTATTAACCCTGGTTATGTTGAAGTAAAAAGAAAGGTGAGATAAAAAATTCAGCTGCAGTCAGTGTGATAATGTTTCTTTAGGTCGTTGCCAGATACATTTTATTGACTACTGTAAAACTAGAATATTCCATGACTATTGAATTTTGCAATTTTCTTCTATAAATTATTTTGTGACTATTTAATTTTGCTATTTTGTTCCATCCTGGACCTACTTTATATAGACTATTAATGTTTGCTGACTATTTAAATTTGCGTTTTTGCATCTACATGCGAAATTCGCCAATTAAATCATGCGCAAACATTTCTTGTTTTACAGTACTCTAATTTTCACATTTACCACTTTCATATGTATATGGAACTGATTCATAACTTATGTACTGGGTACTTATTTTTGCATAGTAGACTGTAGAACTACATTGTACTAGTATATATCAGGAATGCAATGTTCAAACTATATCACATCAGGAATAAATGTCATTTACCGGTATTCCTGATCACATGTAATATGTAGGTACATGAAGAATGTTAGTTTTAAAGAATACCTTGATTGCACTACATTTTTCTCAAATATCTAATGCGTGTTTACTCAAATGGACAGCTGTAGGAATTTGTGTGGATAAAACTGACAGTTCCTTTGCATATCAATTAATTGCGTTCATTCTATTGGCCATTATAGTTGTTTCTTTGAGGTGCATGAGGTAAAGTAATTAAGAATTTCAAATGAATAACATAAAAGTAATATCAATCCCCCAAATCTTACTGACATAACATCTTTTCTATTTGTTTCAGCATCGATATGATGATTCTGATGAAGAAGCTGGAGAAGGTATGATGCAGAACTCTAGCGAAGCACTAACTAATGGGGTTAGGCTTCGTCATTGTGGGTTCTGTGGTATAGATGTAAGTTAGAATCTTCCTCTCATGCTGTTACAATACTTTTATTACTTTTTCTGATTAAAATGCGTCCTTTTAATATTTTTAGAAAATTGGAAACTTAAGAAATTTGATGGTTTTGATTAATTTCTCCTTGCAATCCAATGAGGTTTAAACTGTTAAAAAAGTATGGCTCACATATACTGCCCATGTATATTAAAATTATATAAAATCTTAAAATATAATGAAATGGTACAAACAGTAAAAGATATTCAAACATTTTTCTTTTCAAATTATCAAATATGTGAATATGGTTACATTTCTTGCAAAAAAATAAAGATACAATATTATTTAATATTTTAAAAGTATATGTTTATTTAAGGCAGTAGCAGTTTAAGCCAAGAATTATTGAGCTTAGGAATCTTGTGTATTATTTTAGCAACCGCTAAGGACTCGTCATTGTGAAGAATGTGACCGCTGTGTCAGAAAATTTGACCATCATTGTCCTTGGTTGGAAACCTGTGTGGGAGAGAGAAACCATCGCTTTTTTTGGCTATTTCTGTTGACAAAAACTGCTGTGATTGGATGGGCATTTTTCATAGTTTGGTGAGATTATGTGAATATTATTTAGGTATTGATTGCTTATTGCAATTGTTAAGCAATATTGCCACCAAAGTTTGATATCAAATTTGTTCTTTTACACATTATATAATATATGGTAATGCCAATTATCAAAATATTGTGTTAGAAGGTTTCATTTAAATGTTCCTTTTTTTAGGCATTCTTTTGTCAGCAAACCTGATTGGTCACAGTGGTTGAAATCAAACGCATTTTTTCTTATTGATGCCTTCACGTTGGTGATCGCAGGGTTTGTGGTGAGCTGCTTGTGGGGAATACACACTTACCTGATGGTCAATAACACAACCACTTGGGAGTTCATGTCACGTCATCGCATTTCATATTTAAAAAAAGTTGATTGTGATAATCCATTTCACGAGGGATATTGCATGAACATAATTAGATTCTTGTGTAATTGGAGCGTGGTAAAATGGGAAGCTATATACAATAAAAGTATTGGAAAAGTAAAACTAAAAGCTCAAGTAGAGGACGATTATGAAGAACATAATCTTCATGATATTGAAGAGTGACTGCATACTTGAATCAAAAATGGACTATATAGATAGATGCCACACTGAAAAATGTTTCTTATATATTATTGTCATTGTCTGAGAGACACATGTTCTTTCATAAGTTTTCTTTTAAATCATGTTCTGAAGAGGACAGAGGTTGAAAACGTTTAAGACAATTATTTTGGATATTTTGATATTTTAGTATATCGTTTGGAATAATTAATCATATATTTAAGAAAACTAAAAACAAATAATATGATTCTTTTAAATGATAGAAAAACAAAATAATGAGAAAAAAATGTGTATGATAAACTGTTTAAAACGAAATCATGAGAGCACTGTGATATTGTTTATAAACTGGGAGGTTTTATTGGGTCATTACATATAGATTCAGCTGGTAGGTGGGTACTCGATTTATACACATGTAGATTCTTATTTACGTTGCCAGTCACAGGCTATGATAATTGTAAAAGGGTTCTGTAGTTGAAAATGTATGATTGAATGTTGACCTCTATGCATATACTGTGAAACCTCGCTATATGTATGTTGATATATCTCTTGTTACAAATTATAGTGAAACCTCACTACATGTATCTCGATATCTCTTGTTACGAATTATGCTTCATAATTTTTACCTTTCAATCATCTTATCAAAAAATTTGTATCTATTGTCAAGCTGGTTATTTTGAATTTATTGCTGTGTTAATCTCATTAGTCTCCATCAAGGCTTTGAACATTGCTATATCAGGATGTGACTCGATAAAGAATGCTGCTTTGGTAAATGTTCTACTAATGCATAGCAGCCATTTATTAATGGCAAGATACCAAACCTAACAATAAATCTGGTTTGATAATTACTAGAAGATATAAGGTAATGATGTATAAAACATATAGTCACTTAACTGTCAGTTTCTTTGTGATTAGTTTGAGAAGGATTCAAGTTGGTCGATTGGTAGGATAATACTTGTTGGCAGAGTGATCTAGTTAATCATGACTTGATAGCTTCTGTTGTCAGAAATTTACGAGTGAAGTACAGGCAAAGAGTGTCATAATGTATATGTGCAGCGATATTAGATTTGCTGATCACATTGACCTAGGGGAGTGGGTCGGGAAGTTGTGAGATTGTCTGAAAAAACAATGCAGTATTTTGTCTCTTAGATTAATTGTTATCAAACAAAGGACAACAATATTGTCTTGAGCTTACATTCATGTTTAATCAATAAGTCTGCTATTTTGAATTTTTCTTCACATCCCTTCAAGGTAAATGGTACATGTACATACCATATACATGTATAACACAAACATGGATAATATTGATATCTATTGCTTTGGGACACGATGAACAAATCTAATTGGTAACATGTACATATACATGATGAATGCATCCTGCCAAATGCTTTGGTTGATAGTGAAATCACGTTTCTGTAAACTAAATACTTAAAAAATGTCACTGCGGTGGACAAATGATATATTTTTAAAATACAGTGAGATTTAATGGGGGTTTTGTTCGAGTATTAAGCCTTTGTACTATTGGATGCCTTGTGTTGTGATAATTTTATTGTTAATGATGTGAATTTCTAGTATACGATGGTTTTATTGTGAAAAGTCTAGTCACTGTATGTCCCATGTAAATTTAACACTTTGTACATTCCATTTTCAATGCAAGATTTTATTATGTTTCTGTCATTTGTCATATGCACCACTCATAAATTTTTTGAGAGACCATGATGACAATAGCAGTATATACAGTCATTAGTACACAGTAGTGTAAAATTACGACTAATAATGTATTTATAAATTTTCTGTAGGAACATGGCTGCTAAAAAAATTAGCTTGTAAACAACCATAAGAGAAAATTGTACTATTTTTTTTTATTTGATGTGATAATTAGCTGACTGCTATTGAGGTGTGCTCTTAACAATAATGGTCTCATTTAGGGTGCTGCATTAGAGACTATTGATTGTATGGATTAAATTTATATGATGTTAAAAAGTGTAAAATAATAGAGGACAAAAAACTAACACTATTTTACCTGGTAGTCAAAATATTTATTTCATTTATTTTAAGACTAACTCTAATTGCACCATTTGAAATACTTCACATTTCTTCATGCCACTGGCATGGTTTAAAGTTTGCTCAAATGTAGCTGTAAAATTACTGATTCTGACAAACTTGAAACCGTACAATGTTAATGGCGAAGATAGTCACTGGGGCTTGCAACGGCACAAACCATAAGTTACTCTATTACCAATACAATTGGTTGTCACTCGAAGAAAGCATATTAAATTAAAGTACTTAAAAAAAATTACTTATTAGTATTTGTACAATCTATTTCCATTTCAAATTTGAAAGATGCACAAAAACAACCAGAAAACCTTTCGGTTTACATTTCTTGCCTACACATGTTTTGATGGGTTTCTAGCCAGTTGTTTATTGTGTGGATTTAATTGCTCTAGATATTGTAATATGCTGTTTAAATGAAAGAAACTTTCAGAATGCACACAACACATCATAATGTTTCTGTACAAGCATACTTGTTCGGCCACTGAGCATAACCTTTAAAGAAGATACATGGATCTATCCAACAAAAAATTTAACCTAATCACTATCGTCTTCCATGATAGCTGCAGTCAAATGTTTCAAGTCATCTATCACTGTGTGTAATGGCTCTGAAATAAGTCACATATATATTTTGATAATTACAGGTAAGTAAACCTACTTAGATGCCCGTGCCAGCACTTAGAAAAGGTTGTATTCTCATAAAAGTTTCTTGTATACAAATCCTTTTGTTTACATTTCAAACAGGTGTTTTGGCAGATAGGGTAAAAGTTTAACGTATTTTACCAACAAAACTCAAATTTAATACAACCACAGAATAATGCAAGTGACAAACTGCTAATGCATGTCGAAGTGCTGGTGCGGACATCTACATGAATAGATATTTGTTTACAGAACTACAACAAACATATTGTACTATATTACTATAAAATAATAAAAAGAAGCATAAAGCATTATTTAGGTATTAAAGTTTTATACAACATTAAATTAGCCTTTCTTTGTAATGTAAAATTGATATTTCAGTATAAATGTGTTTTCAACATTTCAAGACTGTACTTGGAATAAATATAAAATAACTAATGAAAATTTAACACATTTTTACACATCTTGCTTTTAATATAGTACACATAATAACTGATATTTTTTGTCTACTTTTGTAACATTGAAATTTATATTTAAAATTAATAATTATAATTTATGTAAAAGTTCCATGAGGAGTGTCACAATGGAAGTAAATATATAATATATATAAATTAGTCTCCAAATAATCAAAATTATTTTACATAAGAAAACAAACAAGACCTAACGATGTCTGGACCTGCGTCGCGTGTAACAGGAATGTTATATAAATATAACATTCCTGTTAATATGCACGTCTACATATATACGTATTTGAAGTTCTTGTTAAAAACCAAGTTTCATTGCTGTATGTTGAGTAGTTTAGAGGAGTAGCAAAGACAAGCTATTAGTATAGGAGGCAAAATATTCCTCAGTTCAAAGAGGCATAACTGCTATAAAAATTGTAGAATATAATATCCCGGCTAAAAAGAAGCACAAAATTTCTAAGTTCAAAGAGGCATAACTACCATAGATAGATAAATGCATATGCTAGCTACTCACTGCTAAAAGTCTCCAAAAATCACCCCTTTAATAGATCAGATACAGTAATCAAAAGAAATATGATATTTGTACATAATGTACACTGCTTGTAGTCACAAATTGTGAAATAGGGAATTTCTAAGTTCAAAGAGCCATAACTCCCATAAAAATTTGAGAATCAAAAATCCCTGTCAATATGCACATCTACATATAATGTTCTTGCTGTATACCTAGTTTCATTGCTGTATGCCGAGTCTTTTAGGAGTAGCGGAGACAAGCTATTAGTATAAGATGCACACATTTTCTACGTTCAAATAGGCATAACTCCCATAGAAATTTGAGAATCAAAATACCCTGTTAATATGCACATCTACATAGGATGTTCTTGCTATATACCAAGTTTCAGTGCTGTATGTTGAGTTGTTTAGGAGGAGTAGCGGAGACAAGCTTTTACTACGGACGGACGGAAGTATGATGCACAAAATTTCTAAGTTCAAAGAGCCATAACTCCCATAAAAATTTGAGAATCAAAAATCCCTGTTAATATGCACATCTACATAGGATGTTCTTGCTATATACCAAGTTTCATTGCTGTATGTTGAGTCGTTTAGGAGGAGTAGCGGAGACAAGCTTTTACTAAGGACGCATACAATTTCTAAGTTCAAAGAGGCATAACTCCCATAAAAATTTGAGGATCAAAAATCCCTGTCAATATGCACATGTACATATGAAGTACTTGCTATATACCAAGTTTCATTGCTGTATGTTGAGTCGTTTAGGAAAGTAGCGGAGACAAGCTTTTACTACGGGCAAGCTTTTACTATGCGGAAGGACGGAAGGACGGAGTGACCCGGTTCCTAGACCTGCTCTGTCGTTGGCGACGCAGGTAAAAAAAGTCATGTTAATATGTATAGTCTTTCTTATCAATGCAATAAACGAAAAAATCCTAAAGTTTAAAAAAATTGATTCTATATTTGAAACCTGGTTTCAAGCCAACAGCCGGCTTTTCAATCTGCTTAACAATCACTGTTGTTCAATTTATATTATGTAAATGTAAATGTAAAATAATATAATTGAACAACAGTGATTGTTAAACAGATTGAAAAGGCGGCTGTTGCCTTGAAACCAGGTTCCAAATAGAGAATAAATATATTTTAAACTAGGATTTTTTCGTTTATTGCATGGATAAGAAAGACTATACATATTAACATGAGACCACATGCAGTGTACCGTATAAACTCAATATTGGATTAAAAAAAAGTCACTTGCTATTATATTATATAACTTGCAATACACAAAGGGCCCTACATGGAGTCCAAAATATATACCATGTCGGATTTTCAATGTGTCACTTTACAGGTAGAAATAGCTTTTAAAAAACAGTTGTGTTGCCGTGTGACATTTAACCCAAGTAGAGTCCTAAAGAACTTGTACTATAATATAGTATGACATACCATCAGCTTGGTTTTCAGTGTGTAAAATGTGAGCTTGAGTATCAAAAGCTTCGCTGTGGGCACTTCTGTCCTCTATTGTGGTAACAGGACTGTTCCTTTGAGCTTTGAATTTGCCTATCAATCCTTCCTGCCTTAAGGTTGTCTACAAAAACATACCTCCTTCTTACTACTTATTTTGTTTCTCGTCCCAAAGACTAGTTTGAACAGCACATGTTAAAATACTAGTATAGAACTGCCTAGGTGTCTCAAACCTTATGCGAATGGTTATGAAGTGAGGTGCAACAGCTGGACATTTACAATCATTTTTAGCTACAATTACTTGTACAGTATAAATCATGATTTATATAAAATAATATAGATGAAAAGAAAAAAGATATGGCAAATATTACAATATTTTCCAAGAAATTACCATAAGCAAATTTCTCTCTGCTTCCAGTGCTTTAGTCTGAGACTGTAATCGCTCAATTTGGAGTTTATATTGTTCTTCCTGTGTTTGTAATGCATTGTCATGTCTTTCCTTATCTCTGGTTACCTGCCTCTCCAGTTGCCGTAAGGAAACAACTACAATAGAAAATTCAAACAAGAATGAGCTTGCTAAAATGAGAAATTAAAAATAGAAATATGTTGTGCTTCAAACAAATACTTCAATTTAAAAAACAAATACTTCAATTTAAAAATGTACCTGCTTTTGTTTGTTCTCTCTTTGCATCGTTAAGTTTGTGCTCCATTTCTGCTAACTGTTCTGTAAAAGTGCATTTTTCTTCTTCGCGTGCTTCTTCTATAGCTAAATAAATTTACTTCATATTTTAAATTATGATACAAATATTTCTCTTAATGAATGGAAGTTTTATGAAACAAATTCTTAAAGTTTAATATGAACCTTATTATAGGAAAGAAAAATTATCTGCAATATTCAACTTTTTGCAATGAGTATAATACTTTCGCTGCATATTCTTTTTTAACCCAAAATATATACCGGTACATATATGTGTTACTTCCTTACCTTGCTTGGATTCATTTTGCTGTCTCTCCATTTCTAATTTCAATGAATCCAATGTTTCTTTAGTTTCTTCGAACTGAGAAGTAAGTTCAGCATTTTGATTTTTAAGAGAATTTTTTTCACTGGTTTGATTATCAAGTTCTTCATGTAATTGTTGCAGCCTTTCCTTCAGTTGACTTACTTCATCAGCGACTAAAAGAAATAAGATTAGAATTACAGAATATAATAATTATTCTGATAGCTTATACATTAGAAGCGAAATATAATAGCTAATTATTTATCAGCTACAACATCAGTGTGTAACAATAAGTAAATACTATATAGTAATATATTTCAATAGTAGAAGGAGAAAACCTACTCATATGCTTCTCTTTTTGTCTAGAAGCGACATTTTGGTGGACGTTCCACCTGCATCAGGCTTCCATGGCAAAGTGCGATGAATGTTGTTGCTTTGCAGAGTGCAAAACAACAACATTCGACGCACTTTGCCATCGAAACCTGATGCAGGTGGAGCGTCCCCTGAAACTACTATGATGAACCCAGATGCTAAGAAATCACTACTAAATGATAATATATTTCAATACTGCATAAACACACCTTGTTGCCTGGCATTTTGAATTTTTGCATCCAGAAGTTGAGAATCTTGTTTTATTTGGAGAGCTAATTTGTCTCTCTCGTTTGTTACTTTTATTAATTCTTGCTGCAGACTTTCTTTAACAAGACCTTCTAGTCTGTACAAAATGCAATACAAATAGTAATTGTGTAATACAAATGGATATTGCATGTTGATATATTGAAATTATGACAGGAATATCATGTTAGTCTACCAATGATCACTATACAATATAATTAGATTGTTTTTGTAAGTTAATTGTATACTTTTCATTATTCTCTGTTGGAGTATCTCTAGTAGGTCTATCTGGGAAACTTTCTTCCATTTCAAGTCGAATTAAAGATTCTTTCCTTGCAAACTGCCCTACAAGAATAAAACAGAACATAAATATCCTACAAAATAAATTCATCTGTTTAGAATTTAACAATGTTTAATGTAAATTAATATTAATAAGTAACACCTTGCAACATTTCTACTCTACCGCTTGCGAATGAAATTCTTTGATTATAAGACACTAAACATGAAAATGCTTCAGCAAGACGAGACTCCGTCTCACAGTATCTTTCCATTATTCTACAAAATATGTATGAGTGATAGAGTATAAGTATAATCATATTATGATAACAACATAATTTATTCAAACAATTGAAATATAGATTCTAGCAAGATTATTAATTAAAGAAGAAATGCTTAAAATAATTATAATACATTACCTGTCAACAAAAGTCTTTAGCGATTGAATAATATGCTGGTTTTGATGTTGTTGATCATCAAGATCTATTGCTACTTGTTGAGCGCTTGTCAATTCCTCCTCTAGGGTCTGAAAACAATGGCAAGTGTTGAGTTGCAAATAAATCTTGTGAAGACTGCTACATGTTTCTCAAAAAAATTTAGTGCAAGCAAATGATTGTATCAATTATCACAACTGGTGAATGATAGTAAATCTAAAAATAATAATTCACATTTCTTAATTTTCAATAACGAAAATAATAAGAGTTTGGAGTCTTTATACAGTCGAACCCGCTTAAGTCAAATTTAAAGGGAGTTGAGTGATGACCTCATGTTATCAGGAAATTATTACTAGCGCAGGTCAAATGATCAATAATGCAATAATTTACATTGAAACAGCCTAATTTGAATGTTATTCACGACCTGTGTCATAACGGTTTGATAGAACAAAGAGCACATATGTATGTAGGTGTAACACAGACATGTACTATAGTAGTGATTCATGAACATGGGCAAAACAAGCTATACTGTCAGGCGGGTATGTGAATACATGTACTATGACCGGACAACATTTATTAGCATTGAATTTTACGGCCCTTACACTTGTACTAGAATGCACTAGATTAGGTTGTGTGATATTAAATTATGATGCGATCTTTTACTCATCGTTTTATCTCACAGCTATATACATAGTATACAGCCGCAATTCAACACCCGTAATATTCATGGAAGTTGGTAAAAAATCCAACCAATCACAAGCCCCACTGCTGAAATGTTCAGTGACGTCTAACATACCATCTTACAAGGCAAAGTAAGAAAAACTGAGTATTGATTTTGCTTTTGATGTAAGTCTAGCGCGGAAAATTTCTCCACATACATGTAAAAGCTACTTCACTTAGGGTAGATACTGTAACACTGAATATATGTGCAGTGCAAAAGCGATTCCCGAAAACCAACAATGTCTTTTGCTACATTGTCCTGTCTTCACAGAACCATATCTAATTGTAGATCAACACAGAATACACAAAGCACAGTTAATAGCAAAAGAGCACAACTAATCTACAAATGCATACAAACTTTTACTACAAAGACAATAATATGAATACATAAAAAATATGTGTACATGTAAGTGCATTATTACTTTGATTTTGTAAATGAATAATTACTTTGATTTTAGAGTCTTTTAAGTCCTTTTCAGCACAACTGTCTGCTAGATTGAGTTGAAGCTTTGAAACCTCTGCATGAGAACATTCCAGTTTCTCTTCTAACAATTGTACCTGTTTTTAAGATCAACAAAGTTATTAAATATGTTAATGCAATATTTTTAATGTTGACTGCAGAGTAAAGTTTTCATTTTGTAATACATGTGGGCAGTACTAGTACACTAGTACTATATCCATGGTTACTCAACATAAATACTTGTAATTTTTTGTTTAAAAGGACATTACCACTACTCCTCAAATATGGTCACACTGTATTGTTATTTGGAGTATAGATATTTTGTAGTATATTTGTAATATTTCACCACACATAACATAATCTAAAATAAAAGTGAATTGGAAAGAGTATTAGTATAATACATTAAGTACTTACATTATTCTTGTAGTTCCTATCCTGATTCTTCATTAAGAATTCCATACTTTTCATCTGTACCATAACTTCAAAAACTTTCTCTCTCCACCTTTTGATAAAAATAATTATTAACAGAGATCTTTCGGCTTGAGAATTGAAGAAAGAATACTCTTCTGTCAAGAGAGATCTTAATTTGAGTATTCAGGTGCAAGATCTATACATTAATTATCTTGTTTAAACAATCTTTTCAGCTAATCTTATGAAGCGTACCTATAGAGAACTTTCAACTCTGCATGGAGGTTTGTTAATTCTGCTGCTTATCCGCAATTAGATATATTCTATAAATATGTTGGTGTAACATTAACGACCCTCAAGACCTGTTTTGACAAGCACAAGAGTACCTCTTCAAAAGTCCATATACTATACACCTTCACTAACCAGACCGATCAAACCATCACATACCTTTAAACAATGATAAGATCTTTGATCTTGACACAAACACCTTTCAAAAAATGATCTGCCAAGCAATGCACATCAGATGCCTCAAGCCAAGATATCAATAAGTTCATGGGGGTCCCTAGACCTACCAGACATCTACACCAATATCCTAGCTACCAATTGAGTCAAACCACCACCTTATGATGAATAAGCAGATTGGTCATATTTTATTTCAAATATGAAAAAAAGATTTGGTCTGGCAAAATGCGGCTTCATAATTAAATCATTAGACTTATGACTCCAAGTCAGGTTAGGACTAAATCACATAGTCTCTGGTGGGATTCGAACCCATGACCATACTGTAGCATCATATCGCCTAGTAGTTCAGGCTAACTCACTAGTCCACTCTGCCACCGGAACCAGGTTACCAGAGACTATGTAATATAGTCCTTACCTGACTTGGAATCATAAGTCTAATGACTTCATAACATATCATAATATCTACCCAAGTCCATTAAATCATAAATCATTTCAAATTCATAATTAAACTTAGCTCCAAAGAATGCTTAAACAAGAGAATTGAAAAAGATATTGAGTTACTAAAAGATCTAAACCAAATGATTATTGGTAATAAGCCCACTAATTTCTTTGTTACAAAATTAAAGACACCATATATTACCGTGTTAATAAAACTTGCTTCTGCTTTTCTTTACTTAAGTCTTTGTTCTGAAAGATCAATGTAAAAGTAATGTGAAAAATATCAAAATATTTTGAAATAGCATAATATCTTGATTATGTTTGATATTCATGTATTCATATTATAATTCATTCCTACTCTTCCATGATCTTGTGATGAGTAGGTTCTGATCATGTGACTTGATCAAATGATACAAGTGAGCTTCCCACTCTGGTAACAAATCACTATTAGAATTTATTATTTTCATCTTCCACAACACAAAAATTTGCTAACCGTTTGGCAGTTTCGTCTGCTTCTGCAGACATTTTCAAAAACACTACTGCGCATGTCAGGTCATGATTGACGGCCGCCGTCCCCGCCTGCTGCAAGCACTGGGTCGTAAACTCTCACAAGCTGGTGGGCCCCACTCGTCTCTGTTCATGGTTTGACTATGCATTCGGATGTGAACTGCTTCCTTGATAGCTCTAGTCCTTCCATCACTCTCTCTGTCCACAACTGACACCCTCTTCCAATCAAGCTTGTGATTTTCTTTATTGATGTGATCTGTGATGGCACTTTCATTGAATTCTGTAGCAGACTCTCTTTCGGCAGCTTGGTAAAATTCAACTTTCCATGTTGTTCAATGTCTTTATGGTGTTCTTATAGTCTAGTGCCCAGCTTTCTTCCTGTTTCCTCGATGTAAACTTTCTCACAAGATCCACAAGGAATCCAATTTGCGAGAGTCTACGACCCAGTGCTTGCCGCAGGCGGAGACCGTCAATCATGACCTGACATGCGCAGCAGTGTTTTTGAAAATGTCTGCAGAAACAGACGAAACTGTCAAACGGTTAGAAAATTTTTGAGTTGTGGAAGATGAAAATATTAAATTTAAATAATTACCAACACAATTAACTCATTCAAGGAAATCACTATCAGTTTTGAAACAGGCTTACCTGCGATATTTCTCTTTCTTGTAATGTTAGAATTTCATTTTGTGAATTTAACCTCACATTCATTAATTCAATTGCTTTTTCAAGGTTGTTCTTTTCCTTTGTAGTCACCTGAATTTGTAATAGGAAAAAATTATTCAAATCATCTTTGTTATCATTAAAAATTCAACCTAAAAATGTGAAATAAAATACCCATGGTATACCTGTAATAGTTTTTGTAGATTTTCAACTTCTTTCCGCCAAGCATCATTCGACTTAGACATAGATTTATTTTGTGACATGTAGACAGTAAACTGCTTAAGACTTTCTTCTTGTTGTAAAATTTGCTTTTCATAATCGCTAAAATAGATTTATTACATGAATCATGGCATTAATAATATCACTAATTTCCTCTTTATAAATGCGTGATAATATGGTACTAGATTACTAAGTTTTACTTGACAATTAGAAGATTATAAGACAATTAGAAGTTTCTAGACCTTATATACTTCTGAGAGGATTATAGTCTTACCATTGTCTATGGCCTCTAGAGAAGTCAATCTTCACCCATTTTGATATTTGTGACTAAGGTATTTTTTATAACAGCTTTGTATTTTTTATGATTGAAGCTTTGAAGCTTCGCCATGAAAACCAGGAATGTGTGTTTCACTGTATTGTTGAGCTATAAAATGATGCAATGTGTCTCCATTGTACATTACAAAATAGCTCAGAAATCACACAGTCACGTGAATTTGTAATAAATTTATTACTATGGCGGATAATTAAAATCACATATTTACTTAAAATTGTGAGTGGATCTTGTGTCTACTCATTTTATATAGTGCAAAAACATTCTTTGATATTATATAAATCAAAACCTGATGCGGACATAGAAAAAGCTAACTCTAGTCTCAAAGGTTGTGACGGCGTTATAAGGTCAGCGGGTAATCAAGCAGGAGGCCTCTATTATTGCATCGCAAAGTCAATGGCAAGAACAAAGAACTGGTCAGTTCTACTCCGTACTCAGGAGGTAATTAGCAAAACCAATCATTGAGCTGTCTTCAATTTTAATCACTTGACTGTGCTGTTAAACTAGCATGGCCAATCACACAGACTACGCCGTAAAGCCAGCAGTACATTGCGTTTTCTCAAACTACCTCTCTACTGTCAAAAACTTATATCGACTGTGGGATACCGGTACATGAGTGTCCAGTGTGGCAAAAGTAGGTTTTTTGAGGCAGTACGACGAGAGTAGAGGCAGATGACATACAAAGCTTTGAACTATGTTGACATCTCTAGAGTATTATCAATATGCTAGGTGGAGATGAAATTAACTTGTCTAAAAATGAATAAATTCATGGAATCGTCCCTACTCACAGATTATCAGCTTTACATCTTAAAATGAAATATTAAAAAAGAAATATATCTTAATAATGAAATTGTAAGCTTTTTGACTTGCTAAACCTGCAAATAAAACCTGGTACAGCAATATACGTTATTCAACAAATCTGCGAGATGCTTACAAAACCACACGCTATCCAGATGGTTTGATATTGACTTAGGTGGACTGATACATTTACCAGGCCACCACCAGGTCAGATTGACGGCCTCCAGTGTGAGAGAACTTCGCACTTGTGCTGGTAGCAACAGACCTCGTAAATTGCGTGCAGTTCACAAAACCCCAATCGAAGTGGACCACACACACGTGCGGATGTACGCGCGTGTGTCCACCTTCAATCAGTGTGAGTTAGGCAGTGAAAGGGGCCCCGAATCCAAAAATTCGGGGGTGCTCGTCTCTACCAAATGCTCGCTACCACTTTCAAAGGTAAACCGATTTGTGTTGACAATGAAACTGGGACACCTGCTATTGTCCCGTTTCCATTAGCAGCCTCGAAGTAAGGGCAGAGAAACGTTAAACGCATGAAGAGTGTGAACGGGGAACGTAACCTGACTAGGCCCGAGGCAAAGTATATTACTTAATTGCCTCACTAATTGGGGTGGATGCTAAAATCCACCCATCCCGGGCACCTACTCTAACTTTGCTCACAAATTATTTAAAAAAACTGAAGCAGAAGTATTACTGAATCTGAGCCAATAGACGCTCTTGCACTTCATGAGCAGCATCTTCTCCTTGCATGACTTTGTTGCGTAGCTCTGCAATTGTTCCTTCATACTGTTCCTGTGTATGTGTAGCCTCTTCTTCCATTTGTGTAATTTGTTGCTGGACTTTCTCAAGGAAAGTTTTATACTTTGCTTCTCTAGCTTCAAGCTTAAAAACATACATTTTATACATATATTTGAGAGTACATGTAGTTCTAGAATTCATGTGAGAAAAACAATAATAATAACAAGAAATTAGAATTACCTCCAACTCATGTTTGGCAATTTGATCCTTCAGTTCATTTTCAAGTCTATTAATCTGCTGTTGATGCTGAGCATCTCTAACTGCTAACTGAGATTCTAACCTTGAAATCTGCCTTTGAGATACTAATTCTGTATTTGAAACTTTTTTTCGAAGTTCAGACAGTTCAGTTGCTTGCCTAAAAATTATGAAATGAAAAGCATGTACTGGGTACTTTGGTCTACAATGAAATATTCATTCCATGTGAAGGCATTGCAATATATAAAACATAATACCTAGTTATGATGTCTTCTGTAGGGCCTGATGAATAATTTGGAACATGAAATACTTGAGGTACTGATGTTACACATTGTGGAATAGAACAGGATACAGGAAAAGGCTGATGAATTGAAGTAGGACCAGCAAACGGTTGTGGGTGAACATCTACTCTAGCCTGCATATCCTGGAATATTTTTTCCTAACATTAGACTACTATCGAAATAAACATGCTGCCATACCATTTTAAAAGCTGAATTATATCAGATCTTGAATTAAATTTAAACAGTAGAGATAAAAACTCAGACAAAAGAAATATCAACAAGAGGTCCTGCCTATATCGCTCACTTGATCTTACAATTTTAATGCAAAACACAATATCATGAACAAGGTCAATTTTCACAACAGCATGAATCAAGAAAAAACAATCATCTTTAAATGTATATATTGTATTTTGAATATTTATAAAGGTTATCACATTATTCACAATATACAGAATGCATGAAAACACTTTATAAGATTTATATATGAATATACCTCGCCGGTAGGAGTGGGTATATTTCTAGAACCTTTCAATTTCATATTTTCTTCTTTCAACCCCAAAATTTCAGATGTAAGTTGCGCCATTTCTCTAATTGCACTTGTAGGATTGTAAGTTGCTGTTGTTGTAGTTTCATATTGGGAGGGTGGTATCAATATATGAGATGCTGAAATATTCATGAATATTAGTGCTACATTAAAAATTATATTAAATATGTTTGCTTACACTATTTAACTATATTATACTATTGCTTCTTCCAATGTAAAATCAAAGGTGATTGGAAATAAAAATAGGAAAGAGTTTAAAATATAACTGACTAGAATATTTTCACATTCTTCCAATCTAGTATATAGATGCGCGCGCCAGTACCGATTTAGACAGTGATTTATGCTTGTTTGACTGATGCGGAGCCTAATCATCGTATAGATGACTAATCATCTATAAGATGATTAGGCTCCGCATCAGTCAAACTAGCCGTATAATATACAGCGTATGTTCGTTCCTGGGTCTCTCCCAGCGAGATATACAGGGTATTAACTCAGCTCTACGTGTAGGGCTACAGTCGAACAAGCATAGATCACTGACACTGTCTAAATTGCTCCTGTGGTTTGTTGTTTGTTGCTTTGTGCTACATATTATTTTAACACTAGCTAAAGCAGTCACTAGACAATTGTACTTAGAATTTGGTTACTTTAACTCAAGACTATAAGTGTCATAAATGACAGAGGTCTTATCAAACTGACAAAGTTGTGAATGTGTCAAAACATGCATTGCGAAGTGAAATATTTACATGTAATTATGAATGGTTTAGGCAGTTTAAAAAATGAAGTATATGAATCATTAATATATTTCAATAAAATAACTTATCGAAATACTTTGAAGATGACAAATAGATAATGATATGTTGTATGTAACTCACAAGTTGATTTATTTGGTAAGAAATCACTGGGTTTTGTCAAATTCGCCGCCATAGCTGTTATTTGTCGAGTTCGTCAAGATAGACGATAGTTTCGGTTTTGGGCATAACTTTATCCGACAAAAGTTAGAGCCCATAGACCTCTGTCTGATATGCACATGATGCAGTTTGTCCTTGAAGTTCCGAAAACACAACTAGCTACTCTCAAAGAGCTTGGGCAATATCCGACTTTCATGAAAGCTTATACACAGGTTATATCCTATCATTACAGACCGGAAACAATCACATCTAACAAAGGTTTTGATACTTAGACAATAATAGTAGATCATTCCAGTGTTATAAATGCTGTCAACTAACAGTAGCATCAAGTCAATTCCATGATTATGAAGTAAGCACTAGCAACCGTTTCTCCATTCTGGACTCTCTAGATGAATCTACATTCATTTCTCTAAAAGCTACACCTAAACACAGGAGTAGCCCCATAGGCACAATCAATGCTACTAGCCCTGCCTCCATTCACATGTCACCTGCAAGCAGTCTGGAATCTCTGGAAGCAAGCAGCTTTCATCCTGTTCAGTCTACCAGCCAACACTCCAGCAACCACACATCTATGTCTAGTCAGTCTGATTCAGGCTCAGGCAATAGATTACCTAACAAGAATAACAACAACTGGCGCACAATAACAATGAATGCTAATTCAATTGCCTGCAAGGGAGCAACCCTCGAACACATTTTGGATTATACTGACCCGGATCTCATCCTAATGACAGAAACCAAACTTGACTCCACCAAAGCCACTGCCGAATTTCTCTCACCAGATGCAGAATATACTACTTACTGCATAGACCGTAACGCATCAGGTTGAGGTGTCCTCGTCTCTGTTAAATCTGCCTTTCCAAGTGAATTAATTGACCTTAAAGAGGTTCAAGATGAAATACTATGGGTAAAAATCAATTTAAACAAGAGAAAACATCTTTGCTGGAGTCTTTTACCGTCAACCTAATTCCAACACTGATCAGCTGGAATCCCTAGCTAAGTCTCTTGAAATTATCTCAGAACATACAAAAAACAACCCAAACAACACAATTTTACTGGGAGGAGATTTTAACTGTAAAGATATTGATTGGGATAACTGTACAGTGATTTCCGGCCGTGATCAAACAGCAGCTCGCACCAGACTTTTGGAGATTTTAGCAGAATTCAGTCTCTCTCAACATCAGCGAGAACCAACCAGGCTAGACAAGATCCTTGACCTAATCATCACCAATGCCCCAGGTCTAGTAAAGAACATGAGCACAATTCCAGGAATTTCTGACCATGCCATCCCAGTCGCCGACTGTGCAATCAGGGCAGTTCCAAATCGGAAATCTCCACGTCAAGTGTTCAACTTCAGAAAGGCAAAATGGGAAGATATTAAAGCTGATCTTAAGACTTTCAAAGAGTTGTTTCTTGCCCAGTGTGATGCTCGCTCAGTGGAAGATAATTGGAATGAGTTCAGGAAAGCTCTCTTGAGTGCAATGAATACACATATCCCTTCCAGAACTGTTAAGGGTCGTCAGAAGCTTCCTTGGTGGAACCAAAAGTTAAAACGCCTCATACGCCGCAAGCAACGTCTCTTCAACAAGGCAAAAAAAGCTGGCTCACCATCATCCTGGTCAAAGTTCAGGCAAGCACAAAAGGACACACATAAAGCTCTCAGTGAGGCGAGATGGAATTATGTGAACAAAGCCCTTCAAGAAGGCTTAGAAAACAACAATAACAAGCCATTCTGGCAATATGTAAAAGCCAGACGCCAAGACAGTGTTGGTGTAGCACCACTCAAAGAAGATGGTATTCTGTACACAGATAACAGAGAAAAGGCAGACATTCTCAATAGACAATTTCAACGTGTTTTTACTAAAGAAAATGAAGCACCAATGCCAAACCTAGTCGGTGCCCCCTACCCCACTTGTGGTGCTCTAGTAGTCAATGTGGACGGAGTAAAGAAACTCCTATCATCACTGAAAATAAACAAGGCCACAGGACCAGATAACCTGCCATGCTATGTATTACGAGAGCTTGCTGAAGATATTGCTCCTATCCTGACCTTCATTTTCAATCAATCCCTCAGAACTGGTACGGTACCAACAGACTGGGTGAAGGCTAATGTTGCACCCATCTTTAAAAAAAGGAAACACAAACAAAGCTGAGAATTACAGGCCTGTATCATTAACCTGTGTGTGTTGCAAAATCCTTGAGCATGTTGTGCTCAAACACATGCTAACCCATTTTGAAACCAATAACATCCTGACATGTCTACAGCATGGCTTCCGTGCAGCTCACTCCTGTGTCACCCAGCTAATCACTACAATTCATGATCTGATGACATACAGAGACAGTAATACTCAAATTGATGTAATAGTTCTCGACTTCTCCAAAGCTTTTGACACTGTACCACACAATAGACTCCTCCATAAGCTACGCCACTACGGAATTAGTGAACAGCTGACCAGATGGATAGCCTCTTTCTTGATGACACGAGAGCAAAGAGTTGTGGTGGATGGAGCTCACTCGGACTGGATCCATGTCGACTCTGGAGTTCCTCAAGGCACGGTGCTCGGCCCACTTCTCTTCCTTGCACACATCAATGACCTTCCTTCTGCCATTCAGTCTCAGTGCAGACTTTTTTGCTGATGACTGCCTTGTTTACCGCCCAATCAGATCATTCCAGGACCAATTGGTCCTTCAGAATGATCTCAATCATCTGCAACGCTGGGCTGAAGACTGGGGCATGCGCTTTAACGCGTCCAAATGTCAGCTTCTTCGCATCAGCAGGTCTAAGTCACCACTGGAAAGTTTTTACACGATTGGTGATCAGATCTTAGAACAGGTACCAGCTTCAAAATATCTTGGTGTGCTCATCAACAACCAACTGAAGTGGGTGTCACACATTGACAAGGTAGCTGCGAGAAGTAACCAAACCATCGGCTTTCTCAGACGCAATCTGTCTCAATGCTCAAGAGATCTGAAAGAACTAGCATACTTTTCACTGGCCCGTTCTGTGCTAGAGTACGCTTGCCAAGTATGGGACCCTCACACCAAGAAGAACATTGCAAAACTAGAGCAAGTCCAACATAGAGCAGCACGATTTGCCATGAGCGACTACTCTACCTACAGCAGTGTTACAGCTATGTTTAGACAGTCACAATGGGAGACACTATCCACCCACCAGAAAAATCACCGTTTAGCACTTATGCATCAAATAGTGAACAAGAAAGTGGCCATCCCTGCTGATGACATCCTCCTACCAGCTGACCAGCGTACACGGTTATCACATCATCACAAATTTAGACATTTAACAGCAAATACAGACACATTCAGGAACTCCTTCATTCCACGGACAATTCCAGAATGGAACAGCATTGACTCAGACACTGCCAACTGCAGTTCTGTAGACACATTCCGTGCCAGGCTACAAGCCTTGCACAGGAGCGACTGAGTAGCGTTGCGTCCTCCCATCCATCTGCCCATATGCTGATAAAGCCCTGCAGATTAACTTACAGATACAGAGATATAGAGGTGATCCATGCATGCAGCATATGGCACAGTGAAAGAATGTGAACACCCATATATGTATATATAAGCATATGCTTAACGCCCAAACCCCTCATGTCATGTCTGGTTCATGTGCAGAAAATTTAAGACATATCCTATAAGACAATGTCACACCAAAACAAACAAAAAACAGTCAGAATCGGTAGTGGGCTATTGTGTTAGAACAGTGATAGGTGATCTCAGGACAAGGTGTGGGAGTATCAAGACAGTGTGATGCTGTAGACCTGAGCAAGCCTGAGCAAGCAATATTTGTTGTTGTTGAATAGTGGGTGAGGGTGGGGGTAAGGGCGGTGTTTACTTCAGTATACGACATGAGACTTGAGCCCGTTATTGATTTTTTGTCACCATGGGTATCAGCTAGTCGTGCGTGTGCGTGCCATTGCCTAACAACAATTGTGACAGTGTAGCTATCCACAGTATTTTAATCATAGGCTTCAGTGCTATCAGAATTTCAGTGTCTTGAGGTATATGAATGAGAAGCTCATTCATTATACTATGATTTACAACGTACTGGCCGTTTCTGGGCGCTGACACCCCCGAAAAAATGTCACAGAAACATTTACAAACCATGAATATTGTTTACCCACCCTTATAGTTACACTTTTCTACAGAAAAATATGCATAGATCTATATGCGATCCCCCAATCTTTCTGTCTAGGCATTGTAAACAGATCACCGCAAATCCACTTCGTGCATTTTAATGTTTAAACATTCCTAGCACAGCTGTTAATGAACCCACAATAGTGCTTGATGTGTCAAAATAAAGCTACTTACTCATATTGTCACATGATAAACAAAAATAATTGCATGAGGATGTGATAGAGACTATCGCTTTGTAAGTTATCCATGATTGACTTCTGCAGGTGCAGCGACCGTTTAGCAACATACGTGTGACGTAGTTATCTGGACGTGCTGTACGTCATTCATTCAAAACCTTACTCTAAACTGGGTCACACTCTCTGGCTGCATTTTTTGCTGGATTTTGGATTGAGTTTATAGCCTACAGACCTATCATATGTATAGGCTTAACCAACCCAATCGGGGCATGGGTATAAGCCCGGCTATAAGGCATTCATTACATTCGTACTGGAAATGACTTACAATATATATTCAAAATTATAAAGACTGTCAAAAAACAATATGTAAAAACACGGTAAAGCAAAGATTGGAAGATATGCATGAACAGGAAAATAGTTCACATACAAAGAAAGTCCAAAAAGGTCATATATGGTTGTATGAACTACATAAAAATGATTAAAACACCAACTATGTATTTCACATGCCCCTTCACATGCCCCTTGTGTAAATGAACTAGCCGATATTAAACACGTCTTACTTTATTGTTAGAAAAACTGTGAATTACAGAAATTAATACCTAGACAGAATGAACAAATTATATAAACAGTTTATTCGCATAAAGAATTATGTGAGAGATCTTATATGATGTTAAACTTAAATTTAGCCAGAGTTGTTTCTATGGGTCAAAATGAAGCTGCATACCAAAAATGATACTTTTGTTACTGAGTGCACTATTTTGATGGAATTGTCAAAAGGCTAAAGCTCGATGTTTGTTTACATGTATGATGTCTGCTGTGAAGGTCAAGGTCAGAGCCAGTGGCGCCAGTGTTT
This sequence comes from Streblospio benedicti, assembly GCA_019095985.1. Classification (NCBI taxonomy): domain Eukaryota; kingdom Metazoa; phylum Annelida; class Polychaeta; order Spionida; family Spionidae; genus Streblospio; species Streblospio benedicti. Next base: position 47,015,597 of record CM032660.1, read on the forward strand.
GATTGGGCCATTTAAAACCGGAAAATGAGCCAAAAATCTATAAATAGAATCGAGGTGTACCTTGGTCCATTTCTTGTTTTGAGGTGAACTACCCTGACTAAGATGTGAAGTCGTTGGATGTCTTGGATATGAAAATGTTACACAATATACCAATATCTGACAAGAATATGACATAATATACCAATATCTGACAAAAATGTGACATAAATAACGTAAAATATGAAAGACACCCAAATATATAACAAGATTTCGAAAATAAGGCACCCAGAATATACCAAAATGTGAAAAACGACACCACATGGACACTTAGTTTCAGGCCACGTCCGTACTCACCGCGATAGTTGTGCGTGTGAGACCTTCCGCTGCTGCTGCTTCAACTACTACACTAGTAAGAAATAAAGTTTAATTTCTTTACACTTAACACTAAAATTACAATGGATACTGATTTATACTAGTCTTTTACAGATCAACGATTGTTTTATGACTGAGCATAATTGTTACATCTACATATTATAAGACTATATACGCAGTATATCCGTGATGCAACCATATCCAATTCTGTGGAACTCACGCTCGGAATCCGACCAAATAAACATAAGTGCTATAACTTGGCCCAGGGGTTGGTTTCGAACAAGGACTGTGAGTGATCAAGCCGTGAAAACCGACGATGAATTGTTAATGCACATTATGTGTATATCTAATTACATTCGTTAATCTTCGCAGTTCCCACAACGACCATCATTGGTTCCCACACGATCACGCCTACTTGGACGATAATTAAGCGCCATCACACAACCGACCTACAATCTAATTGGTATAATATGGAAGACATAGCACTAATTTATCTATTGTTACAGCCAACATCTTAGTCCATTTACCGCGCTCACTATCTTGGATTTCTCCATATTACATAGCAAGCAGGGCACTTCACTTCAGTTTAAATTTTATACATTCATTATGTAGTAATCTTTCAGAAATCACTTAAAATTACCAAACCAATGATACAATTTGGGAAAATACAGTGCATTAGAGTTCCGTGTGAAATTGTAACTTTCATTTTCACACACTTTGTCATCGTAGGTTTTCACGGCATGATCACTCACACTGGCTTTACAAGTCCATGTTCATATTCTTACTTAGTCAGGTGAGATTGTACGTCTGACATTTGAAAACTTTATTATCTTGGCTGAACATTTCTGCAGTAGGGCTTGTGATTTGGCGGATTTTGAGAGCAAGTTCTGCAAATATTAAAGGGGTTGATTCATTTTTTGTTTTTTTGAAGAAAAAAATGTTTTATTAGTAAAGTTTCTACAATAATCATATTTTTTCAATGATATTACAAAAGCACAAATTCATAATAAAGTATCAGTTACAGAATCTCTGCTATATCTACAATCTATATCGTTTTTCAGTCACATTATTTCACACCAATAATTTTAACCAATAATTTTATCAGAACAATCAAAAAGAAATAATTTTAAATTTCAAAGCTGTATTCATTTTAATACAAATATCATTTCAACAGTAATGATTACCATACATTTAAATAAACAACATAAAAATTAGCACATTATGGATGAAAATGCAGACAAAATAATATTCTAATTATCTGATTTCTAATGAATGTATTCTAAATGACAGACATACTGTAAAACCCTTTAAGTGTTCGAGGTTCACCACCTGTGTAGTTTTGCAACCTTCATTATTTATAAAATTCACTGTTGAAGTTCACAGTTTAACTGCAAAACCATGATAAACACAACATTAAAAAGACACAAACTTAAAAGATTTTACAGTATACAACAGTACATATTAAAGAAATATGGCTACATAGTAAAGTTGCAGGTTAGTTAATTTACATATTTCAGTGAGAGACTATAAATAATTTGTTCCGAATCATTTGAAACATTCAATGTTACATTTTTGAAGAGGTAAAAAGTATCCACATGACATTGTACACGTAGAATCCCTAAAATCAGGGGTTAACTAATTGAGATTGACCACTGTCCTGGGCAGGTAAAAATTACGTGGGACAGGTAAAATTTTACAACACTCCTTAAATGCACAATTTAACATTGAATGATGTTGAGTAATAAAGTTGAGCTCACTTCTTGGCATGCACAGTTATATGGTGCATTTTCAAGTCTCCTTGTGTAAATGATTCATGATAAATATGGCAGTAAAATGGTTTCTCACCGGTGTGTGTGCGCTTGTGCATAGTCAGATCAGAACTTTGAGCAAAACATTTCCCACACTGATCACACTTGTAGTTTCTCTCCCATGTGTGTGTGCATATGACTAACAAGAGTAGACCTGTGAGAGAAACTTTTATCGCAAACTCCACAACCGTAAGGTTTCTTGCCAGTGTGAGTTTTCATGTGGGATTTCAGACTTCCACTTCGACTGAATGATTTCTCACACACTGTACACTGATGTTCTTTCTCTCCAGTGTGGATTTTCATGTGGGTGGTCAAGTTGCTACTGTTACTAAAACACTTGCCGCATTGTTTACACTCATAAGGCTTTTCTCCGGTATGACTCCTCATATGGCTTTTCAGATGTGCACTTTGACAGAACGATTTCTCACAAACTGTACAGTGATGTTCTTTCTCTCCAGTGTGGATTCTCATGTGGCTGGTCAAGCTGCTTATCTGACTAAAGCACTTGTCACATTGATTACACTCATAAGGTTTCTCCCCAGTGTGGATTCTCGTGTGGGTTTTCAGATGTCCGCTTTGACTGAATGATTTCTCACACACTGTACACTGATGTTCTTTCTCTCCTGTGTGGATTCTCATGTGGCTAGTCAGATGTCCTCTTTTACTGAATGATTTCTCACATACTATACACTGATGGTCTTTCTCTCCTGTGTGGATTCTCATGTGGCTAATCAGATTTCCTATTTGACTGAACGATTTCTCACAAACTCTACACGGATATTCTTTCTCCCCAGTGTGGATTCTCATGTGTTTTGTCAGATCTCCCCTTTGACTGAATGATTTATCACAAACTGTACACTGATGCCCTTTCTCCCCAGTGTGGATTCTTATGTGACTTTTCAGAGTTCCACTTTGACTGAATGATTTCTCACACACTATACACTGATATTCTTTCTCTCCAGTGTGGATTCTCAAGTGCCTGGTCAAGTTGCTTCTCGTATTAAAACTCTTGTCACATTGACTGCACTTGAATGGTTTCTCACCAGTGTGGATTCTCATATGATCTGTCAGATTTCCACTTTGATTGAATGATTTCTCACATACTATACACTGATGTATTTTCTCTCCAGTGTGGATTCTCATGTGGCTGGTCAATTTGCTTCTCTTATTAAAACACTTGCCACATTGACTACATTCGAATGGTTTCTCGCCACTCTGTATTCCTTTAAGTTTGTGTGATTTTAGAGCAACACTTTGGCCGAATGATTTCTCATTTGATGTAGATTTTAGTTGCATATCACTGTGATTTTCCATTATAAACTGATTTCAAATATGTGATAATATTCTAAAACTTTGGTACATCTTATAGATTCAAATCAATCCTATGATAACTACAAATTGCAAAACGTTTATATCCTTGAGGTGCTTGTTTTAAAATATTATTTTTTCCTCGGGTAGCTCAACATTCATTCAGTAAGAGTTTTATAACCTAGAGCTGTTCATAAATGTGTTCTTATTTTGCTACTTTGTTGGATAACAAATCCTGTTGAGGAAAAGCTGAAAGTGGTTTTATTTAAAAAATAGCATTTCTTGTTTTACTACAATATTTGTTCATTAAAATCTACTTAACTTTGGAATTTAGTAGCAAAAGTAAAACTTTACAATTTCTAGTCACAATGTACCGCCCTCCATTTCTAAACACAATATGCTGCTCTTCTTTTATTGTATGAAATAAGTCACACGTACAATTCATTGTGTAGTAAAGAGACTCAGTTGTTACGCCCCAGCTACTGGTGTGTTATATAGTATAGTATTCATTGAAAATAGAATTCTAACACGTCTACCATTACCAACAATTATGAGCATTGTAGATAGTGCATGGGACGGAGCAAAATATAGGCTCACCAAAAGGGGGAAAGAGCATCATATACCATTGGAAACTTGAATTCATACATACATGGCAATGCATAACGAGTAGCTTTTTATTACAACCAAACTTGTTGATAAGTACGGGTACTCATCTACGAACCATTAGAACATATCATAAGCATATTCAATGAGAGAGCTGTTATGTGTGATATTGGCTGCGCTGCCAGGCACTGTGGGGGATTGCTGTTGATAGAAGATTGTAGGTTAAGGGTGGATAACAGTGTGGGGTGCATTGTGGGGCCGGGGGGGGGGGGAGGGGTATTGTGAGTGAATATAGTATTGTGGTGGGGTGGTGGTTGGCGGAGATCCACAGGGGATTGGATGGGGGAGTGCATATAGGATTGTGGGGGTATTGAAGTGGATGTGGGATTGGGGACGGGTGTATTAGTGGTGGATATGGAATGGGAGAGGGGGAGGGGGGCAGTGGGGGATATGAGATGGTCAGGGGTAGTGTGGATGGGTATGCCATGGGGGCCTGTGGGGGGGGCTATGGGGTATGAGATGGGGTTGGATGTGGGTAGTGGAGGTAGATATGTGATTGTGGCGGCAGTGTGTGTGTGGGGGGGGGGGATATGAGTTTGTGATGGGGAACCTGAATAGTGTGTGTATGTAGGGGGATATGGGAGTGGTGGCGGTGAATATGGGATGGGGGCAGTCGGAATATATATTGGATTGTTTGGGGGGGGGTAGTGGGGTAGATGGGGTGCATATGTGATGGTTAAGGGTAGATATGTGATTGTGGTGGCAGTTTGCTGGATATGAGATGGGGGGGGGGGTAGTGGGGAGGATATCGGAATGTGGGTGTGGGTGTGTGTGTGTGTGTGGGGGGGGTACTGGAGATCGATATGGGCTTGCAGGGAATTAGTGGATGGATATGAGATTGTAATGTGCTTTTGAGGTGAACGAATACAACAAGTGATAGCTCTGCACAGAATCTATTGGCATTTAACACATTCTTACACTTGGAAATAAGAAAGTATATGAACTGAACTTACTGCAGCACAAGAACATCATTTCTGTGTAGTGTTTGCAGTCTGATGTAATATGAACATGTATATGCTTTGATACCCCCCCCCCACTGTGACCCTATTGTTCTATTGAAGAACTAACTACTGAACTATTTTTGCCACGGAGGCCTGAGCCCGGACCTCCAGTCCATGGACCAAATCCGCCGCATCATGCGTCCCACAGACGTGCCTGACCAGGGGCTGCTCTGCGATCTGCTTTGGTCCTACCCCGACACAGAAACCATGGGTTGGGGTGAGAACGACCGAGGTCTGTCATTCACATTCGGCGCAGAAGTACGTTGTTGCAAAATTCCTTCACAAGCACGACCTTGACATGATCTGTCGTGCCCACCATGTGGTCGAAGAAGTTCTTTGCTAAGCGTCAATTGGTCACACTGTTTTCCGCCCCAAACTACTGCGGAGAGTTTGACAACGCTGGTGCCATGATGAGTGTCGACGTCACGAAACGCTCACGTGCTCGTTTCAGATTTTGGAGCCTGCAGATAAAAAGAAGTTTCCGTACGTAGGTTTAACAGCAGGTCGGCTAGTCACACCGACGCGCGGCGACGAGAATAAGGGGGAAAGATGTGATAGGCCGACTCAGGGACGGTTTTAGTGAGGGAAAATGATCAGGCTGTTGAGACAAATATTTACTTGGCCTTCCGGTCTACCCTTGTCGTTTATTTTGTGCATTAAGTGATGAGACATTCGAGATAATTTGACTGACGGGATATGCTAGAAAGGAGGGTGAATGTTAGTCTGATCTCGAGGAAAATTTTAAACCTCAGCTGCTAGTATAGACAGCTGATCATTCCAACAAATTTTCATCAGAATCATAAGAAGTGGTAAAATGTAAATGCAAAATTTGAGATTAGAGATGTAATGGGACCAAACAATGGAAAAGGTTTAAAATTGAAAAATTTATGGAAGTTTACGACGACGAGCAGTGATTTCTCTAACATGTAAAATCAGTGTCTAAGCACAAGTTAAGCGAGGGCACATTCAACTTGCGGCGGTGGTCGCCGCAAGGCGTGTTGAAAGCATTGACAAAAGTACAGTTGTGGGCACATACGCACGGGCTCCGTGCGTTATGAGTGCGTCGGCACAGGGAGTGTTTTTTTTTTTTATTGAGGTGGCCGTGCCCTCATTGCATAGAACGTGCGATGCACTCGCGTATAGCTTACGTCCTACGCACCGTGTGATTACAAAAGTACGGGATCAGCAAGTTCATGGTACAGGCAACGCACGGCCCCAGTACTCTATCTGTGCCGACAACGTGCGGGTAAATCCTCTGTGTTTAACGTTCACCGCACTGCCTCCTTACGGCCAGACCTTGACGGAGTGTGGTCGTAGAAGTTTGGCAAGCCAAACTTCTTCTAACCATGCGGCCTTGAGAAAACGTACGTTTGCAGCACTGTACACTCACGGATCCTCACGTTTTCTATGCGTTTTTGGCAGTAGACAGGCTGTAGACCCACCTTGCGGTGGGAATGTGCCCCTCGCTTAATTTGTATAGTCAGAAATGTGTGCTTTCTATGTGTGAACAGCTTGAGTTAACAAATGGAGTATTGTATTTATTTACTATCAGTTTACTATCTAATGTCAGAGATGTTACAAATTTGACATATGTATCTTCGTACAAATGCATCCCGGTGGTTAATGTTCGTGATGATTCAATCGCGATACTTATAAATATAAAATATATAAGATAGAACCGACGTCTAGTTCACGTCATGTTGAAATGTTAGATTCATTTATTTCTTTGTCTATGTATTAATAAATGGTAACATTATCAATGATCCAATGTTAATTCCGCTCAAGATTTTAAGGCTTTAAATAACAGACAGTAAACTTTTATTTCATTTTTTAATGGATTGAATTAAGTTTTGTACCATAATCAATTAAAAATATTGCTTACTGATGCTAACTAACGATCATGAGTACATACCTTTTTAGTTCCTGTGATAAATAAATGAGTATATATGTAAAAAAAATACTTGAACATGCAAAGCAAGAAAATATTAACGACCAAAATATCATACACATTACACGTACAGCGAATTCCCTGTCTGACAGAGGTTAATAGACAGTTCATTCAAATTAAATTTAGGTTTTATTACTCTCGTGGGTTTATACTGCGTATATAGCCGTGAGATATGACGATGATATTTGGCGGCCATGTTGAAATTTCTCATTGAATGCAATCTGTTTCTTTCTTAATTTGATCAAAGCCATTTACTTCCATGATGATAAAAACCCTAAGATTAAAAACGACAATCATGCATCTTAGTATTACAATGATAAAACATTATGGCATTGAAATTTCCTTGGTTTGGGGGTATTACGGCTGGCATCTTGGAGTTCTCTATAGTGAGGAGGCTTGTTCAACTTTTTTCAAATATACTAAACAATATAGCTTCAATATACAATTTTTACCCAAATTTTCAAACATCTTGGTGGCCATCTTGAAAATATTTCTGTCAGTGTTTTTTCTCACTTTCTCAATATTACCGACTGTACTGCATGGAGAACATGTGAGCAATTTGATAGAATTGGGTACAAACAATAGTTTTCTCTGCTATTTACTGAAAAAGACCTATGCCTCATGTGAACTGTTAGATGGATATCTGTTGTTGATAGACTTGAATCTAAAATAATTGTAATATACCTAACAGGTACTAACCTGTATTACGTTGGTCCACAAAACTTGTATACTCTATTCTGTCATTGTTCATTGTCTACTTTATTCTGCTATATTTATAACATTCTCATATGAATATGAATCATTGACAATTGTTCCACTAAATCAGCAATACCCAATACGGATAACATTGTCCAAACCAGACAGAGGGGTTGAGCACGGTGTAACCTCTGGTTGTGTGAGTCCACACCGCGTTACGTCAAAGATATTCTTAGCATGCTCGTACTTCAATTTGTAATCCAGGATATTCTTTAATTGGCTAATGATGTAGTTCCTATGCTTACTTGCTAAAAGTCGCGCATCAACACCGGTGAAGTTTACAAAGTGTTTCCCGTAATGTAAGCTATTTAACGTGTTCATAGAATCAGCAAACACGTATTTTAACGCAGATGTATGCGTTAGGAAACGCATGTGCGTACTACTAATCACCTTAACTAAGTTCATTAGTCTGTTAGTGTGGGATGTGCTTGCGAAAATACGGTATGAGTGGATTAAAATTTTCACGGAATAGGCTTTCTTGTAGGAAGCTGTTATTATCAAATCAGACCTGGTGAGTAAACGGCCTTTATCAGCTGTTTATAAGAACTAGCGGCCAACTGGAAGCGCATTGGTCGCACTGCAGAGCAATCAACAAGGTAGGATTCTGTCATACTTGTATTTCATATTTACGTCATATATCATTTTTTTTCTTAAATTCAAAATCTAATTGCAATTTATGAATAACCAGCTTTTCATGTGGTTGTGTGTATATAGATCCATTTGTTATTCAGTGAACAATTGCATCAAAATATCACTTCGTGATTGTGTGTGTTTTAGAGCACTTTGGAATTATATTGTTTCAAGAAATACAGGAGTATTGATTCATTGATATCAATATAAATTTGTCAAAACATTAGGCCAGTGCTCGGACTCATTTAAATGTTTGGGACTATTGCTGCATGTGCACTCACGATCATATGCATGTACATAGGTGTATATACAATTTGTGTGCAGTGGCAGATCCATCATCATTTACAAATACACCGATCATGCATTTGCTCAGCAAACAGAAATTTAAGAAATATGTTGGTGGGACTTTAACATGTGGCACGGTAGATTAAGTAGCCACTAGACCATGTCTTTAGAAATGCAATGTGAGTAGTAAATACGACAATCCAAAGCGTGGCAAGAAATATACACTTGCTTTATAAGAATTGAATAGAAATATCCATAAAATTACCATGTTCACATACGTTCTGTGCACAAGGTTCAAACATTAGATTTATGTAGAAAGTACACTGGAATCCACTTTGAACGTTGTATTTAAATAGCAAGAAGGGTCAGCAAAGAAAGTATTTTAGATGCATGTTATATTTGTGTTTGTTTTTGTTTTCGTTTTTGTCTTCAGGGTGCATGTTTTACATGGTTGTTCATTTTCTATATGGTCAGATGCATACATGTTTGAATAGAAACATGTAGACAAACAGTAGGATTTGACCACGAAATTGGAGTGTCAATGGTGAAATTGAGCATGCTGACGTCTGATTCGTTCGGGTAAATCCTCAAGGTAAATCAGATGTCAGCATGCTCAATTTCACGATTGACACGACAATGGAGTGGTCAAATACCATTCTATCATGAATAAAATCCACACTAAACGAATGTCCGCTTAGTTTTTATTTTTAAATGAATCATATCATAATCAACGGTCTCATGCGGGACATCATCAAATTGAACACTGGTAATTGTCACTAAAAACGAATGATAAAATAAGCTCTTTACTTATTTACTTACAATGTATCTTTAGTATAACATAAGTATTAATAGAGTACTAATGATCAATAATTTCGTTAGTGCTTAGTGTTTTTCGTTCGTGACAAATGCAAGTGGTTTGAAGCAGTGACCTATACTACTTTAAATAATTTAGCGACCATTCAGTACTCATCACAGGGTGGGGTAGGAGGATTTTCCAAAAAATGCCGTGAAAAAAAATAATTGCCCCCCTCAACTTAAATGTATGTGAAAAAAATCGGTAACCCCCGCCCTCAATTCCATGTGAGAAATTTGATGACGATGACAACCCCCCCCCCCTCTCTAACAGTTCACACAATCATTGTTAGTCAACTCCAATCCTATTTGATGATATCCATGATATAAAAACAGTAAATTTTAGTACAGAACTTCTCAAAATTAGGGGTAATTATTCTGTGAAAAAACGATAGCCCCCTCAAAACTGTGTGAAAAAAATGATAGCCCCCTCCCTCTGCAAACATTGTGGCAAAAGTTCATGGCCCGCCCTAAAATCCTCTTACCCCACCCTTTCACAAGTAATGAATAGTCCCTAAATTATTTAAAGTAGGTCACCATAATACCATAATACTTACGGTAGTTGCTGTAAATCGTAGAATTGAGCACGCCTCTCGAGAGTAGAGTATTGGCCATGATTTATACACGGAATGATAGAATGATAAAATAATAAGTATTGCTTGTGAAATACAATGGTGCTGTAGCCCTTCATACAATTGACACACTACCATACTAGCATATCTAATGAGCACATATTCCGCTTTTTACCATTGACAGCCCCCGCGTCGGACAGCAGCACCGCAATGCAACACTTCAGCCACCACACTCTCGTCCTTCTCATAGTCTGTGCCACAGTCTTCATCAGCGCGCACGGTAACCGACAATTTTAAACAATCTATGTCCCCATTGATGTCTTTGTAAACATATTGTTGTAGGCCTATGTCAAAGCCGAAAAGATATATTACAGTGATACTAAGACACGTCGCCACAGTACAGTGTTACTACTAGACGGTGGCGACGCCAAACGCGAGGTTCGGAAGCCTCGTTAAAAGGCGTGTCTCGTGCAGAGGAGAGCCACCCCTCTGCACGTAAAAGAACTCACCTAGTTTGAAAACTATAGCTAGTGTTATCCCTCCACACCCGAGGCTCAGTTGGCTACCTATCCTGCCTCTTGAGGTCCATATACCAACACTACGTGGCCTCCCTCTGATATAATCATCAAAAATTGATGGCTGCGGAGTACAAACGAACAAACAAACATTGACAAAGCTTAAACACACAATGTCACATGGACGATGGTAATTCTAGCTGCTCAAGACGATGCCAGAAACCTAGTGTCATTTCGAGGTGGATTGTGGGCGTTCTGGGTTCAAACTTGGAGCGATCTGGCAGGTTCGGTTGAGATTGGAGCACTTCTGGCTGGTTCTTGTTCTTTCTTCTTAACTGTGGCCTCGTATGCTGCTTTATAAGGATGTACGGATAACAGAAGAACCCGTATGTGCCCCCACTGCCGTTACAATCTGAAGTAATGGAAGTATGAGACAGAAGCATATCTTCCAACAGTTCGGTTGCTCACGATGCCCCATGATTAATGATGTCTCCCTGGAATAAATGGTACACATCTTCCTTGTTCTGGCTAAAAATTATTATAGTGCTGTTGCTAGAGGCTGTATGTGGGAAAATCATGCATACTCATTTTCTGCCCAGAACCTTTTAAGGGGGTCTCTTAGAGCTAAGAATAATTTAGGTAGACATTCCAGATCCTGGCAATTAATTGGATGTGATATGAATGTAAAAAGCTTACCAGTGTAATAAAACTATGTATTCCACAATATCATATCATTTTTATATCATTCCCGCAGTGAATATACTGAAAAGTATAGCAAAATTGTGATTTTTCGCTCAAAGGTTGACTTTGGTGATTTGTAAAACACCTTCAAATGTTCATGGGCGCATTTGTAAATTCCTGTTGTACATCTAATCACATTGAATTTGATATGGATGTGAAAAATTTACCAGTGTACTAAAACTGTGTATTCCACAATATCATATCATTTTTACATCATTATCACGGTGAATATAATGAAATGTATAGCAAAATTGTGATTTTTCACTCAAAAATTGACTTCGGATTAGAATTATTCGGATCACTAAATCGGAGATTGTGACTCTAACATGTTATACATTGTCTTCAAGTTGCTTTTTAAATTTGCACACATCTGTCTTTCAAATAGTAAAATTTAAAATAACCATATAACTGTCACAGTTTGTCAGTAAATAATAAATATGTTACCACTACCCCTAAAATTCCGGATTATATAACTAGGTCTATATTTTGCTTGCAAAACGTGGATTTATAAATTTCAGGTGCATTTTTTATATAATTTATTTTTAAATATGCTTAAGTGTTACATTTTGTCTAAATATATACAATCTGTTGCTAAGAAAAAAAGTTAACCTAAAAATTTTCTTTGTCGGCATTAAAAACTTTACCAAAAATATGATGATATCACATCACATCTAAAGATTTTAGATGCGCACAGGGATGTTTAATACAGCATATGGATTTTTGCATGGCTCAGTTGATTGTTTACAACGACAGAATTTGCAGCAAGGAACTCAATTTTTTCTACATTCACATCTAGAAGTTGCACATTTATTGCAGATACAGTTCAGAACTAGATCAGTCGGGTACTGCTGCCTGTATCTTTTTGGAATAAGGAGCCCATCATCTAGCTCATAGCCATAGTCATGCATATGGATTTAATTTTGGCTTCGATAAAACATTTGTCACGATATGAGTGACATAAATTGATCTAAGGATGCCCTCTAGTCTCTCTGCTTGTAGGAGGCAATTGATCAATTGTTCCTTGCTTTATGTGGCAATGCAAATGATACCAAAGCCTATCCATGGTCTTGCAACCTGTTCGTAACTTCATTACCTGCACAAGGTATTTATTCTTCAGCTTTGTCTACATCTAAAGTTGTCATGAAATCTCTAATTAGTTCAACTCAGAGTGCAGCTTTTGTACCAACCTTACTGGTGTAGTCACATCCAGTGAGAACATGAATTGGTATAATAACTTCGGAAAATTGACTTTTTACTGCCATTACATGAATGGGAATGTATCTTGTTGTGTCCCCTAACCCTGCCTGGATCCACAATTCTTGAACACCAGCATCAGCCAGAATTTTCCAATAATGCATGAACAAGACAACGACATCTGTGTCTTTAGACATTATCGCAATTCTCTCGATGCCATGCATTGCACTGTGCATGGCAAGGAGAATAAGTCGTTCGTCAGCTTCCTCAACATCGCTGTTCAAATTCAATTGTTCGATGTGTGATGCTTTTAGTGATTTACAGTTTTCTATAGCATCAGAAAAAGGGAACTTAGCACAAAGTCAATGCGGGAATATTCTTGCCACAATGTCTTTCGACCCATGAGGTCAATAAACATTCAAGTTTATATTTGTTGTTATTAGATGAGCAGAAGCTATTCATTTCAACAGGAAAAGGGATTCCATCTTGTATGCAGGTCATATCTAAAGGTCTTACTGTGGATATTCGCTGTCTTTCAGAGTCCTTTAGAGAACCGTATATGTACGAGTCAAATATCAGATCAATTCGAGACGAATCATTTGCGATTCTTATTACAAACTGCATAAAAGAATTACACATGTCACCAAAGGTTACAAGATCCTTTGTCTGTACTCCTCGGATGGTTGCCATCACATCAACAAGACATGCAGTGTCTGCCATGGGTCATCTTTCCTTTGGTATATAATCTGTTGTGTGTAAGTCTTTTTCAAGCTCCTGAACAAGTACATCTTTAGCTGGTTTTGTCATGAAACCATTGCCATCAAACAGATATGATGACTGTACTAGGTCGTATTTCATAAAGCGTGGGGCACATTCCACCTTGCGGCGGTGGTCGCCGCAAGGTGTGTTGAGGTCTGCGGCGTCTACGGCGTTTTCCGCATGCATTGACAAAAGTACAGTTGCGGGTACATACGCACGGGCCCCGTGCGTTAGGAATGCGTCGGGACAGGGAGTGGTTTTTATTGAGGTGGCCGTGAGGTCAACTTGCATAGCACGTGCGATGTACTCGCGTACAACTTACGCTCTACGCACCGTGTGATTACAAAAGTACGGGATCCGCACGTTCATGGTACTGGGAACGCACGGCCCCAGTACTGTGTCTATGCCGACAACGTGCGGTTAAATCCTCTGCGTTTCACGTAAGGTCTCCGCACTGCCTCCGTACGGTTAGGTCATGACGCAGGGTGGTCTGCAGCCACCGTACGGCCTTGAAAAAACGTACGTTTGCCGCACTGTACACTCACGGATCGTTACGATTTCTGTGCGTTTTTGGTTGTAGACTGGCTGTAGACCCACCTTGCGGTGGAATGTGCCCCTCGCTTAAGCTCTTCAGTTTCATAATGACACTCCTGTGCAAGGTCTATCACTTTTTGTGCATATGCTGACTCTTTTATTGTTATTTTCTTCTTCACTACACCCGTGGCTTTCTTTTCATGAATACTCTTAAAGTTTTTTAGGTTGGCCCTATGTATAGTGTCACTTAAGCGAGTGGCACATTCCACCTTGCAGCGTGGTCGCCACAAGGCGTCTTGAGGTCTGCGGCGTCTACGGCATTTTCCGCACGCATTGACAAACATACTGTTGTGGGCACATCAGCACGGGCTCCGTGCGTTGTGAGTGCGTCGGCACAGGGGGTGGGTTTTATTGAGGTGGCCGTGCGATCAACATCCATCATACATGCGATGCACTCGCGTATAACTTACGTTCTACGCACCGTGTGATTACTTAAGTACGGGATCCTCACGTTCATGGTACAGGGAACGCACGGCCCCAGTGCTGTGTCTGTGCTGACAACGTGCGGTTGAATCCTCTGCGTTTCATGTAAGGTCTCCGCACTGCCTCCTTAAGTGAGGGGCACATTCCACCTTGCGGCGTGGTCGCCGCAAGGCGTCTTGAGGTCTGCGGCGTCTACGGCGTTTTCCGCACGCATTGACAAACATACTGCTGTGGGCACATCAGCACGGGCTCCGTGCATTGTGAGTACGTCGGCACAGGGGGTGGTTTTTATTGAGGTGGCCGTGCGATCAACATCCATCAAAGTGCGATGTACTCGCGTATAACTTACGTTCTACTAACCGTGTGATTACTAAAGTACGGGATCCGCACGTTCATGGTACAGGGAACGCACGGCCCCAGTACTGTGTCTGTGCTGACAACGTGCGGTTGAATCATCTGCGTTTCACGTAAGGTCTCCGCACTGCCTCCTTACGGTTAGGCCAAGACGCAGGGTGGTCACCGTACGGCCTTGAAAAAACGTACGTTTGCCGCACTGTACACTCACGGATCGTTACGATTTCTATGCGTTTTTGGTCGTAGACTTGCGGTGGAATGTGCCCCTCGCTTTACGGCTAGGCCAAGACGCAGGGTGGTCGTAGAAGACGTTTGGCAAGCCAAACTTCTTCTGCGGTCACAGTACGGCCTTGAAAAAACGTACGTTTGCCGCACTGTACACTCACGGATCGTTACGATTTCTATGCGTTTTTGGTCGTAGACTGGCTGTAGACCCACCCTGCGGTGGAATGTGCCCCTCGCTTTAACCTTTTCTCTCCTTTTACAAACCGTTCCTCTCTTAATTTTTTGTATAACTGTAGGCCAATTGTCTCTATATTGCGCAAATCCTTGCGTATATTGTCATCCATTTCTTCCTTGGTTAATGTGTTATGCAATTTCAGGACAGGTTAAGTTGCGACATCAATTTCAAATAGATTTTCTCTCAGTTTTATGCATTCAATCATGTTTTTTACCTTTTCTTCTATGCCTTTAGTTTCACCAAATTCTTTGTGGACTGATAACTCAGCATGCACAAATAATACGTTTAGTATTATAAATATTCGTGTCACTAGTAGGTAACGGTCGTGCTGTTGAAGAAGACCTTGTATACCTATTAGAGTTACATATCATGTTTTCAGAACTACCTATTTTCATTATTTCCGAATAGTTCCATATGAGCCTGCCTTTTAATATGAAATTATTCATAATTCATATGTAATTGCGCAGTGGATGTTGTTCGTATTGAATTCATCGCATCATGTTCTTCTTTACAACACGGTAGTACGATTATGTCTACAACCTTGGTATCATCTCGCTAAAAACACAGCCAGGAGCACTGGAGGGGTGGTGCTGATATGTAATTGCAATAAAAGATGTAAGTCATTATAAAGCCTTTTCAAATGCCTAAAATGGTTTACCAATGAATCAATAAAATGTATACACGTATCCATAGTTTACTATATCGTACACAATCCACGTGTGCATAGAAAGTGTATAGGCCTACGTATTTCTATTTGTAATGAACTGACGTGACATTATACGCGACATTAATTGTCCTTGCCATACACCATTAATCCTATCATGTAGTCGTTTTGTCTGCATGAGCTACACGTTAGCTATGATCATCAGATCATCGTCATTTATTTCGAGCTTATTATTCAAAATACAATTTGTTAGCACAGCGTGAACGAGATTCTCGTAGACCGAATATGTCATCGAGATGGGGTGTTTTTTACGTAGTGTAAGTCTATAACACCTTCCAGTCTGATTTGTATTTCATTAGCATGTAGGTATAGTTTACACAGATATATGACGTCTATCGGCGTCAAGAGTTCCAGTTAATGGTATAACGGTTAATTGTAGAAAGTGACCTGTTCTTGGTGTTTTGCAGCTTTCCCCAGCTACCTGACAGACGACATGGATGACTATCTGCTGGCGGCGGCAGTCAAGCGAGACGATCTGGCGCCAGTTCGTGGTGCCCCCAACGGCGGACACCGCAAACAATTCCTGTGTAACTTCTGCACCAAGTTCATCCACGTCTGCGATCCTTTTAAAGTAGGCAATTTTTCTTCCACATTATGCAAACTTCTGTAAACGACTAAACGCACTTTAAAACATAATTCTAGTTTGGGAGGTGTGTACTGCTGCTGCAGCATCCGCAGTGGGAACGCAGTGGGAAGCTCCATGGTCTTAGGCAGATCCAGGGGCCACAGGGTGCACCCTATTCCACCAAGACACCTCATGTTCATAAGGTCTTTGGCATGTTCGCTATCGATCGCCCGTTCGAAACCCATGATCCCTTAAGTGCGCCTCCCTTTCCTGAAAACATGAATCTACCTGTGATGGGAATGCATGTAGGCGGGAGTCCCACAGGACCAGCAGGAATTATTGGGAGAGGGTACAATACGGACGGCAGAGGGTTCCAGTACTGCTTGTCGCTCCACCATCAACAATTAACAGTGTGGGTATTGATGGTCACCGCAATGAACTTTGCCGTAACGATAATACACATAAACCATATGTAAATGATAAAATAAAGGCAGGCAATCACCTGCGGAGGTCAAGTGAAGTGAAGCAAATACGTATGACGTATACATATATAACTATGCCTGGAGTAGGTACACTTTTACTTGTGGTTGACAGTGTTTTGCTATGTTTTAAATATGACGTTTAGCGTATTATAAATGCTGTTAATCCATTGCGTCCGTACCTCAACACAGTGTTGGCAGAGGAGTTCAAACCGAAAGGAACCGCACATATGTTTATGTGTATTAAATGAAGGGATTATCATAACCACACCGTATCTTATCCCGAAGTCGAAGAAGTTCTGCTGATGTCTCATCGGCATAAACAATGCTATTGGTTTCTGGCAATGCATGCTTGCACGACGATCTGCAAGATTACGCAATACAAGTGAAGGTTTCACGGGAGGACTCTCCCGGAATCATGGTTCTGGTCGTTCTTACGGAAATATACACATACTTTCCTTCTCAAGCCCTGCTCTTTCTCTAGGGTTTCCGCTCTGATCCAATGCAACGCTATTGTGAAAGAGGTAGAGTGTTAACACCTTATACTTAAACTTGTATCACATGGCGTGTCAATTCACTCCAACTTAGTGTCACCAACAAGTGACCGTGGCGACGACAATGAGACATTGGTGAAGCGTCTGCAAGGTAAAAAAAAATATTGTTCTGAGAAAGAGATACATAGAATCTATGTCTCAACCGCAACCCAGTAGCTAACCTCCATTCAATGATATTTCCAGACATCCGCATCTTCGATTTCTTCACCTGCAGCCATTTACAATATTCCCCCATCAGTCATACGAAACTAGACCCCTTACTATGCAACAAACTGTACAGTTTGAATGATAAATTATGACAACCGTTGAAATATCGCCTACCAGTAGCCACGTTACAGAACTGACTACAATGCATGACCATGTCTGTCTATTTCAAACAATACCGCCTGTCGTTTTACAGGTGTGTAACGGCATATGACGTTACGGCAAAGGTGGCGCCAGCTTGCAGGAGCCACAGGAGAGCTGACTCGCGGGGCCACGGCCTCCCTCACAGAGTCGCAGACGACGGTGATAGGAGAGACAGTTACTATGTTGTCGCCTTTTTGAAATGTGTCTCCAGCAGAATATTGTGCTAGAATTTACATAGCGTTTGACATTGTAGGTGAAAAACAAATAAAGTGACTGAAATTAATGTGTTGGTTAATTTGATTGCCTATGTTAACACTGCTTTGAAAACAATCGTATTGGATGCGAAGCGATCACGCTCAAATTACGCACTATCAACTCACGAGACGCGAACTTGAACCAATTGCATCCCAGTCACTTGCCAATAGAAATACTAATATCGAACATTTACATTGCATATGTGTAAAACCATTTTAATTACAATGTGTTTAGTGTTTTATTTATGTACATTGCTACCAGCTAATTGACGAAATTATTGGTGTTGCGATCACCATCGCGGGACCGCCGGGACCTTCGACTGAATTGACTTAAAGTTGTTGTAGACGTCACAGTCCGAATGTATGGCAGCAGGTGGAGGGGAGTCGGGGCAATGCTTCTGCCTTTGTTGAGGTTGAGTGTGGGCTTGTGTTTGAAGATATCGATAGTTTTGATAATCTTGCGACGTTGGAGGTTATCTTCTGAGCCACGGGAGACGTGTTTCAGATATTCGGCAGTGAAGATAACCTCCATTGTTGCAAGATTGTGGAGGTCATCGAAATCTGCAAGCACGAGCTCAACCAAGGCAGAAGTGTCCCCCAGACTCCCCTCCACCTGCTGTCTGACAGAGATGCTACCTGTTGGACTAAGACGCCACTGTGACATCAACAACAACTAAAGGGACTTCAGTCGAAGGTCCTGTGACGGTGCCTGCTACGCCAAGATTTTTGTTAATTAGCAAGTGGTAGTGTACATAAATAAAACACTGAATGGATATTCCTACTACTAGTCTATACTAACAATTGTCTATACAAAGGTATTGTAGTTGTGTTTTTGATTAGTTTACACGTAATTTGCATATACTTGTAATTGCTCAACCAATCTCAATCAATGAGTTATAAAGAGATTTCAGTTGCAGATTTGGTGCCATCTAATTTCAACATAAACTTTACTGATGGGCAGAGACATCGTGTCATCGGCATCTGCTTGTCACACATAAACCATTTCATATTAGTTTGCACTACATATAAAAAACTATATCACCCTTAAACAAAGCACAGAGTGTGAAATATATTATAAATATAAGTAACAAGTTAGTTTCTTTCTAGTCTGATCCTACCGATAAATGCAGTAAAACAGCTCAGAATCTGATGTGAAATGATGCTGGCTGTAAAATGTAACCAACGTAAATTGTAATCATACAATATCGATTAACGTATATTATGACCAGACCTCCGAAAATGACGTTGCTGTTGAAAATGTAAACTCATTTGGTGCAATACAAGAGCTTCAAAATGACACCCAGCCGGCCCCTCACCTCATCAAATTTGGACCTCGTGTGGGATCCCGTGACAATCCGATTAGTGGACGGGCACTACAGAGACGCAAACTTGAACCACACAAGTCCCAGTCACTTGCCAATAGAAGTAATATCCAACATTTACCTTCCAAGCTTGTTCTATTAATGTCAACCCCACCCCCACAAACCAGAGAACAAGACATTTGAAATTCCTAAGCGTGGATATACAATTCATTGCAACTAGACAATTTTCAGTGTGTGTGGTGACAATATGATTTAATGTAAATTAGAACCGGTCACAATTTACAATGGTTATAATTTACTGTCTAATAATACAATATAAGGTTGAGCTTGTGGCCTCCACAATCTTGCAACGATGTAGGTCATCTTCACTGCTGATGATCTTAACCACATCTTCCTTGGCTGGGAAGATAATCTCCAACGTCGCAAGATTATCAAAGCCATCAAAATCTTCAAGAACAAGCCCAAATTCAGCCTCAACCAGAAGCATTTCTCCGACTCTCCTCAATCTGCTGTCCTACATTCTGTGTGACGTCAAAACAATCGTAGTGAAGTGTTCACGTTCAAATTATGTAATTTCAACTCTCTTACATATGTGTAATACCAATCATAATACTCATTGTAATTGTGTCCAGCGTTAGTAAATCAGGGTGGCGTTTGCCAATTGTTTAATCAAAGACAATCATGTATCATAATATTTCGTTAACATTCCATAAAATAACTATACATACACACCAACGAAATGATGAGACTACCTAAAATAGGCCTACATGCACTTGTTACACACAATAATATTATTTTTAATTTGAAGTAAAAAAAAAATATGCAAATTTACATTACGTATTAAGTGATTCTTACACAAACACGTGTTCTTAACTGGCGTAATAACTCAGCTCAGGATTTTTAGAGTAGGCATATCATTTATTAACTATGACCTGCATAAGATTTCAATAAGAACACCGGGAACTATTGGCAACAGAATTTCCATCTATTGTACATGATTTGATAATATATTGTGATGATTTCCCCAAAAGTCTACCAAAATCCCACCAGTACTGTGACATTGAGATTAAGAACTTTGAAAGTTGAATTTCATATCCCATCAACGCATTGATATGCAATTTTATAAACAGGGCATGCATTTATGCACCCATGTGCAATTGCGGGTCACGAATGCTTGTCAAAACGATAGAAGTACACTTTCGTAAATTTTAGAGGTAAGGGACCATTCAGTACTTGTGACAGGGTGAGGTAGGAGGATTTTCCAAAATTGATGTGAAAAAAATAATAGCCCCCCCCCCCCCTCAAACCTCGGTGGAAAAAATTGGTACCCCCCTCAATTTCATGTGACAAAAATTGATGCCCCCCACCCCCATCCACCCGACCCCCAACAGTTAACGCATTCATTGTCGGTTAACTAAAATCCTATTTGATGGATAATATACAAAACAGTAATTTTTAGTACAGAATCTCTAAGAATATGGGTAAATTTTATGTGAAAAAATTGATAGCGCCCCCCCCCCCCCTCTCAAAAGTGTGTGAAAAAATTTATAGCCCCCACCCTCCCTCCAAACATTGTGACAAAAGTTAATGGCCCGTCCTAAAATCCTCTTACCCCACCCTGTCATAAATACTGAATGGTCCCTAATTTCTTAATAACGGCATTCTATTTTCTATTCTTTTCTTCCTTTCTCCCTTTTTACATATAAATCATAACCAACACATACCTTTCCGTTCTTATTTTATTATCATTTTTGGGTACAAAATAAGTTTATTGAGAAATTGTAAACATTTATAGTGAACCCTCCAATTATGACCTTTATCATAAGGCTAATTTCCGCGGTCCTAACCCTATGTCAAGAGACCGTCTGTTATGTCCACACCAGATACATAAACTAATCACCTAAGTCTTTCCTCTGGCGATGTCTCATTGTACATTCATGTTAATTGCAATTCCGTTAACACATTTAAAAGAATCGCTAGAAGATAAGTGTGGGTGGATGTCTAATGCCCGTTGTAGCTGTGATAATGGCAGTGTAGTGCAGGAATCAAGGAAATCACATCTTTGCAAGATGAACTGGAAGAAAAGCTCCTGAAACTGAAGTCTGCACGAGCAGATTTGTTTGTTGATAATGGCCCCGTGGCTATGTACAAGTACAGTCTCGAGAGAACGCCTACTCGTGGGCTGCTTCTATTAGAAGCTACTTCATATCTAAAACAGTAGGGGCCTATGTTAAATTAATCTGGCGAAACTCTGCTCTTTAACATATAATAATGCATACTATATTTCACACATCAGAATTCATACAAGCCCATGCGGGAAAAATAATCACAAGAACACGTGCTACAGTGCCACTCTTCAACGCCCTCATTACTGCTTCGCCTGCGAAAGAAAAGCGTACTTGTGCTCATCCTCAGCCGCGATCCTCTGTACCAGTCGTTAACAGATCGGTGACATTGTCAGAAAATTCAACTCGGCGGAATAGGGGCTAGAGTCCTTCTTGGGTTGCACACCAGACATTTTCTTGCAGTTTTCTTCTATTTTTTATAAAATCGCCGATAGACAGCCAACAGGACTATCATGAACCTCAAAAAGATAAATTGTAATACTATCCTGGATCATGAACAATCCCCCGAAGTCAGACCACGCCTAGCTAGTCACGTCTAAGAGGAGTACACAGAGCATTGTGCCAAAATTAGCGTAATTATATATAGATGTCGTTGACAATGCATGCTGTCAGACGGTGCATTACTGAGTTCACCGACGTGACGCATTAAAATCCGACACGGCGGTAAATATCTTAAAACGCCAATCTTGTTTTATTACAGACAACAATCAATACTGGCATACGAGACGAGCCCGAGTGTAGGAAAATCCTCCCACGCAATGTGCGGCTAGCGGATCATTGGAGCTAATTTGGCAGACACTCACAATAGTGACGATTAGGATGATGACAATGGGGTAGAACAATGGCCACTCGACACATTCACGCGCACTTTTCGCAGGCAATATCCACACCCGGGCGTGCGTACGTGCTAATTGGCAGGTGTGCGTCAAAACAATCCAACAGACGAATTTTCGCTCGACTGTATGTGGGTGCATTGCTTTGTTGTATTATTTTGTGTATTCTGTTAATAAAGGACACACAGGATCATGTTTTACAGATCCAGGAGTTTAGGGTTTAATTATGCGATGCTTGTGGGAGTCAATCTATACTTGTGATGGCCATTCTTTGAGTTTGCCTCCGATCACCGTACACCACACACTAAAAACACTTTACCAAGTGTCTTTTTTGTTATCGTGTGCCCTTTTTGTAAATCCATTTTAAAGAGGTTTTTTACCATGGTACAGTACAACGAAATAAACAGATAAAATCAATGGCCACCACACTAGCATCGTGGGTTTTACGGATACTTATAACTCACGATGAAATGCAATCCTTTTCCAAGCAGACCTGTCCGCCAGAAAGAAACGAACGTGGTTTCAATGGAGAAAAAACTTATTATACACGAAAATGGCATTCTTCACACGGCAAACTTGTTACATAACGTAGGTCCTGTCTCCGGAACTGGATCAGCTGCAGATTTGCACCAATGTGCGTCGGCTGAGCGTCACGCACTGACGCGCGGTTGCTGGTGACGGGATGATCCTTCTCTCATCACATTAGCGCGCATCCTGTGTGGCTCCGGTGGCGGCGGCCGCGGCGGCCGCGGCGTCACACCTCACAAGGGGGCAGCCTCGACTCGCGGCACCTGCTGTCCACCCACTGGCACGGCGGGCTATTTAAGACTGACGGGTGTCGGTACGGCAGCTATTAACACACCCAGCTCTGCCGCCGTCGCAGTATCACCGTGCAAGCGGGCAGAATAGAGCATTTTAGAACATCTAGTTGATAAAACAAAATAATAATTAGCACGTTATTAACATATACAGTAGGGGTGTTCAAAAGGTGGATATACCAACCAAACGACAGTCTAATTTCAATTGGTAAGTTCTGTATTTTTGTCATACACATGTATAATCATTCCAGATCATAGACGTTTGTAGTAAATGTAGGTAAACCTGTTGTTGGCAGATTCTATTTGAAAATAATTTGCTAGTTTAGTTTGAATACATATATTAGCAAATAATCTAGTCACCCCAACTATGTGTGTCATTGGTCAAGTTCTTCGGATCGTGAGAAGTCACTTCTGGTATATCTCCCAAAAACTTTTCTCATTTGTGTTTTATCAACTTCTGGATCAGTGTAGTTTCGATTACTTCAAGAGAATAACTGCAGGAGCGGGTCTAGGTTTCTGAAGAGGTGGGATTTTAAGTCATTATGTGTGCTCTCGTTGGTGGGTGCTTAAACTACTAAACACCCTTACCGACCTGAACGACCCCTATTTAAATACTGAAGCATATTTCCAATTATGACCACGTACAAATAAATCTTCGCGGTATAAAGTTCGTGTTAATCACCATTTGATAATTTTACATGTGTAAGCTTGTTTATTGTCCATTACTTATTTCGTTCAGTAACAGTTCATTATCGGGTCGGGGAAGGCTGATTTATTCGAGGGGCCAACACTGGGGAAATGGAAGAACAATGTGATTGCCAAGCTAATAGACTGGTTTGACATCAATCACCGAAGATTTGGTCCAATGGTTGTATAGAGACCCCATAGGGTAATTTGTGTGTGGGGGGGGGGGTGACGAAGTATACTAACAGCCGGAAGATCATTGAGCAACCACATGACCCTTATTATAGAGGTAGAGAATGGGAGTATAAAAAGGGAAGGACGCTAATGACTCAGGGATCGTTGAGTGAACGCTTTAGCAAAGTCATCAAATGACCACATGAGCTATACAGGGTGTGGGTGGGTGAGTAAAGACAGGATAATTGGTTACACCAGGCTTTCAAAGGTTTATGGCCACACAAGCTCTACAAATCCAAGTGTAAGCCCAAGTGTCGGTGAGTGATCACTAGACTCTATGTGTGGGAGGATAGATTGTGGAAAGTTGAAAGTTGCCACCAGGTGCTAACCGAGAGACGTCTTGTTATGTAGAGAAGTTGTCACAGATGCCAATGTCTCGAGACATACGCGTAGCTAAAATAGAAGGTTGGTTTGCCTTGAGTTTTAGGAAGAGGCAATACCTGTCACTGATGTGGATGGGGAAGACGTGAGTAATAGTTTGGCTCAGTGGAGCTCTGTGTGTGGTGTGTTCCTTGCAATACAAAGGTGGGAAAGGGTTCCCTTACCATGGCCCAGGAAGGGACAGGAGAAGTTGGTTGGGAAATGTGAAAGTATGAAAAGAAATGTAGCATTTAATACTTGACCGTATCAAGGTAGGCTAAACATTAAAAAGTAACAATAATACAATGAGAACAAATCCTCTTGAATGTAGTTTAAGGTAGGACATTAGCTTGAACAAGCCGGAGATGGAATGCACCATAGGTTAGAAATTTCCCAAGGTCAAGTTTTGCCTATCATCCTGATGGATAGTCGCAGGCCAGGAAAAAGATTTCGATTTTTGTACAACAATAATTAAATTGTGTGGTAATCCACAAGTGGGGTGTCCAGAGAGCATTGGGGATAATTCAAAGAGCACATGAGGTCTCTTACATTACTTGTTCTGTGACGATAGTGAACAGTGTCTGTGTAAAGCATTATTTAGGTCGTTCAACCCAATAACAAGTTTGGAAGAAAATGTAAATGGAATTCATGATACCCATAGTATGTGATAGTTTCTACATGGTAAATCCAGTGATTCTCTGTACCCAAATGTACCCTATAAAAGCCAGCATTATTAAAATTGGTTAACACGAGAAATGTGAAAGAAACCCCGGTGATTTCTTTTGGACACATTACATTATGGCGTCACTCGGAAGTATCCTCGTCTCAATCTTCGAGCTCTTAAACCCTCCACCCCCGCCCCCACCGTACCTATCTATATTAAGAAAGAAGGGATTTCTTTGATCACAAAAGGCTTTTTAACCAGAAGACGTACACACTCCAAATTATGTATGTACAATCAGGACAACTTGGTGGTCGTTATAATATCTAAATTTCACACCAAATAAATTGGTTTTAATGATACAAACTAGAAAAAATATTATTTTTTTTATAAATCTTCGTCATGCTGCTTACAGCAGCCATGTTTTTTTAAACGTAACTTTATTTTTTACGTAATACATTAAACGTTTGTGTAAGTCAAACGTACGTTGCACGTCACAGTACAGTCACCTATATTTTGGAGGGGTGCAGAAATAGTGTGTTCATGTTGGGCTGAGGTGGTGGTGGTTTAAGGGGGGGGGGGGTTATGGTTGGTTGTGAGCAAATTAGGTGAAGGGGGGAGCATTTAATCTGCTCTAGATCTAACCTGTTGCCACCCGAGCAGTAGCTGGGGAAGGGGGTATTAGACAGATCAATAATTGCCATATACATGTAGTGTGTATGGCTGTCACATATGACGATGGAAGGAAGGTGATGAGGTGTATTTAATCTGTCCCAGACCTGTATACTGACGGGAGCTGTCATGAAGGATGGAGGCAGAGAGATGTCTGTTCCAGCCCAGATTTGTTGAGGGGTGGTGGCAGATGATATGTTGGTGAGGAAGGGAGGGGAAGGGAGGAGCATTTAATCTGTTCCAGATTTCATGTTTCAACCCGAGCAGTAGGAAGGGGTGATGGAGATGTATTTAGACTGATCTGGACCTGTTTATATGGGGATGGTGTAGAGAGGGTTGGGAAGAGAAGAGGGGTGGGGGTGGCGACTGAAGGAAGGGTAGAGGAGGGTAGACATTTAATCTGTTCCGCACATGTTTACCAGGGAAAGCAGAAGCTGTTGGGAGTGATATTTGATGGAACAATAATTGCCATATACATGTACATGTAGTGTGTATATCGCTATGGCTTTGACTGATGTGGGAAGGTGATGTAGGTGTATTCTATCCGTCACAGACCTGTATTCTGACAGGAGCTGGTGTGAGGGAAAGGGTACAGAGGGAAGGATGAGGAGGGAGGGGATTTAATGTGTTCCGGATCTCTTCTGTTTCAATCCGAGCAGCGCCGGGTATACAGCTAGTACACTATATATGCAAGATACACCAGAGATCTGGTCGTCAGTTTGTTGTGATGGTAGAAGGCTGATATGGGATATATAGCTGGGATGGGTATAATCATCAGCCGCTCTACTTAAATAACTATATGATTTGATTTTCAAAGGACAACGTTAATAACCACACACTTTAATTAAGCTTATATGAAAAGATTTTGACATTTATGACTAGATGCTATTATTGGGCGTTGAGTTTGTTTTTGTTTTTTGTTTTTTTGTTGTTGTTTTTTTTACACCGGCATACCTTTTTGTAAACTTACACCACATTTTGATTATACAAGTAACCAAAGTCCTTGTAATTTTCATATTTATCTCTGATTAAGTATTAAGCCAAGGTCATCTAGTTTAAATACAATAACAATAATAAATTTAAATCATGACTGGCATTGACTGCGATGTGCGAAAATAGCTCACCTATACTAGTGTGGACGCAGAACACATTAGCTGGACTTACTCGGTCTGTCAATCTACACCCTCGGTGATATATTTTCTAACTTCTCTCTCTCACAAGCATATTTCTACCAATGATAGACATAGTTGAAGACAGGTTTTACAACCCTAAGCTTCCATTTGACTATATCAAGTCGCCCTGGCGGGACTCGAACTCACGACTCCTAGGTTGTGAGACCAGAATTATAGCATCATTCCAAGCAGCAAGTTTAAAAATGTATCCACAAGCACTGGGAAACACATATATATCATTCGAAAGCACTAAAAATGCTAATAAGACCTTCCCAAAATTTCGATCTAGTGCGGGATTCGAACCCACAGCCTCTGGGTTGAGATGATAACAGACCAAGTATGTACGCTGGTGGTTACAGGGACAACGGTTCGGCCGTGTAACCTTTTAACAGCTGACTGCTTAGGATGAAGCTATCATTCTGGTATCACAACCTTGGGGTTGTGAGTCCTGCCAGTGCCACTTGATATAGTGAAATGGAAGCTTAGAGTTGTAAAAGTTGGAGAGAGAGAGAAGTTTGAAAATGTATCCACAAGTTCTTGGAAACACATATAGATATATTTTCTTATCTCTCGCACCCACTCGTATAATAATAACGATTAGTAGGTTGGCTCATATCCGTATATGGGAGAGCTATTTCTAGCCTTTTTTTTTCCATTTCAGCACTACACGATGGCGGGTCAAAAGACAATCACAACATATCTGGAATATTGTGCTGTCCTAGTTTTGGCCTACTTGTCCCTAACATCATGTAAGTATATCTATAAAATATCACAACGTACAAATAGAAAAAGAATTATGTAGAAGTTTTGAAATAATTTATGATTTAATGGACCTGGGTATATATTATTATATGTATTTAAGTCATTAGACTTATGACTCGAGGTTAGGACTATCACATAGTCTCTGGTGGGATTCTGGTGGACTAGTTAGTTAGCCTGAACTGTGCCGTGTGGTCGTGGGTTCGAATCCATCCAGAGACTATATGATATAGTCCTTACCTGACTTGGAGTCATAAGTCATAATTACATATAATAATATTTAAAAGATTGTTAGGGGCCATTCAGACATTATGACAAGGAGATACATTTTAGGGGGGGGGAGTGGTGATCAATGATTTATCAGAGAATTCAGTGGGTGAGTGACAATTTTTGTAAGGGTCTAGAGAGATGCCATCGTTTTATTACATATATTTTACTGTATTTACAAAAGAAAATATGTATGGTAATTCTTTTCTCCTACAATTTATTCATAATTGCACATGCTATATTTTGACAAAGAGTGGGTGTCTCTGTGTGTTTGGGAGTGGGGGCGTACAGGAGAGGGCGACACCATTTTTTTCACTAATTTGTTTTAAAAGAAAAATTCTCCAGCCCTTCGTATGATTTCTTAATCATTGTCCCCTTAATACTGATATCAAATAGTTATTATACGAGTAGAAAGAGATTAGAAAATATTTCAATGCTTGTGAAGGCTGTTAAAATCCCCATTTCTTATCTATAGAGATTTTATTATCTATCACCCCACTAATTCTCCCATGTTTGCTCATCATTTTAAGTTTTAAACTACAGTACTGGAGTATAAAATCCATTTTCACTCTCCGCTTATCCGCAATCCCTCATTCTTACAATTTAGAATTGTATTGATTTGATCAATTTTCTGTTTAGTTTAGTTTAATCACATTCAAGTTTTGTCTTTTAGTTTAGTTCACTTTTAATTAACAGTACATATAGTCACCACACTATGTGTGCTATTATGTGTGCCATTATTTGAATGATTACGGTTCTGATTGATGGCTGGATTCAAACCACTTCGTCAAAGTTTGCAAATTTTCAGGCATACCTTTGACTGTCTGTTTCTATCTTAACACCACACACATCTTTAACCCTTCTTTTATCCCATTTCACCACCTCTACCACGCCTACTCGCAGGTCTGCCACTGTCCTCCTCCGCTGCTGACGACGACGTCTTCTCTGCCTCCTCCTCCTCCTCTGTGGGCCGGACCGCTGATGCCGACTCTCTCCTCCGGCAGTCCATCTTCAGGGCGCTCATCAAGCGAGACGCGCCGGCACCCGCCATGGCTGCAGCCAAGGGCCGCATGAACCATCGCCAGGCGTTCTGCCAGTTCTGCACGTTCTACAGTCACGTCTGCGACCCGTTTCTCGTGTGTGACATGTGATCAACGCGATTTAGTCATTTGTTCCTCACAAACATTAGTGCCACTTTTAATGGACGGTCCACCTTTAATGCTAGTAAGACAACTTGAAGTGTTTTCAACGAACTGTAAACTGCTGTGTTTCACATTTTCAAACCGCATTAATCATGTTACTTTACTTCTATGAAAAGGATAATGTGAAAGTAATGGTAGATATATGTTTTGTATTTCGTAGCTTTCGCCAATTGCTGAGCAATAGAGGAGTAAAGCAAATTATGATCAAAACTCAATTTAAAGATAATATATGACAGGTTTAAACTAAACTTGAAGACAACTAAATAAACTCTGGTTCACCGTCTTCAGAATGTGGACGTACAATGTTAGGAGTATATGTATACTTTTTTCGGATTTTGATCTGCGGGAAAATTTAATAAATCTTCTATTTTACATAAACTACGTGTTGAGTGTTGATTTTCAGATAAAATGAGTAAAAGATACAATGAATGTAGTAGGACCTTGCCTCAACTAGATTTTAATTAGGAAAACAAAGCCAAACCTTCCTATATCTCTATCACATTGCACACCCGTGCAATGTTGTAAAAGCATTGTCTTTGAACAAACCAAATATATTAATGAAAATTAACGTGGTGAAAGTCAATTAAATCACTTATAAAAATGAATAGAAGTGGTTAAACTCATTACCAAATCAGTACGGTTCTTCCTATCAGACAAATTGTCAAAATAAAGACAAACAAAAAACATTGTACGTGGCCCCTCATAAGTTAATCTGGGAACTTAATTTTTCACTTAGCGTCAAAGTAGACTATTTTCCGGTAATTCGAGATGCAAATATGTGTGTTCACTCTATGAGAAAGACACACTAGTTCTTTAAATCCAATTCGAAGTCATTCACGTCTATTGCGGATTTCTAGCAGATAATCAACTCGCACAGAACAATCTTTGGTCTAAATAACAAATTTAGTTACTACTGCATACCACTATTGAGCGCCTGTGTATTCCTCGAGCATTCCCTGCGCATTCTCTGCGCTGTCCTTAGTATATGTGGGTGTAGCCCAAAAGGTTTACCATTCAGGGTATTGGTGTACTTAAACCATGTATAACCCCATGTACTTGATACAACTGGGGGCACTTGACAATAGCTGGGGAAGGCCACTTTCTGTATAACAAGACCCGTCCAGTTTCCACACACACTTTTGGCTAATTAATTCATGCTAATGCGCGTCACGCAACTTCATGTCATGTTAATATAATTACACCACGCTGGGAATATTTGCTGGTGTAAGACGATTTGAGACGGATAATTTGATCAGTAGCAGATCATGGTGTGTGTGTGTGTGTGTGTGTGTGTGTGTGTGTGTGTGTGTGTGTGTGTGTGTGTGTGTGTGTGTGTGTGTGTGCGTGCGTGTGTGTGTGTGTGTGTGTGTGTGTGTGTGTGTGTGTGTGTGTGTGTGTGTGTGTGTGTGTGTGTGTGTGTTTACAATTTACCATAGACAACAAATAAATAGTAAGATATATCTGACCACATCAACTACTGAAAACAAGGTTAACAAATATTGGTATAATCTTTTATTTGGCTCAAGAATTAAGATACGGTCCAAGTACACCATGAATTGTTTTATAGATAAAAAAAATAGCACACTCCATCTAGTATTTCATCCACACATTCCTATTTCTGGTCCGTTCAACTTTTCATTTCATCTGAAATCAATATACATATCAATTGAACTATGGGGAACGATTATTAGTGATACGATTTTACACTATCACGTGACTCTTGGTGAACTTTTAAGATCTAATTGAACACATTATGCAACACCAAGACTACTGTCATCTTGGTGAAGAGTGATATTCGGGATGTGAAGTGTAAACCTGTACACATGAGCAATGAAGACAATAAATAGTTCGTGCTATCTATATATAAATAAATGACGACTCATTAAAATAATCCATAAATCCATGTCATACTGGCGATATGTATGAGTACAATATACTGAACAATGCTTACCATAGCCGTGAACTGGGTCAACAGCCCCTTCAATTCTTCACTTGCACCGTCAAGAGATTTACCTTCCAGACTCTGTCAATCAGAAGAAATACATATATGTACATAGTCACAGCTTTCCTCTACGTATCTTTAAATTAAACAATTAATTCAGTTTAATTTGAGACTTAGTAGTCTTTATAATTATATAGAGTAGAAAT
Source organism: Streblospio benedicti (assembly GCA_019095985.1). Taxonomy (NCBI): domain Eukaryota; kingdom Metazoa; phylum Annelida; class Polychaeta; order Spionida; family Spionidae; genus Streblospio; species Streblospio benedicti. Next base: position 47,046,993 of record CM032660.1, read on the forward strand.
TCGTCAAGGAGTCAGCATCTCTAGATTTCTTGTCGTATGTGTAAGACATACCCGCTCAACTTTAATAACATCTCTTAACCAACCTACACTTCCACTGATCTTAATGTGCTTCATATGATAAAAGGCTCGATGTTTATCTTTTATTTTCAAGGCAAATACTGATGCTCTATTGTAGTGTACAGTCGTTGTGCGCTACTTACGTCGTAGAACTCCTGCGCGTACTTGGCCATGGCCTCATCCGCCGACATGTCGCCCAAGGCGTTCCAAGCGTCCCTGCAAAAGGTAAAACACACCATGAGAGATATTCGTAGACGAGCATAGACACAATAGTTTTGTAGCTATCCATTATGATATTACAGCATTGATATATCTTGTATTTCAGTTAATATGTAATATGTAGGCCGATGCATATGCTTGATAGATATTTTGGCTTATGTGGTTTCGAAAGTGGCGAAAATACATGGATATATTTGCTTGTAGATAAATCATTTCAAATTCAGCCTATAGAAAAAGCAGATACAATCCATACGTGCTGCATTATGAATTTATTACATGTTTGCAAGGTTTAATATTTGAGCTGCGGCAGGTTTCTGAAGAGGACATTTTATTGTCGAAGCGTTAAACTGAATAACTTTAGAAATTTTACGATAAAATATTTAGGACTTTGGATTGGCTAATAAAGCGGATATAAAGAACTGTGTATGGATATTTGATAAGAATTTATTACAGCTTTATAGTAAGAATAATAGATAACATACTAAAGCAGATGAAACTATGTGATAGCCTATTTACTTATGCTCATTTGCTCGCATAGTAATTACAGAAGACTTGCACAGGAAAGAAGATAAAATGAAACCTTTGGTATGAATAAACTATAGTATGTTAACATAGGTTACGTTTCTTCGGTCACAATAAAATCTACGGGGTTCCATGAGAACTATATGCGCAAATATTCGTACGCCCACTGATGCCAAACGCATAGCATATATAGAGCGACATTTATCTTTTTAAGATTTGTCACCAGTTCAACTTGGATTAATACCTTGTACATGTACATCACCCTATACCCTATTACCAACCAGGATCACTAACATCTGCCAATTGTTATCTCTTAAACTCTTCAAGCCGATTATCGAAGCACAGTAGGCATGTTTTCGCATACTTATGCCCTGTACCCAGACCTAGACTGAAAACTGTGTCATGCAGGTTCATTCTCAAATTGGTACTATATACTGAAGGAGGTAAAAAAAACGCTGCGTATGCGTGGGTGGTGGAGAATTGACTATGCCTGTCATAAATACGTCCAACAAGAGACAATAATGTGCCACATTAAAAAAAGCTACAATACCACGACTGGTTCGGCCTCAACATACCGAGCTGTCGTGCCGTAGCTTACCATTTGGAGCGCTCCACGACCTGGACCATCCACGGCTGGGAGGTGTTGCACTTGCCCACGGTCGCCTGCTTGTAGTAGCCGTAAAACTTCAACTTGAGGCTGTCGTCAGGGACTATGGGGCCTGAGGCACACAAACACACAATACAGACAGTGTAGTGCGGTAGAATATGATGGAGTGTGGAATATAGAGGTGACGCTATATATGAGGGCAAACTCGGGCCAGACACAAACATGGTTCAAAGCATTATATCTATGACAAGTTACAAACGGGAGAAATAAGAAGTCAAACCCTTTATAACCTTGCCCCACCCCCACCAAAAACAAAAAACAAAACAACAACAAAAGAAAATACAGCTTGCCGGGTTGTTTTAGACCCCTCCCATGGGTCCCCATTGCTCTAGATATTGATGTCTAATATGCTGATAATCGTCAGGCAATTAATCTTAATAATGAAGTGTATTCGGATTAAAAACAAAACGTATCTATAGGTGTAAAATTATTTCAAATTATTTGGTCATTTGTGTAAAAATTAGTCTCACAGTCGGTACTTGCATATGCCAAAACAGCCACAATTGATTTTCGAATATTTTTTATTATAAGCCTATGGGCACTAAATTTAAATAAAATTAAAGGAGATTTTATATTTAAGGTGGGACTGGACAGTTTTTCTTTTAAAATTTATTGATTTCCATTGTATAGTTTAACGTGTTTAGATGTGAATAAAAACAAAGTACTCATGTCGCCTAGCTCATTTGAGATTTATGAGTCAAAACGCAAGGCATGTGTGGCATGTGTGAACACACGATTTACATAGAGTTAAATACAAGATTTTAATATTATCATTAAAAATACTGCTCCAAAATGTTTTAAAGCAATATTTTTATACCATATGGAAAGATCTTATCAAAAGCTCAGGGTGGTGAATCAATCATCACTCTAAGTGTTAGATCAGCACCCTAGTGTGCAGCACCCCACCCTAAGTGTAAAAATCATGGAGTGCACACGACCAACTGTCAAAACAAGGAAGCTTTTAAAAAAGTATAAATCTTATATTGGTTACCTTCCATTTAAAAAGATATTGAATATTTTAGATCCTAAAAATCTATCAAACCAGAGTAAAATATGAAACATGATTTTAAGAGTAATGTTATATGTTTTCACAAAACAAAATAAAACAGGAAGTAAATATTATCTACTGAAACGGGTAACAAACACTGTTCACAACCGCTGATCACAGCTGGTTATAGCCGTTAGAGGGCGTGTAAACATAATGCACCCCTTTACAGTCCATAACCATCTTAATTTTGGTTTTGGTACATATATACACGTAGCATTGAAGACACATATACTATGAGCCACAATGGAGCTATTGTGATCAAAGAACAACCCGCACAAGGCTTACTCGTTACATTACGCACATGACATTTGTACTCCCAGTGCACATAATACACGCGTCTCCATATGTACGTGATGTACTACAACTGATCGTAGGAGACATTTGATAACCCAACATCAAGAGGTTAAACATAGATAATAACACAAACATCTTCGTGAGAAATGATAACTGTAAGATCTGAAAGTCATTGATAACAGGTCCACTATACATGTTGTATCTTGTTTCTAGAACAAGTTTTAATTATACGTACATAATGTGTGGTGTTTGATGTCAATGGTCAATGTTTCTATATATACACATTTCGATATTGCTTTCTCCGGGCAATATTCAATCAAAACATGGTCCATAATATGTATGCGTAACGCTAATTTTAATGTTGAAGTTCAGATTTATAAGTGTTAAAAGTTTTTAGTTTTGAATATTTAGACTATACCATAGCCCATAGTCATAATTATTGCATGCTAGCTAACACACAAACTATATTTAGTATTAAAAAGCTGATAAATACGTTATTACTAGGACAATTAGCAGTTTATTTAGTACTGGCGTATATAGCGTTCATTAAGGGACGGTGCAATATTTACCAGGCAGGGGGACCGGTGCATTTGGTAGGGGGACAGGTACTTTTTTCAAGGTGTGAAGTAGGGGGACCTAATGATTTTTCATTCTTGTTGGGCATGGGACGTCTACTTTTTTCAGCTGCTGAAATCCCACTTTGACGTGAGCGAATCGCTGCAAATTATTCACACGAATATTCATGGGAGAGGACGCGGACTTTTTTTTATGAATAAAGGTCATGGGACCTCAGCTTTTTTTTCATCACATCAGCATGGGACAAGACCTTTTTTCAGACAAGTTTTTCTATATGCACCGGTCCCCCTGCCTGGTAAATATTGCACCGTCCCTAACCACACATTATTAGCTCACTATCGAGTTTGCTTGTAGGCCACCGCTGCCGGTTGGTGTCGTTTCATTTGTCTAATTTCTATGTATAGTTCATCTATACGTGCTTATAGCTAACATAGCAGTGTCACGTTTGTTAGACGGTATTCTTAAAAGCCTAATATGAAAACAACAACATGTACTCACCATTTTTCGGTAACGTCTGAACTATTTTGACGGCCAAATCAAACTTCTCTTTGGTAGACATATTGACTAGAATAAATAGTTTAAGCCACTATTCTGTGGATGGTAATCACTCGGGCAGGGTCGATTCAGAAGTGACTGGTACTGCATGAGAACTTATTGTTTGTTGATGGGTTTGATAATAGGGTCGCTATGTAGATCACTATGACCTTTAGACCATAGGATCAACAAGCAAAGTGTGGATAAATTGACAGTTATAACAACGGTCGTATTTATCTATGTATAGGTGTATGTACACCAAATCTATATTTTTGTAATATTAAATGCGAAATACTAGTATTATAGTATTATGTCGAGTTTGCATGCTATGCTGCTTTGGTGTGCATGTAAGATCAGGTTTTGTGTGAAAATAATGTAAACACGAACACGTGGATTTGGCTAACTCTTTGTCTCCTTCGTTTTACATGAATTCATGGACAAATGTTTCGCCATTTTTGTGGCGTGTAATCCTATAAAAATACAGAAAATGTGTGTTAATACGTCGTACCTTAAAAAAATAAGCAGTGGCGGATCTTAGGTGTGGGTGGGGTGGGTGTTTTGGTGGTTTAATCCAGCCTCCCATGGACCCAGAAATCCAAAATTTTCTGAGAGAGTTATTAGCCGCCCCAGGGTCGCCCTTAACACGCCCAACACCCTCGGTAGAAACCTAGATGCGTCCCTGAATAGGTGTTAATATATTTAATTACAACTGGTGATAAGTATTTACACCACAGGCGCTCGCATCAAGAGACTTTACTATGGGGAGTTGAAAAAAGAATTTATTTAAAGAATGACAAGGTATCAAACAGACATTAAAAAAAATTCTCCTACCCTGACGAATTTTGCTTCATCTCATTCTATAGTTTGACCTTTTCTTAAAACAGCACAATATTGGCTGTGATACCACCCAAGTACCTAATAATTAATCATTTTATGTATAAATTATCACAGTGAACAAAAATTTCCACACGGTTCAGGAAGTTATGTGTGTCTCCTACACAGCCCGCCGAAAGTCGGTGAGTGGCTGTGAAAAAGAGATCAGTTATTTTTGAGAAATAGTTCACCGAAAGTCAAGTGGCTGTGAAAGAAGATCAGTTCATTTTTAAAACCGCCTTTCAGCTAAGGCGCACTCTTTTGACACAAAACTATCTGATTTGGTTTTTTTTTTAAGTGATCATATAATTACTCAATAAAGTAACTATAATCATTAATTTATAGTGCTTCTTTATCCTTTTGGATAAAATGTGACTTGGGACCTATAATTGTGGGTTTGCATAGTGCCAAATTTTTAGTGGAGATTTCTGTTCGCATTATTACAAATTTCGCGCGTGACACCTATTGCACTTCCGGACCTTAGAGGAAACTGTAGCTCAAATGTAAATATTGCCAAATTTTTCAAACAAAATGATGATTATCTAAGTCTTTGATTAGTGCCAGTGTTTTTGACTGATGAACTTTTAAGTAGTTTGATTCAGAGAACAATATGATGATAGAAGATTGCGTGGTAAAAAATCTGTTTGTTACCTTTCTTTCAAATTTATTTTTCTCAATTATATAGTGATAGGGCCAATAACAATTTAGTGTACTGATGCGACCGCCTATGATTTACACCATGAGTCATTACTACGCAAAACTTAGCAGTTGCCGATCGGGACAGTCAATCGCAGTGAGGAGCGCACACCGCCGACTGGTAGAAATAGTACGCCAAGAAAGTAATAATGTCAGGGAACTTCCCGGACGTGCTACTGCTCAGTATGTATATTCAATGTGTCATAACCCCAAACCCGTGAAAATAACTCAATATTTTTTTTGCACAATGTGTTGAATAGTTATCTTTAGAATCTCATTTATATGTGGTATGCTAGAGTGCGCAAATATGGTTTGTTCGCTAACAATAGTTACTTCCTTTTCATATAGACCACAAATATGTATTATTATTATTGTCCATATGTTATGATTATTATTTGGTTACCGGTTTGTTAATCCTATACAGGTCTCGCGGTAAGAGCCACAATTCTTACGGCTGTTAGGGCATCTTAACTAAGCCTCCCCCCTCCCCCCTAGTTAAGATGCCCTAACGCCCCTAAGGTTGTAAAATCAATGATAGAAATCCTAAACTTTCAAGTCAGCATTAGGCTGGGTAGCGTCCTGACTAATACACAAACACTCAGGAGATTATTGAAATATCTGATACAACACTGTTACTTGATCATTAACTTATGACACGGTCTCTAAAATTTAAAGCACCAATAAATTGAAATTTGTCTGCACACATACTACAATATATCACATAAATATTCCAGATGACACCAGTCATAGTGGGAGTCAAAATAAAAGGAGTAAAATTTTGATACTTTTAAAAATTATGAATAATGCCTAGACTTTGAATGATATATAAAGTATTCTGATAAAAAGTATAAGTTTCTAGATTAAGCATAAATTTTAAGTCGTACATATACCATTGTCGGAAGACTGTCTATATAAATTCCGTTTGCATATATGACAAATCCTTGATTATGATAAACTAATTTCAAGTACATAATTGAATGGATATGTTTTAAACATAGGCATAAAGAGAATCACAAGGCATTTTTATGCCAACATTCAAGCTAAACTAAGCTATAATTGGAAAATCTTGATACATACTTCTTATACATGTACATGTATTGGCAGGAGCGTCATGCACTTCTAAACAAATACCACAGTGTACAAGACAGTTAGCATTGTACTACAATGTCTATCACAGGTAAATGTAAATTATCCAAAAATGTATGAAACACTTCCAGTTCTGCCGATTATAAAGGTGGATAATCATTTAAAAACTCCACTCTCAACGGCACCTGAGGCACTAGTACTGATACAAATAAATCTCGCATCAAGAAACTACATGAGGAATGCTGGTGCTAGTAATGCAACATTTGAATTAAACACAGGTGGCGTTATACAGCCTGTAAGTTTGTGACCTTTTTCTCATCCCACAATTCACACATAACACACAAACATGGAAATGATTGGTTCTGTCACTGGAATGGCTATGTATTATAGGCCCACACATATTGTACTTGATCTCCTTGCCTCTTCCCAGAGGAATTCTACATCCATGACATCCATTCATCTACTGTAATCACTTCACACCACATTATCAGGAGCAGGGTGAATCTTTGCTGCATCTAGTTCTGCCTCTGAGCTGAGCGCCCTGCTCAGTGAGCACTCGATGGACGTCTGTCTGCTGCTGGCGGTGCTCAGGCACGTGTCCGTGTCCGGCTCCTCCCACGGCGTGTCTCCGATGAAGGTGTGCATGAGTAGCCGCTCGGCGCCTGGCCTCTTGTGCTTGTCTCTGCCGGAGATAGAAGGAAACATTTGAATAGTAAAAATGTGTAGTTGGTGCTACATGCACTAGCTCACATAGGCCTTCCTAACTAAATTAACTCAATATACACGTATAGAAGAAATTGAAATGTTTATCACACATATGTCAAATATTTATATCTATGATACATATAGATTTAATCTATATAATCCATCTAAGGTGATCTATTAGCCTCTAGACGCCATGGGTATGATTTGTATTTAAAAATTCCTCTGTAAATGTAATGTATATACAATAAATTAATAAAACCAATCAATCAATTTTGAGATAGATTGACTCAATATATTGAGATAGGATTTATTTGTGTATAGTATTTGTGGCTTAGTAAGGCGATATGATTCCCTTCCATAGACATACCTGACCATGCAGAGCTTGGTGAACTCTCTGGCTGACCAGGAAAAGGAGTCCGGCAGCTGGGGGATGGGGAATTCTTCAGACCCGATGGCAAAGATGGCAGCGATTGGCTCTCGGTCACCCCTGAAGGATGGAGTAAAATTCTGATTTAACTGCTTAACTTAAAAAAATATTTTGTATACAGGCGTTTGTTTACAGGCATTTTACATTTGGTATGACTTAGGATTTGCGTAAACGTAGATTATATAATTAGATATAATATATTATATATAAAATATGTGAACAGAAATTGTAATATGTATTGAAATGTAAAGTAGACAGTATATACTATGACATGGAAAAATATATATAATGCAATTACTGCAACTAGTTTGCATGTAAGTCTCCTAAATATATATTTTTATGGTGACATAATGGGTATGTTTGTAGTGTATATATATAGTATATGTATAGTTTTTCCTTTGTCCATTGTTGTACACAAATCAATCAAACACTCAGTCAATCAATAACTCGATCAATCACTCAATCAATCACTCACATGATTAATCATGTCTTGATCCATCACTTGATCAACAAGTTGATCAATCAATCAATCGACCAATCGAGCAATCAACTAATCAATCGTTCAACCCCATATGTAACCCCCCCCACCACCCCACCCCCCACCACCACCCCCGAGCACGCACCAGGGCGGTGATCCAGTGAGCATCTCATACACGGTGCAACCGAGACTCCACACGTCCGACTTCTTGCCGTGGCCCGTCTCGTTGATTACCTCGGGCGCCATCCAGTATGGCGTGCCCCGCAGAGACTGCAAGCGTGGGCGGGGATAAGTACTCGTCAGTGTGGTTATATGATGAGGTACTTTTTATAAGTTACAATATTTATATATAATGGCATCCGCCATCTTGATCACAGTGGTTGACGTCATTCCCGAGGTCCCAGTGACGACGAATGACGTCAACCAGTGTGATCAAGATGGCGGATGCCATTGAAAGCTTAGTGTGTGAACTGAGTGTTATCCTTGACTAAAAACTATTGTGAAACTTATATATGTTATATCCAGGATAAATGAATTTCCATCAAAAGTTACAATATTATTAATTTCCATTTCATGTTTAAATGAAGTAAAGCTCATTTCTAGAGTGGAGAGGACTAAATTGTTAATGCAGGATTGATACAAAACTACTATGTGAATAGCCGTGTACACACAGTGCAAAGTATATTGTTGTAAAAACACAAACCCTCATCAAATGGCTTCCAGACTTGCTTAATCTTAATTCCAGTTTCTTGGCACACCCAAAGTCAATGAGTTTGATTATTCCATTTGGCATGAGCATTATATTGTGACTTTTGATATCCCTGTGGACAACATTGTTTCTGTGCATGTATGCTATGGCATCTAGCAGTTGTTTAGTATATCTTGCAGTAATGTTTTCCTCCAAAGGGCCAAATCTACAAATAAAAGCAGATCAATTGAGCTATGCAGTTGAACATCAAGAAGTTGATAAGAATGTGTCTTTTCTGAGCATTCACAAACATTGTCAGAAGCCTCTCACGTAGCTTACTGATATATAGTAATGGTAAATATTAGAGCTGTGGTCGAAGTATGCAAAAGTGTGTAAAATGGAATTGTATTGCTAAATTAGTGTTAATCTCAGCACACTGTCTACACTACGATGATAAACTCACTTTTCCAGCACAGAACTTAACGAGCCTCCAGCTACATATTCCATGAAGATGTTGATGTAACCAGTGTCACTTTCATAATTGGAGCCAAGATACCTAAAACGTTGAGGAGCATGATAGCTGGTTGTAATAGTAAGACACTGAATAACTTGTCACAACACTTTTATATCGATGCATATTTTTGGCCTAATTTCCCACATCTCTCATTTCTTTGGCTTTTCCCCCACATCCCACTTCCTTGATATCCGACATCCCCGTTGTTTGGCCTTTTCCCTAACATACTTTTTTCAACCTTTTCCCCACATGTCACTTCCACATAAACCCCACCAGTGGCTATATACCACCAATTTCAGTAACATTCAACAATATATACAACATGCACCCACACAAGAGTTCTATGTGCAAAACGACTGATGGCTGAATAACTTATAGTATATAGCAGTGAGTTTTCATGTTTAAATATCAAACCATAAACATAGCACTCACCCGACGATGTTCCTGTGCATGAGCGTCTTGAGGATTGCCACCTCCTGGTAGATCTTGTCGTACTCCCGCTCTGCCTCGGCCATGTCCGACAGACTGGCGAACATCTGCATCTGCTTCACAGCAATCAGCTCGCCAGTGCTGGTCATACCCAGCCACACCTAAAACATGGAGTTCTAGCTGATAACTGGATGCTCTCCAATGTTAAAAAGAAAGACAGCGTGTTCTTAATGTTTCTATTACTTTATTCTTCATGAATTATTTCTTATGAGAATAGTTTAAAATAAGCACTAATAGTGGACAGTAAAAATGCTTGTCTCTTTATAGCATTATTGTTCTCCTACAAGTGTAACCGTGAATAAACATACACTGAAATTTCCTCTGATTACAGCTACTCACGGTTCCAAATGAGCCTTTGCCTATCCTGTCACCCTTTTTCCACAAGAGAACGTCTGCAGACTGAGTGCTGTTCGGTGACCTCGGCGACACTTTGCTGACGTCACTCTCCCTGTGACCCAACCGACTCGCCATGAAGGCAGACTGCAAGAAACACGCATGTTATAACCACAGCACGTAATCCTAACGCTAGCTAAGATCAGGCTAAAACTACATGGAATCTATGGGGTAGCGTTTCATCTCACCGCTTGTAGCCGATCTTATAAACTTTGTATTTGATCAATTGACCCGGACAGAAAATAACTTCATAGACAGTTATATGTTTAACACATACAGAGTGTAGCACTTAAGATAAACATACCCTGCCTCTACTTCTTTTAAGTTTGCCATATCTTGAAGTCTCATGTTGCAGACCTTCACCCAATGTGTCTTCTCCATCTCCTAAAGTGTCTCCACTTACTGAGTGACCACCAAACAGATTTTGCTCCACAGTTAATTCTACCGGACTATATGGCTCAACCTGGACAACTGTCCTATCACTCCTGGAACTGTACGCCAAGTCTGAGCCCAGAGTGGAATCCTCCGAACGGTTTGAAATAGTCTCACATTTTGAAATATTGTCGAGTTCACTGGAGTAAACACCCCGAATGCCTGAGTCAGAGGATCTGGCTGAGCCTTTTACTATTGCGTCTGTTATCGTCAACTCCTGATGAACTTTATTGTGAGATTGTTTCCTACGTTTAGATTTATTGCTCCTGTGTGAGTGCTTATCAAGGGACGAGTCAGAATACTCCGTTCCCTGTGTGTGATCGTGGATTGAGTATTTCTTGCTGCTGTTGTAGTCGCCATTCTGGTAGATCGGGTTGACAGTGTCTGGTGTACGCGGGGGCAGGGAATCAAATTTCTACAAAGCAAATAAAAATGTTCTGTAATCGTTTTTAATAACATTTTAATCTACAGTGGTACATCTTTTGACTTTATTCAAATGCATTTGGTGGTGCAATCCATTTCCCCGACTTTAATTAAATAATACACGCGGTAACATAATTGATGCATAATGAACACTCTTACTTCTAGAGCTTAATTATACAACAGATTTTTCTTCTAGATCTTCAGATTTCAATATGTGTGCATGACATAACATGCTTTGAAGCATGGTACTACAGCTTCAGGCTTCTCACTAATAGTAGAACCTCTTCAGTTGCAAACGATGGAATGCAATAGCTTTAGCTTTACATCAACCTTAAATCATGAATTTGCACCATGGGCCGCAGCATCATAGGACGGTGCGTATGGTATGTATACTACATTGATTTACAAACACTATACCATACACACTACTAATATTATGTAGATATTAATGTGTACATTGTACATTGTATATAGTGTTTGTAAATCATAGTAGTGTACATACCACACGACCCTTCTATGATGCTGGGACCAATGGTTTGCACCAAGGTGCAATGATGGGCTAAAGTTTTTACCTCAACGTTTATGTTGATGCTCGGTGTCGGGGTCACACGATCTTTCCGCGTGTCGCTCTTTGACCGGACGTTGTATGTTCGCGGGCAAGTAACGCAGCTGCCCATTGGTCAGTGGTGTTGCATATGACCTCAACAAGGCCGCACTTATTAACTGGAAGGATTAGCTACAAGTATTAATTTGTGGACTTCTACATGCATATACGTGTGTTTATCTCACACGTAAAATATGACCAATGTAAATTGTGATCACACACACGTTTTATCATAATCAGGCCTAGTGCAATTAGATAGTCACTAATAGATATCAATAGCTAAGCTAGTAGATGCTTTTTCATATATCATACTTCTAGATACGTTGACATGTGACCGAGAAAGAAGGGGTTATAGTTTACGTCTCTGTAGCGGCCACACACTCGAGAGTCGGTATTTGAGCCAACCCGAGCTCCAACTTTGACCAGGTGTGGGACAGGCTAGAAACTTGATAGTGTCATTGTAGTGTCATTTGAAAGCTCTCTAGTAGCACCATAGGACTATGATAACGAAATAGGAATGTGGTGGCTTATGAACAGGTGTCAGCCGTTCCAATGCATCGCACGATTGACCATTTACGGTGTTTACATTTTACGGCAGCTGATCACAATTTACGGTTATATTTTATAGTCTAACATGTATTAGGTGTTTAGAAATGGAATGGCACGCGTAAGTTATGCTTGGTCTATAACCTTTCAATTATAACTAAATTTATCTACGCCGTAGACATGTTTATTTATAATTGAATGGTTATAGTTGGTTCTCGTCGATTATCATAGACCTAATATGTCATTATACCAGGCCATGATAGATGCGTGGACGCTACAAAGCCAACAAAATATAAGTAGGCCCTAATAACAAATTCATTACTTATTGATAAATGACAAGACTGAAAACGCATATAGTATATAGTTGATCTGTTTCAAGTAAACAACATATTGTTTGGGGGAAAGCTGTATATAAAACGTACCTTTCTTAAATCTAACAACTCCACCAACTGTCATATACGCTATCCTATCAAGGCCTCAAAACAAAATTGGTCTTATCCAATTAGAACAATTAAATTTATAGTTTGAGTGAGTAATGTTTGATTATGTGGGCTCAGTATGTGCATGTTCCGTATTTGTATATTTACTTCGTATCAGTACGTATAGTGGTGATCCGTCACAGAGAGATCCACATGCACAATTTATTGATCCGTGAGTATGTTGTTTGAATATGGATCTTCGTATCCAGTCTCTGTCAGAGTCAACGAGTCTTTATCTTGAGAAATCCAAAACTCTGGCTGTTATAGCATGCCTGACATATACAGTTGTTGGTTTCAAAGCATATATGTTATTTCATAATCATAATAGTAATTTCGACAACTGTAGACTTCATAGTACGATATATGTCGTCACCACTAAACTAGTACTTAGTACATATTGACTGTAAAGTTTTGAAATAAATGACGCGTGATCTGGTTGTTTTTGTTCTCAACAAAACCAACTGCATTAATGGAGTTTGAGTTTCTCTTGAAAGTGGCTTTGAAAAGTTTTAATAATTAGAATTAAAGTCCTTTCTTTCATAATTAAATTTCTCAGCGGCTCTTTCAAAAGACACGTTACATAACTCACATCCTTTGATACTGTTGCCTTTTGTTCACAAAATATAGTATCGTGGTAAATAGGCCTACTCTCGCATTCTTCTCATCATTTCTTTCAATTAGATTCCGTATAACATTGATTCATAATGACTCTCTAACTAAAATTAATGTATACGTGTTATACAAGCTCTTATACGGTAAACACAGTGATCGGTGTTTTTAAAAGTTATATGATGTCTATATGAATATGACGACACAGTGGATTGTTAATGTGCTTTGACGTGGTCACGCAAATGAAAATTTTGCAGAATGTGAGGTCAGTAATTTTGGACGTTAATATAGGCAGATCCGCAGGGGGTCTTCACCTTTCCCCAGCAAAATACCTTATATTCATAGGGTTTTTGTCATGTTCGCTATCGATCACGCGACAAAACCCATGAGTTCACTTACTAGCGCCCCCCCTCTCCTTTTTTTTTTCTTTTTCAGGAAACATGGATCGCCTTGTGCGGTAATTAATCACAAAATCCTAAATGTGGAGAAAGTGCACAAGCCATGGGCGTCAACAAACCGACTTTAAAGGGATTTACCTAAATTTATGCATATTGCATGATACAAGAATCAAATTTTCATTGACTATCTCGCCACGTCAGCACATACCCTGTATCGCTGTGCATGGTGGCACTTTTAAGAAAAAATCTCGTCTGTAAAGACAAATTGAATATAAATAATGTGACCAAACACAATAGTATCCAGTTCAACTACCCACAGTCGTTTGGGCTGTCTGGCTGATACCATAGACAAAAGATTTTTGTAAACTTGGAAGTATGTAAAAATCAAATGGGACATTCCAGTCGTGTGCGCGTATTTGCATTAGGACATTGAAAATAGTTTAACTCGTAGACTATGATAGAGGAAGTAGGGAAGAAGCCTAATAATGGTGACGATAAGCATATGTTTGAGTTGGACCAGTACCACCGTCCGTGGATCTAGTTTGCATGAGAATGGCGTTTATGAGTACGCATTATAAACACACGTGTGTTGATAAACCAATAGAGCGAAGTCACAAGTTCTGTTGTTGTGGATGCAACTACAACAAACTCCCGTGGCAGCAGGCTAATGTCCTGATCATTCAATACGCTTGTGGTCACACCTATTTATAGAGCATACCATGCTTTGCATTAGTTTGTATTTCTGCACATTGTATATTTAAAGCCAAATTTGGTTCGTAGCATAACCTCAGGGTATGAACTAGCTTGTATAAAAGAATGTTTTAAAGACATAAGTGATGTCAATCTTGATATCATAATTACATCTAAATTACCAATGACCTATTGGAATATGATATTTACACACGTTACATACTTATGTTTTAAAGCAGCGATAAAATATAGGACACGTAGATACCTTAATTCTAGATGTGCAATTTGCAAATTGGCAATGTCCTCGTGTAAATTTCACCAATTCAGCTATAATTAAATTGTATTGGTGTCGTCGTTCCAATTTTCACGTTAAAATACATGATCGTCACTCATCTTAATTAAGCTTGATCTTTCCAAAAGAAATCAAATAGGTTACATATTCACTTGACAGACATATTTCTAAAAGGTATTTAACTTCTCTTGCATTCAATACCATGCGGGACGTATAAATAAGTTGTAAACAATGCTTATCATTTGGAACACAATATAACAAAATTAACAACCACTTTAATTATAAGAAGTAAATATAAACATTATCCTACCGTAAATGGGAAAGGCTATCGGGCACTGTTATTATTACTGGAGTACTTTAAGCTATTTTCAGGTATTTATCTTGTCACGATTCTGCAACTTTGTGTGCTGTTCAAATGAAGTTCTGTCCTCTGCAGTATGCCGGCTGCATTGTGACACCTTTATTCTTTTGTATGGAATTCCGGCAACGACATGCGATTTAGGGTTTTATAACTGTATACATTATGAATGTTGAGAGCAGTCCAATAATCAGGTGTACTGCTATAATACATAAATTTAGTAAGATTTATAATTTTAGGACATGCATTTTACATTGTTACTATGTATTCAGTTCCTCGTCAAGACTCATCAAGCCATTTTTTACGAGCCCCCCAGTTTGCGTACTCTCGGTCGACTGCGCCGCTTAGTGACTATAGCCAACAAAGCCAACGCCATACCAGCTATGTCATATATTATATACAAGCCATTGTTCCGAATACATAATTAAAATGTAAAATGCATGTCCTACAAATAGAAATCTTACTAAATTCATATATAAGAACATGCAATTATTCTTTACAGGTGGACGGTCTTTTGCGGAAAATATTGCCATTAAATTGTGGAAAGATTATGTAAAATTTGTAATTTAAATGGAAAATGAATTCAATTTTTATGTAAGTGTCTATATCTGGATAAGTGTAGAGAAGAACCGTATGGTGTTGCTAAACAGAAAGTTGCTGGATTCCTTAATTTAAATGACCATGACAAATTTACTACATTAATGTCAAAATTTAATTTCATTGTTGGTAATTATTTAATCAAAGCATGGGACCAAAAAATCAAAATTATATAATTAATAATCCTATATATCCTACTATTATTTATTGTTTATCATTGTTTTCTTTTCTTTTCTTTTAATTCTGCTTGTTGTATATTATATTGTATAATATAATTGTGTTACACTGACGTATAAACCCACTGAGGTTGGGTAGATTGTGCTTGTTTTTATGTATTGTATTAATTACTGTAGATCTACTGTTTCAGTATAATAAACAAATTTTTGACTTGAGTTGACTGAACAAGAAAGCCTCTACGTATATGCATACCGGTGTCTGTATACACCACAGTCAGCATCATCATAACGCACCCGCCATTTTTTTTAATTTGAACTAACATCAACATTTTAAAAAGTTGAGTGACCCCACCCCCACCCCAACTAAAGCAAAAGTCCTCTACATAGTCATTGCATGTTTGAACAATTGCTAAAAGAAAATATTAAAAAAAATATATACCGTAGTGTGATAAAAAAAAGTTCAGCGCCCCCCGCCCCTTACCAAAAAAACAAAAGGAATCAGCAAAGTTGGACGACCCCCCCCCCATCATTATTTATGATGCTGATGATGATGCCAATTTTTGCAGTCCTACCCTAATAAATATCAACATGATGTTTCATTGATCACATGCTGGTTTATTGACACCACTCAAGCCTGTAAAGCAGACATCCTATGGGCCTCGTGTGTTTCCGTAGATTCTATAGAATGTTTCAATATTTGTATCATCATGCGTATATACAAAACATAATATGCCCACATAATAAATTTCAAATAACACTGCGTGTCACGTAGTCGACAGTGTCTTATGGGCGCCGTTTTTATACTGAAATTAATGTATACTTTTATTTTGGGCAAGAAATTTATAAGATGGGGTCTCAATGAAAAAGAATATATCCAACAAAAGTACATTGTAATAAAATCTATATGGTTTAAAGTTGATAATTTCAGTTTCAAATCCCTAATAATCCCAATTTTTGCTACGTATTGGTGTGGTTCTTCTTTTCAAGCTTCTTGCTGGGCAAACGTGTGTGAACATTAAAAATACTTTTTTAGAAACAGAATCATTGCACGGCGCCCAAAATCGAATTCGTGTACCCCACATAATAGTCATTTCGTGTATCGAAATCATGCAGTGCTAGCTTGTCAGGAGGCCCTACACACAAACATAAACAAATATTAAATAACTAAATAATGTTGTGTAAACAATCTTTTGCCGAAATGCATTTTTGCACACCCGATGTCATCAGTTGTATAAGATGTCTTTGATTTTAAGTAGTTTATTATGAATAAAGTAGTGTGTTAAATGGAACACAAACATTTGACTGTGCACATGGGCTACGGTTGGAACGTTCCAATGATTTGAATCAAGTCATCATAATGGTTTCATAATTCATTAATGTTTAAAGTTGAACTATTTGTAAACTCTCAAAGTTTGCAGTCTTGATTATTCGCAGTCGACCACCAATGCAATTCTGCAATGTTTTAAATTCACATGGATGCAAAAGATGGATCTATTTATGTTTGTATTTTTGTGGGATCCAAAACAAAAAAGTCCTGTGTCTCTTTGTAAGTTCCTGCGCCAACAATGTTGTCTCATGTTCGTATATAAGGGTGTGTTCATTTTACAGATTAAAACAGCTGAAGAACGCTAGTGTCGCCTTGTCACTTTGCGCCCATGCACAGGCATGAAGCCTCTTCCATAACCCAACGACTAGGCCACACAAGACAGAGAAGACACAACAAAACTGGATGGTCATAGGAAGGTTTTTTGTGAACAAACATTGCAAACAATGTGTATGTCCCACTTCCTGCGCATATCTGTCCACACACTCGCGACGATGATTACATTGTTGAGAACAACTTTGACATTTATTTTTGTCATTAACAATACCGTTATTTAAGATTGGTTAGAACACACACATAGTGTTGAACAATACACCAACATGCTACCCGCCGCCGATGACGTCACACCACTATCACGTGACGAGCAGGCGGATTGGCGGCAGACTGACGAAGAACCTGGATGGTTCAAAAGCCACCGTTGTAAACTTGGCAACAATGCACAAAAGCAGGTCAAATCATGTATGCTTCCATTAATAATGCCCGACTTGTTGGGGATGGTTTGCAATGGGAGTGGATTCAGGACCCTAAATCACCATAAAAGCTTTAAATGTCACTCAATTATAGCTATGGGACCTTGGTTTAAACATATTTTATTTCAAAAATGAAAAAGGATTCGGCATGGCAAAATGCGACTTGAGCCGTCTCCATGGGACCTTGTTATCAAGTCTTTCATGTAAGCGGCCATTTTTCTCGCCATCGAGAATTCTATTGTTCCAATAGTCCTATTTTGGTAAACTTGTGATGTACATTACTATTGCAATTTGTAGTGGATTATACATAATTGAACTCACCCGTTTTCTGGACTATATTTGATAAATAATCAGGCAAGCGAATTGATTGCGTAAACACCCAAAACGTGCTCCATTCAGATGCCATTGGATGTCATTGTAAGTACCAATTATATCTTTACTTTCTTTTATATGGAGTGGAAAAGTTCGTGTTATTGATAGTTTTAAGTGACGCGATGTCTAGACGTATGAGGCATGGGCAGATCCACGGGGCGCCCCCTTTTCCCACCAAAATACTTCATTTTCATAGGGTTTTTTGATGAAATCCTTAAGTGCGCCCCCCACCCACCCCCCCACCCCATTTCCAAAAACCTGGATCTGCCTATGTGAGGTAACATGAACTAAGTTCTTCAGAACGGGATACAACTCTCATCTATTGATTTACTGGTGACAAAATAAGACGTACAGAGAAACCTCTACATCTAGACCGCCCGGGTGACACCATAGAGTGGGGGAATTTTCATGGTGTAAAACTTCTTGATCAGGTTATGATGATACTAGAAAGAATTGTTGCAAAGTTTATCCGATGGTTGTTCAGCATTATTGACATGGAATTTGGCTTTATACCACGTGGAGGCACAATAAATAATATATTCATCTTTTGCCAGACATAAATGACAGAAAATAAGACACTCTACTCTTCATTTATTGACCTCGGGCTCGGAGAAAGGTATTGTTGTGGTCTCTGATGGGGGTAGGTGTAGAAGAGTGTCAAGGAGGAAAAAGTAGCATTACAGTTGGAGACACTTTTGATGTGAAAGTGGTTGTTCTTCAGGGCACAGTCCTAAGCCCCCTTTTTTTTCATCATTGCGTTGGCGGCAATATTCCAGGGATAGTGCACTGGGCTTTTATATGGAAAATGTATTCAAATGACCTGATCATCATTGCAAATTCCATTGAAGAACTCATCATCAGAAAAAAAACGAGTGGAGCTAACCTCGAAAGTACAGATTTATTACAGGTCAACATGAAGAAGACTATAACGTGGGGTTGTGCAGCGGAAAGAACGTGTGCTGGTATGGGAAGGAAAGTCTCTGTGGATGTCAGTAGGAAAGGTATGGGAAGTACATGTAGTTCCATTCGGTGTCATGCTTGCTACAACATGTTTATCGCCAGTTTCATCGCCAGGTTATGTTGTGTTTGGGGCAGGTGTAGGGAACTGCTGCCAATCCTTGTAAACAAGAGTCTCTCACTCACGGAAGGATTTATGGTGCATGTAGAAGTCAATCAATTACTCTTGTGCAAAGCATATTTGTGCGTCATTTGTGATGGGGTTATTATAGGTATCTACATCCTTCCAGAAGGAGACGCCTGGAGATGGAAACCATATGAACCCAGCAGACGTTCCAATACCCTTGAGATTATATGCTTTGGTGATGATTGAAAATGACGAATTCAGGGACTGTGCATATAGCTTTTCAATTGCCAGCAAGCGAAATGAATTAACAAGAGAATAATGAAGCTGGTGAGAAGGAATATTTGTAATACAGTAGCAGTCAGCAGCCAAACTGTGTAGTTCACAATACTACCTTCATTATCTGAAGCAGCATCCTTTCATTTTTAACTGATATTTGTACTTCTAAATCATCAATATACTTACAAATATGCTCAAAATAGTTGATTATCATAAACCATCTAGGATTCCGGGCGTGGATAGAGAACGTTGGGGTTGATAAAAGAGGATCGCTCACATTGATTTGAAATGAGAAAGTACAAGAAAGTATAAGCACACCATTGGACTGTGTGTGCTTGTTGTTGTTGTTGTTGTTGTTGTTGTTGTTGTTGTTGTTGTTGTTGTTGTTGTTGTTGTTGTGTTGTTGTTGTTGTTGTTGTTGTATGTTGTTGTTGTTGTTGTTGTGTGTGTGTATGTGTTTCTGTGTGTGTGTGTGTGTGTGTGTGTGTGTGTGTGTGTGTGTGTGTGTGTGTGTGTGTGTGTGTGTGTGTGTGTGTGTGTGTGTGTGTGTGTGTGTGTGTGTGTGTGTGTGTGTGTGTGTGTGTGTGTGTGTGTGTGTTGCCGAAATCTGCAGCCATCTGCTGATGATTATAGCAGTGGGAGGCCAGGTGGTGTTGGGGGTACCTCCAGAGGCCAACTGAGCCTCCTTCCAGGAGGGGATCACACTAGCACAATAGCTATTGATTTCAAACTAGATGAGTTCTTTTGCGTGCCGAGGGGTGCCTCTCCTCTACATGGAGCACGCCTTTTAACGAGATCTAACGAGACTTCCAAACCTCACGTAGTCTATAGGCCCCCGCGGGGTACCATAACCACCAGAGGTATGGCACCCCGCTAGAGTCTATAGACCGCAACTAACTACTTTCAGCATTTTGAATATAGTCGAAAAGAATGTATTGCCCATTATTCTAAGATGACGTATGTTTTTATGACGTGCTGATATCTGGTGACAGTGACCATCATGACGGGCATCGTGAATTTTGTCAAAACCTATTTTCCACGTCATAAATGAATTCAGCATGTTGAATATTGCTGGAAATGATGTATAAATTGTATGATGACTGGTATGATTTTTATGACGTTCTGACTTCTGAGGATGGTGGCCATCTTGGCGGCCATTTTTGAAAAAATGTTCAAGGTTGTAAAGTTTACAACCAATCTAATTTTGTGCAGGGACCCACATAATATAACAATCTGCAAGAAAACTCCATAGGAATCACAATTTCTAGGTTGGTAAAATTTCTACTGGACTATAATATATAAAACCATCAGCCAAGGATGACAAACAGTGCTAAAACATTATTTCATAGAGGATCGGCCAAGCGAGTTGTGTGTGCAAACGCCCAAAATGTCACCTCTATTAATATATAAGGTCTATAATCCTATAATATTCCTGATAAGAATTTTCCTTCACTCGACGCTAAGACACGGCACTACGTTAACGTCAAAATGAGTTTGTTGGTAGTTTTGCTGTTTTCAGCCATGTTCAATGCAATGCCTCTATCCGTTGTGCTGGCCAATCGGACTGATACGACTGAGTTTTACTTGATGATTGTGCAAATGCAAATGCTGACTGAACTGGCGGGAAATATGACGGATACACTTGGAAAATCAAATAAAAATATCATAAAATTGATTAATAAGAATGACATGTTGGAGATTAAAAACAAGAAACTGGAACAAGATATGGCAAATCTAAAACGTAATATAGCGACCACAACAGCTTTTATTGCGGGCAGCGCAGATGAAGACTGTGAGGATATACGAGCAAAAGGGAACACGACCAGCGGGGTGTATGGTGTGAAAGGAAGAAACTGCCAACTAAAGCAAGTCCATTGTGAGATGCCACCTGACAATTGTACCTGGACCCGCATACTCCACAGACAGGATAATCTGACAGAATTTGTCTTCAAGAATTGGACGCAGTATGAGAACGGATTCGGCAACCCCTTGGGCTCCCACTGGATGGGAGTTATCAAACTGCATCAACTCACTAGTAACAGGGCCTATAAACTGCGTGTGGATTTGGAGGACTGGGAGAATAACACACGTTATGCGGAGTATTCCTTGTTCCGTGTGGGTTCTGGCTTAGACAAGTATCGGCTTAGCATTGATAACTACAACGGAAACGCGGGCGACTCGATGCTAGCCTTCCCCCTGAACAACATGATGTTCACGACCATTGAGGAGGACAATGATATGTCAACCGGTCACTGTGCTGATGGAACAGGCTACAAGACAGGGGGCTGGTGGTACAACGACTGCTCCCTAGCTCGCCTCACAGGTCCTTATATGGTGGGCGGCAACGTGCCAACTCAAGAGGGCATACAGTGGTATCATTGGAGAGGGCCCACCTACTCATATAAGGTAGCCACCATGAAGATACAGCGCCTGGGATGCGTTGCATAAAACGATTTTCACGACGACGTTTTACTGGTAGGTTCTCAGAAAGGAGAACCATAATTTGCTACGAAAAAGCGATGAACATTTTCAATGTGCGTAAATAGATAAGTCGCCATTTTACGCGATCATAATGATGACACAACAGTGTCGAACATTCTTTGCCTCAATTAGCGGCTTTCTTGTAAAAGTCTGACAGTATATAATCTGATAAACCTGCCTTATAATCGAACAAGAATTAGTTTTGTCATGCATTTTATGTGCACTGAGCTGTATATGTTATTAGAATACTTTTAGAATATCACAAAGTATTTGTATATAATTACTATGCTACATATATGCATAGAGAAACTCATTGCTTTGTTAGAATATTTGAATAAAAATTAATGCTTTCTAATGTACTTTACAATAGTTTATTGTGATGCATCAATCTAAAAAAGAAATACAAATGTATGCATGTAGAGTGGAACCTGTCTCGTGTGGACAACTGCTTGGGAGGAGTGAAAATTGTCCATAAACATGTCAGACAAGTAGCCGTAAAATAGAAGTTCAGTTTATATATGATATATACACTATACGGTAAGACCTTCGTCCTGGTGTATTTGAATGACTTTGACAATGTGATTAATAAGATTACCCTAAAAGTTTCTTTAAAAAATTTAAAATATCCCGAGTACATGTATGTATTCGAATATATTCGGTCGAAAACGTGGACGAGTATTGTAAAGTGAATAAACATTTCATAATTGTATTGGTTTTGGTTTTATTCACATTACATGTATTCACACATCACTGTATAGGTGTTTCTCAATTACATGTATACCTCTTCGCGCCATCCAGCCTCAGACAGACTATATAGATTCCACCGTTTAATTATACATGTGATCCAGCACTTAACAATGTCTGTCGGGAGCGGATCCAGGGACCAAGTCAATGTCGGGACAGGGTTAGCTCCCAAGGACAATACAAGATTATTTAACAGTTTTTCTATGCTACAACATAATGGTTGACTTATGGAAGGGGGGGGGGGCGGGCTTACTAACATACAACCCAGAGTATATTATGTGACTATAAGCACCGATAGTTTATATCTAGTTGCATCTATAGTGTGTCTCTTGGCCAGTAAAGCCCCAGTTAGACAGTATCGAATGTGCATCCCGTGCGGTTTAAGAGAAAAAACAAACAAATGAACAAATGATTCTAACTTTTAATACCATGTCTTTGACGAGATAATGTGTCAGTTAACAATGGCGACAATGCCACGTCTGAATAGTCCTCAATATTCGAGACTATCTGACTCCAGCTTCAGCATCGCTATCTGTAGGTGTAGCAGGTGTGTCTCATGGCCAGTAAGCCATTAACATTAGTGTTAAGTGACGTTGGAAGCAAAATACACACCTGCTCCACCCATAATAGGAGCATGTGGTTATTACGTCCTATTAGAAGCAGCTCCCTGTCTCCAGGCTGCGGAAGGTATACGGTCAGACAGTACCGAATACTGAGTTCAAATATCAGTCTAGTATTGAAGCTGAACTAGTGGTGTTGTAGCCATTATATCCAACGATATCAGTTACATACTCCCATATCCCACGGTCCCATAACCTGCAATCTGATTGGTTTAGAACTGAAGTGAGCAAGTGTTCATAATACAAGACAACACCGCCTGACTGATGCTGAATGATCGTGTCTTAGAATTGAGACAGATGCCAGGCTTACGGCATTGTCTCCTTTTTGTATTCCCTTTCTTAGCGCGGTCTAATTTGTCACTGTCTTCTTGCAATCTGCAAAACAATATCTTCAGTGTCACTCACTAAAGCAGGACTACCCATTTCATTTTAAGCTGCGTGAAGCTGGAGTCAGACTGACATCATATAGTAATGATGCCATGCCGTTGATATAATTTGGCATTGTTATAATCCAAATCTCTCCATTCAGAGATCCAATTAACAAGCCAAATATCACGCCGGATTATAAGTGCTTAAAAGCTGCAAACAGGAAGACTGCACTGAGCGTGCTTCCTGGGCGAAGGATGTTGACATTTGATCATCGCCATCTTTACCAACTGCTTTTCCTGTCTGTTTCCATGTATAGTTTGAACAGGAAAACCTCTTGTTACTTGCATAGTTGTGGATGGATTAGCGTTGACCGATAGACAATTTACAGTGAACAAGTAGAATTGTTAATGAGGATTTCTTGAGTCCTTGTAGACCTATATTAAGTCATGGTCAGACAGTCCCGAATACGAGAGCCAAATTGGTCAGCGTATTGCAACCATTGTTGAGTTGCACGCTGTATCATCACAGACATGTTTAGATAGAATTATCTTCTCTGCGTATTTCACTATCATACCAAGGGAAATCCGGTATACAGTCGTGACTGTCAGACAAGAGCTTTACACTATGAATACCCTATTGGGACGAGATGCATAATCGGACTAAAATGAGACTGTGCTCAGTCAAGATCCGGCTGTGTTCCAACATACATTAAGAAACATTGACTTATAGGAACGCATAAAACTAGAAAATAAGAATCAGCATAATATCAGTTTTAATGAAAACTAGTATCTTATCTTACTGTATCCGTAGTAGAGCCCTTCTATTAAGCGAATGTTCATACCTGGACTGATTGTCATCAATTATTCGGGACTGTCTGACCCTGGGTCAGCATAATCAACTGGCTCATCCCTCACTCTAGGTACATGTACCTCAAGCAGATAATGCCTTATGTCAGGGTCAGACACTTCCGAGTATTGCAGCTGAATAAATCGTGGTAATGAAGTCAATATTTTTGCCGAATTGTCTCTTCACAATAGAGATACTTACTGGCAGAACCATTAGCATTTCTCATTTAATGTCATACTGTAAATGCCAGTCATAATGTTAATCGCTGGTGATTAACATTCGTGTCTGTGAGACTTTGACTTTGTAACGTGCAACCAAAAGGGTGTCTCGCGGCATTAGCTTCAAAGTTATATGTCTCTAAAGCATTAACCCTGAGGATTACTGCTACTCATGAAATTTTCATATGCTGTGCCATTTAAGTTTAAGCCCAAGTCTCACAGTCGCGAATATTAATCCACGGATTTTGACTCCACGGTAGTAGATGAGAAATACACGAGCAAAAAAAAGACTCTTCCATCAACAAAACACTTCTGTGATACGGCAATGTGACATGTATATTTGTAACGATATTTACAATACATCAAGTGATTCATCTTCAATTATTGACATTGTCTGTCTCCGCTTTAGGAATATTATTTACGGTTGGTCATTAATTAACTTTGCAGCTGGAAACTTTGTTGTTAGTTGGAACTCAGATGAACACTATATAGGGCCGCTGCGCCGACTTACATATATGTTATGTAGTGCTCAGTAGCACCTTGTCTAAGATAAAGTTAAATTTATATCATAATGAGTGCAGACCCCATCTTATACTATACCCAAGTGCTGTGTATTTTTAATTTGTCTTTCCCACGTCGGATGGTGCAAAAAAGAATCAGTAGCCATGGGAATACTCCGGAGCGAGCACGGAATCTGTCTTCATTTTGATGTCATGACAGTCTTCATTTGCAGCAGCTCACATGGCATCCCTTCACATCCATCTGCTACTTTTCTGGGAAAGACAAAATAAAAGACGCAACTGCACACTTTTTGCTTTACAGAAAATTCAGATAGTGTATTTATATTGCAGCATTGGCAACAACAACAACAACAACAACAACAACAGCAGCAGCAGCAGCAGCAACACCGGCAGCGGCGGCGACGACGACAACGACGACAATGACGACAATGACGACAACGACGGCGACATGTCTTTATAATTGCAATCAATCAAACCTAATTCTCTCTTAGTAATTGTAACATTACTGCCCCTGAGCGCGTGTATGCATACATTATATTTTTATTCATATTATCATGATCATGTTCATGTTGTAAAATGAATCATTTTTCCGATACCCCAGTACTGTGACATTGATTTATCAATGAACAAAGTGATGTGCTCCTAGTTTTACTGGGTGAAGGATCTAAGATTTACCTCAACATTAATACTAGTCGAAAAATCCAATGAGTCTTTTCAAAATATAATGCTCATTCTGCAATAAAGAATTGAAAAGAGGAAGCAAATTAAATCCGAGTGTTGCATAAAGAACCAATTTCCTTTCAAATATGTCTAGAAGATTGCATTGAGAACAGCCAGATTTTGTACACTTTGGTCTAGTGCCTGATAATTCCTTTTCAATCAGCATTTTCATTTCCTTTCCTTTTCATTTCATTGACAGCAGGAGTAGTAAGCTATTATAAATTCTTACATTTTTATATGTGTAAATCAAAAGTACATCGGTGATAGATATATAAAATTAATCTTTTTTGTTCAATAAGAAGTTATAAAGAAACGACAAAGGCGGCAAATAAAACTGGATTCGTATGATTTTGCATTTTAAAGACGCCACTCTTTATACTTTATATTACCGGTGGTCGTCACTATATTATGTGTGTCATTGCATGTCATTTGATAATATGATATGAAATATTTATCTTATTCATTATCCAATGATTGCAATGAAACGTGTACGCCTACCTGAAATTTTCATGAGTTTAAGCTAGGGTCACACAGTCTCGAATACTGAAGCCGAATCAGTTGGGATATTGTAACTATTGTTGTAGCTTCATTGTCTTCTCATGAACATGTTTTTTTATTTGGAAAAATTTAAACTCAAACTTCCCATATTGTATGGGTCTGCATACTAATATGAGCTGATATTTTAAAATCTAATATGCTAGTCAAAGTTTAGAACAATCTGTCAAAATAAGCCATTACATGGCTGGAAGATATTCTTTTAATGTGACAAATTGTACAATTATATTATTTTTGAATATATTTATAACACAATAATAAACAAATAACTAAATAACTGTATTTCGAATCTCCCACATCACACTCGATTCACAGTAAAGCAAATTGTGAATACACATTCGTGATTGTGTAACTGGGGCTTTATGACATGGCTGTTAGTATGCATTTGGCTATTTTTGATAATACACTTTTCCACGGTCTTTAACTGTAAAGGCCTAAAGGGTGTTTAAAATCTTTTTACTTGTTGTCTTTCACAATACACATACTGCGTGTTTTTCTTTCTTTAAAAATGAAACAAAATAAAATAGTTTGAATGAGAAGAGCTAAATATTAATTACTTAGTGTTCTCATTTTTTCTATTCCAAATTATTTTATGTATCTTTATGTACAGTGAAACCTTACCACGGGAACACCTCGTGATAAATACAACTCACAATTGATGTATTTATTCCACCGTCAGATATTGTTACTGCTAATGTTTCACATTCATAATATATTAGTACACTCTTACCTATTCCCGTTAGTACTGGGTTTTACTGAATATACTACTAGCATTTTAAATGGTTTGCATCAGTGTACACTTTTATAACTAAAAGTATGTTTGTCGAAAATGAACCTTGGTCAAAGAGAGAAAGTGAGAGTGGAATGTGGCTGAAGTATCATTCCACCAAATGCACAAAGCTTTCAGCTTATTTGAAAAATCCATTCCACCTCTTACTTTGAGTGCAGTTAAATGTTACATGGTAACCATCTTTTCCCCTTTAAAATAGATCTAATTAATGAGTTGAGTAGTACGCTTTTGTTTGGGAAAAACACATTTATTTTGTTATATATCGATGCAAAAGATAGCATTCATTGGGAAGGCACGTCTTGAGGTATAGCAGATATTAAGGAGCTGAAAGAGAAATAAAATACTAACTATTAAATAATAGAAGATTGTTTGAATCAACAAGCTGTAGCCAAACTAACTCCATTAAAAAGAAGAAGCTTCAAAATTATGCAACATGCAGATTGCAAATGATATGAAAAAATAGCATAATAATCACATGTGCTAAATCATGTTGGAAATGATTTACATGGTCTTTGTTTCTTTAATAACCAACCCTATAAAGACCTCCACCTATCCTGCGTACCTTTTGAAATATAAACCGTGTCATGCCACCATATTCTTATGTTAATATCAATGAACATGTATTATTACAAAAAAGAAGCGAGGCAATTCAAGCTGCAAATTAGTTTACAGCGGTATATATCACAAAACACACGCACGTAGAATAAATCGGTGTTCACATTTCCATCGATATGACTCTCTTCATTTAGTTTTGTGTTCTAGTGGAGTTTTTGGTCCGGTGGGGTTTGTCCCATAGACAGATGAAGCAGTGTTTATACTTAGCAAGTGTTCAATTTCATGTGCAACCTTCTTCTAGTTCTCTTTCTGCTGCTCTGGCGGCAGGAAAAACGCAATTGCTCATGAAATGCATATTTCATAGTTTATGATGCAGAGTAAAGGTGGTACGTAAATCACGTGTGTAGTAGGGGGTGCTTTCTTCGTGTAATATTCATTTCAGTATGTGGTGGATATGCTACTTGGCACCCTTTATACGATTACATGGCCGTTATTTGATTTGAACCTAGATTTCCAACTTGAAGTCATAATTGACGCTGTGAGATAGACATAGGTATGCGTGATTCACATGCAGTATTTTCACATGAAACACAATTATGTATTGGGAAAACAATACGTGTGTAGAAGCATGTTTAATAAATGTGTTGTAGTGGAAACAGTAAAATGCTCGAGATCGTTCAAATGAGATAATCAACATATATGTGTTCATAATAAAACTGACCTCGGGACTCGAGATAAGCAATGTCGAAAAAGCCATGCTCTACTGAGTAACAAATGATGTTGTATAATTGTGAAATCAAAATATATGATGTACTGGTATACGTTACACGCATTATTCAATACAGCATCGAGTTATGTTGTAATGTTTGTGGACGTGTAATAAAATAGTGTATGGTATAAAGTGTACAATAAAAGGCCATGTCATTTGTACTACTAAAATCACATAGAAGCTCTCTGTTTGCACAAACTATTGGCAAAGCAGCAAGAGTGAGATTGAATAATCCATGTGCCCTAAAGTACACATGTAAATTTTTATTTTTTCACAGTGGGATCGCTTTGTGGTTTCTTTTCTAGGGGGTTAGACAAAACAGGTAATATTTTATTGGCGATCAACTCATTACAATGGCGGTTGAAAACTCTGGTAAACACCACTTTCTCTTTAATTTAGCCTTATAATGCCCCCTATAGACCTATAGTCAGTGTTAACTGATCAAGCCACCTGATAAACCAAAATCCGTAGCAGGTATTAAAGTTATCATGCTAGTTCGATATTTTTCCAGGAAATTGATGGAGACAAAACTATGTACGTAACAAATAATGTACAGGTATTTTCAATTGTGCTGGTGCTGGGATAGTGCAATTGAGAATAGTTTTGTTGTTGTTGTTGTTGTTGTCGTCGTCGTTGTCGACGACGTCGATGACGACGAAGACGACGACAAAGACGACGACAACGTCGTCGTCGTATGTTTTTGTTTATTTGTTTGTTTGTTTTTGTTTGTTTGTTTGTTTTGTTGTTGTTGTTGTTATAACTTGGATTATTTTACTTGCCTTAACTCAATGTGTGCTACATAACGTATTATAATTGTGCTAAAAAGTCATGATTCTACGCACCAATAAATGCGTGGAATGTGGATGCATGGTATAGCCTTTTCATTTGTAAGCATGATTTCGAATTTTCTACGTTACTGATAAAGCAGGCTTCAATGCAATGTATACATTTGAACTTCGATTTCAAATCATTTGTTATATGCTCATCTAGGATATCAAAAATAGCTCAAATGCCTATAGTTGTTTGACAGCTACATATTTTAACGCGGCACAATTCACAACTTCGTGTTTATATACAATGTAATCTATTTTTAACAAAATAGATGCCAAAGATGTAACATTTACAGTTTTACACCCATAAAAGCTTATAGATACAAACAGCAGAGACTGTCTCACTGCCGTATTTATACCCAAATAACAGCATAGCTTGTTTTGTTCAAAACTTGCACCCATCGTAATTGTGGGTCCAGGGTATGGATCGTAAGGTTCATTGAAGATTCACAAAGTCCCCTGTCGGTACTTTGAGGCCGTTTCCTCCGAGTGAGGTAAGCTGTTTACTTTGTCTATTGACGGCACAAATGCAGCAAATTGGTGAGTGGCCAACTGAATAATTGTAGTTTTATGTTTACAAATTGGCAGTTAATGGATTCCGCCCACATGGGATAGACATGACCGCACGTATGACATTCGTGTTAATTAAACACTAATCAAACGAGTGTTACTCTAGTTTCTTAGTTCCTATGTTTACTATAAAGGTAATTGTCAGTTATTTTGTAGTTGTTTTGTGTGGCTTGTGGGTGGGATGAAGTGGGTGGGTGGGATGGGGTGGAGTTGGTGCTGTGTATGCATAGTGCATGCCTTTTTTTTCCTTTTTTTTTGCTGCTGCTGCTGCTGATTTTTTTACTGCTGTTGCTGCTGTTGTTGCTGTTGCACCTGTTCCTGCTGCCCCTGCTACTGCTGTTTTGCTCCTGCTAATATGAATAGCCTGCATTGTGAATTCGTCGTTGTTGTTCGCCGTTGTAGCTGTACCCGCTTTAGCGCCCTATTCTTTCAAGCAATTTCTTCATCGTCATAAATTCCCATAGCAATGCCTCTGTCTCCAATATGTTATCTTATCTAGCATTCCTTGCACTTTGTATGGCGATTCTTTGCACGTACACTAAATCCTTGCCGTATGCACAACTCACTAATAAGGACACCTTACAATTAGGGACAATTTTTCATTCTGTATCCTATTTTCTATATGATGTTAGTAACAATGTTTCACAAAAGGGACGCCTCCGAAATGAAGACACTACAAGTGTCCTTGCTCCCAGTAATGTCCATAATAGCGAGGTTTTACTTATTGACCTTGATGCTTCTTCCTGAATCATCTTTTACTTCTACAAGACAAAGGACTGTGTATATACCAAATTAGAAGCTCGCTTCCAGTCATCTGAAGGCAAGCTTCATTTTTTGAAGTCAGGGTGGTAATATGCTCATGTATTCAGAGCTTGGATGGATGGATGTTTTACAAAGGGTGGGTAAAGGAATCAAAGAATTCTGATCAACCGTCTTTCTTCATCGTCCCTCGAAGCGTTATGGATTGAAAACATGTTCCTTTTTGTTCTTTTATTTTACGACTCACTGCATTTTGTACAAACGGAAATCAATGGTGAACGTAGTGTTTTGACGGACAAAATATCATAAATATAATATTTAAAGTGTGAACTATTGGGGGGGGGGGGGCATATTTTTTTAATTTTAGTGAATTTGAATGTCTAATTGCATAATGTTTACTACAAGAACATTTAAAAATACAACAAAATGCAGATTGTTTTTTCTTCAAATAAACATGTGGCGCCTACGCTCTCATTTACTTATAAAGTCCAACTCAGATTTTGGACTCAGACAAAACGGGGGTGTTTTGCAATTTTGATTATTTCATTACCAAGATCTGTTACCCGAATATTTTATTGAAAAATTCTAATGTAGAAGGATTGATGCTTATCTATACTAATCTTTTAAGAATTTCAAAGCGTTAGAAATATTTGTCCCCGAGCCCCTTTAATAACTCTGACTGGGAGTAAAGCCACTCAGTTTACATAAACTCATTTCTCACAGCTAATTAAAGTCTTGGGTCAGACAGACATGTCGCCGTGACAAAGTCTTTTTCTGTATAGTTTTGTTACTGTTTTATTCAGCATATATTCGTGATTCACCCAGCAACATATGCAGTAGAATCTGCATTATTTGCACATTCAAGTACAGGTCATATATCAAGATAACATTTTGTTTCAGGGCAAAAATATCCCCTTATATTCATGAATTGCTGACCTCTATATGGTAGCCACCTTTCTCTATTGAGACCACTCGAGCCCAACACAATATGCGGTTTTGTTAGATATGTTTTTCGGTAGCTACGATTGACCCAAGTTCAACTGCAAACAGCATACGTCCGTGCAATCATGCTGTGGTTTACGTGCTCACTTGCTCCGTTGCCTGTTCATTTATTGTATGTTCACCGTAGAAACAGCAATTGCTGCAGACGATCCTATATCATTTTTTATGGCTTGGAGCTGCGTGTCTAATAAAGTGGTCATATAACCGCAGTAGGCCTATTCTGAGTATTCTTACAAAGTACTTATATCAAGGTAAAGCAAGATTAGTGTTGACAGACATGGACAGATTCGTGTTTTGGAAAAAAAAAGGGGGGTAGGGGCGTAACCACTGGATGCTTGAGGAGCTCAAGTAACCTATATTTTTTTTTCTGTTGTTTAAAATCGAGTTTCGTATGAAGAAAACGTAAGATTCTACTTCCAAATTTGCAGCACAGTCCCATACATTTCCCCTGAAATAACCATCTGAACGTCCCTAACACCGTGCTAATACAAAACACACACATTTGGTCATCAACAACGTCTAAATGACCAGGCAGGCGAGATTTATGCCAAGCGCTAAGTCTGCCGAATTGGCGGGTTCGCTTGGGGCCCGCATTTTACGTTTCTCATTCGCTAGAATTACTGCGCGTGTAACAAACGCGCATTAGCTTCGTTTAACCTCGGAATAAAGCCCCAGTCACGCGGTCACGACTGTTCATCCTCAACTGTTGTAACTGCCTGAAGAAATTTAAAATACATTTGAAAGAACATGATTTTACCTTTTAAAATGTCTGTGTGTTGAGGCAATGAACTAATTAACAATAGCTACAATACCACGACTGATTCGGCTTCAACGTTGGCGACTGTGTGACTGTTGCTTAAACCGCGTCCATTTGGTGGTTGGTTTATGGTTTTGCGCACCACGAGGTAACGTGATCGTTAATAAATGCTGAGACTCGGGACGAGCATGATATCAGCCAGTACCTTGGATTATTTTATTTCCTAAACGGGCATTTAGTGAATAGAATATTTATTTGTCAGGGGGCATAAATACAGTTAAACCAATCAAATATACTTTTGTGAATTTATTTGGACAAATGACATGCTGATGACAACTGTATTGATGACAACGAAATGAATTAAATTGACTTCCCCAACCCCGTCCAGATTAATTAGTGGCTTTGTATACTGTATATACATGATATGACATACCTAATTCTTGAAGACCTTGAAGCATCGAAGTCGGAGTGGTACTTGGGATGGAATGGCATGGCGAGCCGATTACTTGGACAAATAAATCTGCACATGTTTATGTTTGCCTCCGTGATTGGGTGATCATGTCAAGTTGTCAGTCCCATTAATTTGACCTATGCACGAAAACGCCCGACCTTGGTCATTGGAACTTGTCATTACAGTAGGGAAAGTGAAAGTTCTTACAGTTGAACCTCCAATTAAGTCAACCTGTCTTTTGAGACCACTATTATTGCATGAACAATGTGAAATCGAGAGAGATATTATGGGTAGATGTGGGGTTGGAGATGGAGGAAATATATGGAGAGATATGTAGCAATATGTATGAAGAGAGATGGAGAGGTGGAAAACGACACAGAGGGAGATAGAGAAGGAGATATTTGGTAGTGTGTCATGACTTGTGTCTGCTAATTTATCTCCTGCGTTTGCTCTAATACGATTGCAGTATTTTGATACTATAATATGTCAATCATTCCTTCACTAAAATATAGCTGGTGCAATGTCGTGCTTAAAATGTGGCCATACCATGTAAACATACCCCTTATTCTGTGGCTTTTCGTTTGGCAGACATCTCATGGTGACCCTGGGCCTGGACTATTGATGTGGACAGGCACAATTGATGTTCATCGAGCTAATTAAACACTTTTCAAGCCCTGTCAGACAGTCACAAATGTTGATCCTCAAATTTCTAGCGTGCATGAGCAGATGAAAAACACACGGAAGAAGATTATTGTACGTGATAAAATACGTAAATACGTCTGTTGCTATGAATAATGCCTTTTTAGATAGATCACTGCACAGGGAGTTCGTGTGTTCTATTCAACACACCACATTATTCATAACCAAGCTTCATGAAATCAAATAAATCTTATAAATGATGACACAGGGCGTAAAAATTCATTTTGGCAAAAACGTATGAATTTGACACACGAAATAATTGAACACGAATTCGTTGTGCAGTGCTCTAAAATTCTTGTTTTTGTTTTTTTGTGTTTGTGTGTGTTTGTTGTTGTTGTTTTTGTTGTGGTTTTTGTTGTTGTTGTTGGAGGGGGGGTAGGAGAGGGGGTGTTTGTTTTGTTTTTATGTGTTTTATCGCGATTCTGACCTCAATTGCGCACGGGGTTCCCCGCCTGTGTGACCATTCATAACACAGTGAAGCTTCGATCCATCACTCAGACCATTCATATCATTATCAGACCATTCATATCATTATCGAGGTAATGTCCCCCCAACGGTATATGGATACATAATTGTATAACACGTACGTGTGCAGTGTATTGCATGCTGGTGCTTTAAACTGTAGTTTCAAGAAACAGCGCTCAATTATACTGGCCAAAATGAAACTAAAACATCGTTTTGTTACAGCTAATGCTATTCCCTTAGTGTACGTTCTGGGCGCGTGCGAATAGAATTTGCATCTATCTCTGTATTAGTGAAAAAATATCTAATCACTTGTACAATAATACAGCAGAATCTCTAGTATAGACCACCTCTACAAAGAGACCATCACTCTAATGATAATCTTCCTCGCTTATCTGTGCCTTGATAAAGAGTGAACCACCATATGTGGGGACCACCTCTCTATTGAGACGACATGAAATCCGTCCCCATGGTCACGGATCTATATATATACAGACGTGATCAAGGCAAAGATTACTCTTACAGAATTGCAATTACCGGAAGTGCTTACAATGGCATAGAAAATAAACAATACAGAATGGTAAATTATGCACGAGAAGAGGCAATGTCATTTGTTGTATTTTTTTTCTAGTTTTAAGGTTATATAGTGCCATATAGAACGTGCGTGATATAGACTGGATTTCACGAGGCACGCTATTGCCATAGATCATTTTGGCTGCCTACTTTTCGTGTAAATATAGCCAGGGAAGTTTTATGGGGATTAGATAGGCCTCGTGATATATGGGCTATAAAGCTGTACTACTTGATTTTAATTGGACTCATTAAATCACGTGATTGTCACTGAAGAAATATAGCGGATATTGTAAGAAACATCTATGTGAATTTCAATAAAATTATCGGCGTATAGATTTAATACAGATCAAATATCTTTCTAGACGATAATTGTGTAATCTATATACAGTATGCCTTGTTATAAGCAAAGCAAATTGATATCTAAATTTTCAATAGTCTGTTTAACACGAACTC
>CM032660.1:47082511-47115250 GCA_019095985.1 Streblospio benedicti
TTTCAAACTACTCGATTTTTGTATCCTCCTTCCAATTCTATATGTATATATAATGGTCAAACTGCACAGTGTATTATTACAAACCAATGGATATCATTTGCAGCATAATATTTGATACTACACAGAAGAAATGGCGGTTGAGCTTTCCTATAGCTATATATAGGGTTAACAAATTTGGCTTGAGTTTTCATTGAGCATAAAAAATAACATTACGTGGAGCTGGTTAAATGACGCGAGTATTACTTGAATGGACACATCCTCGACGACATATCCAATGGATATTTTGAAAAACGTCAAGCATATCAATGCTAACCATATAAAAAAAAACAGCCAAGTCATAAATATACTAGATAAAGCACAGCACTACCAGAAGAGCCAACATTGGAGTGGTGATCACTTAAAAGAGGTGGTCTTCTTAAAGAGACGCAATACTATGCTCATCGATGTTGTCACACTGCAAGCAGATGGTCCGCGGAGAACATTTCCTAATGAAAAGCCTGGTGCAAGCTGGAAAGCGCACTCTGGTAAACATTAATATGGTAATGGGCAGTGTGGTTTGCTATCTGGGCTTTAGGCTGCAATGACTGTGGTGTCATCGGGGCCAGTAACTGTTCCCACCACATTTGGCTCAGTTCGATGTATTTCTTGTTTACTGGGGTATTTTGTGAAGATCGAATGAGTGGTGGTAACTAACTTTGCATTAGTTGCGTAGTTGTTATACATTCTAAAATTATTAAAATTATGAAGACAACGCTGTAATGTTGAAGATAATGTGTGTGTTTTTTAACTCTGATTTCTTCATCTGAGTAGTTTGCCAAGTGTAAATTTAGGTTTGAAATAAGAAATGTATGGACCATCTGCATCATACCTATATGGTGTAGAATAAATACTTGTGACTATGTGAATCGCACGGGCAGGTGAAGGTGTTTGGAAAGGCGGTGTGTGCATCCACAGGATTTCATAGGTTTTGTGCTCGTGAAGGACAGCAGAGTTGTCAAAAATCCCCTGAAAATGAAATTTTTGGTTGAAAAAAGGGCAAACGCCCGTTGTGCCGGAAGATACCCCCCACACCACCCACCCCACCCACACCCCCACACCACCCCCTCCACCCACCCACACTCACAAACCGGTATCAGCTTTTGGATCACATTTGGAAATCTTATCAGTACTGCTCACGAAGAGTGGAAAATAACTTCCAATCAACTGTGAAATACAATCAACGAATATCAAGTTCTCTCTGCCCAGTTCTAAATATAGGATGTCACTCTGGTGCTTGAAAAATTACAGTAATATCGGGTTATGGGGGTATCGCAGAAATCGAGTAATCCGAAATTTAATCATCAGAATGATTAAAATTGTGAAGTAACATATGGGGAAATGCTTATTTGCTCGATTTATCATTAAACATCGAGTTTTCAGTTTTCGGGGTCAACGAATCCTACTGTATATGATAGATATTCCTGGTTATCAGCAGACGCATCCATATTAGATTATATAAATGCAGGTCAGCAAGAGACCGTCGTCTGCTCCTATAAGATGATACAGTACAGACTGGAAATAAGTCCCATATTGAGAGCACCTCTAAAATAAGGCCAGCTGTCGAGCCCCTACGCCTTGACAAAGAGGCCGCCACTCCATTGAAATTAGTTGAGAGCAGTCCCACGGGTGGTCTTAATTGAGAGGTGCTACAGTAGTCGATACCCTATAACTGATTCCGGTGTTATTACGGATTATAATGCATGTTTGGCTTCCATGGTGTTGGTCAGTGGCACACTTGTTCATTTGTCGTCTGGGCAGCTAGTTCACTCGCAGATGGGAAGTTGTAATTAAGGCATCCACACCTATTTCGGGTCGATTATTCATTTCACAGTTTCAAGAGTTATTGAAAATAAATCGAAGCAGTGCATCTATGCGCAATATCATAGAGATTCCGGTAGATTGTCGATGTTAGTAATGGCTGGATTAAATAAATACATGTTTATTAGTTGAGAGCTAACGAGTCCACATATTACACGTACCTTCGACTTCGGGGATGCTCTGTACAGTTGTCTATAGAAGCCACAGAACATATTGGTTCCCATCTTCTAGATTAGATCTACTGACAAGGTCAGTGTGGTCAAGGAAAGATTTACGGTAGTACATAATAAATGCATGAGGGAAAGATTAATGTACTTTTTGAAACACGATTGTGGTGGTATGAGCCAATGTGCCTATGAATGTCAGTTACAATGCAAAGACTGAGTCGCCCTCAATGTTGTTTGAAATGCACTAAAATAGAAAATGCAGGCACAGGAAAGATGCTCATGAATATACGTTACATAGCTGCTAATCTTGTGAGCAAATAAAATGAGGTGAAGAAAATCGATGATGAGGGGCTTCATATTCATGGCAACGTTTCATGATTTCATTATGGAAATCAATAAGACCTTGTGGAGAGCAGCGCCTTACCACAGACGACAATCCTTCTCACAAAGAAAAACATGTTGCGTGCGCAATTCAGGCGCCCAATGACGTTGGTGGGATATCGAATTGTTCGGCGACACTCACGCAGTGTTCTCATTTTTACACATGATTCTATAGCGTTGTAGAAATACAGCAATGTATGACTCGCTGTCTATTTTCTGTTTGTTTGTTTTTTAGTTTGTGTTGTAACTTTCAGGATTTTGTGATTTTGTGTTTGAATTGTATAACTTTAAGTACGTGTGAGCTTATGTGTTCGTTTGTTTGTTCATTAGTTTGTTTGTTTGGCTGGCTGGTTGGCCGGCTGATGCCCTCATTATGGAGATCAAATTATTTTTGTGCTATTCTTTAGTTAACATTCTCATTGCACGAAGGATTTTGGCATTAACAAAATACGATACCACATAGTAGACATAGCTGCTGACACGGACGGCTTTCATCTGTGAGGTTCCCGGTGAGACATGAAAGAGGACGGGTGAGTTTGGCATGTGGGCGGCCACTAGCTCTGGATTATCACACATCTCAAAGGTGTTTTTTCTCAATGTAGGCCCAGAAGGTACATATACATTACAAAACAATCTACATGTGTGAATATCTATTTTATTTCAAGTTCGTCATATATTAAATTCAACTTATTTCAACTTCATAGTAACACAGAATATAGCGTGTGTCAGCTATCAGAACCTCTTTTAAAGACTACAACGCTAATAGGACCATTGCTAGCGGTGCAAATCTTCATAAGAAGGAACACTACCAGGTCCAGGTTTTCCGAAAAAGGGGAACCCAACTTGTACATTTCATGGTATTCTTATACTTAAAAGCTCGTGGAAGTGCCAAAATCTCCTGCATCCGCGCATTGATATGCCACTGAGAGACTGTCGTGAACCTCCAAAAAAGACCTCCTGTGTATTGACACCACTTTATATAATGTCAGTTCTACAGCAACACTTTCAACGCATATTGAGCATCTATGGAAATAAAATCTTTCATTCAATCCATCAGCACTGCTCAATAAGCATTTTGAACTTGTGCCAAAGAGACCTGCTCGTTTTTAAAACCTATATACTCGTGGATAAGAAGCATATAGCTGTGCTAAAGTGAAGCTTTCAGCTTCACTGATACAGTCAAAAAGGTCATCGCCAATCAGCAAAAACGGTTTGAGGTTTATGAGTGTGTGAGTGTATGGTGGTTGTTTATCGGCATTTTGTGTTTATTTTGTGACGGTTTTATTTTATTTTTTTTATTTTTCATTAAAATATCATAACATGTGCAAATATCTCTATTTTTAATACCAATTTCATTTTTGTTGTTGTTGCTGCTGCGGCGGCGGCCGCGGCCGCGGCGGCGGCGGCGGCTGTTGTCTATTCACCACTGTTCTGACCACCACCATTGTCTTGATAGCACTTGCCCACGTCCTGGCTGCACCCAACATTGTGTGAAGTGTTGACAATCAAGAAAGAAGCTTAGGCTATTTGTTTATAGATAGAATTTTTTTAACTGTAAAAATGCGCTCAGGTAGTCAAGAAAACTAGGAGTGTAAAATCTACGTAAATTCCAGGTGAGAATTAAGACGTGCCATAGTGTAGCTTTCGCCACATATGTCTTCCAAAGAAAATAAACAAAATTCTTATAAAAGGTCATGCAGTTGCTAAATAGACAAAACCGGGTGAGTTTGTAAAATGAATTATTTTATCAGGTGAGTTCTTGCCATCCCGAATGGCGAGCCTGATACGCCACAAGAACGAATCCCGATAAAATAATTCATATTTTTCATTATCATTCTTTTTTAAACAATTACAGCATTGCTTACACATAAACTCATGAAACTGGCTTAAAAGAATGCACAAATAATTTGAATCCGTGCATCTTAATACTGGGTTTAAAAGTAGTCCGGCTGACAACTAGCCATATACAATATACATCTATATTGTCAGTACCAATACAACTTATTTTTACAAGGCAATTCTGGAGCATTATAACCCATGGGAAAACATGCAAAAGAATGATAAAGGAAGTAATCCAAGATGTGAGCTTGTTATAGGAGATGTGCGACCGTACTTTGACTGTGTGTAGGCGTTTGTGGGGGATGTGCGCCGGTTGAAATAGTGAATAAATAAAAACAGGTGCTCTCGCTACAACGCCATTTTTGTAAAACTATCGTCAGACCTTCTCAACAATTGGAGGTGATTCAGTCATTGTATGGTATCCATTGTTAAAGACATTAAAACATTTCTCCACACAAGCCGTATTTTGAATTCGAGAATCGTCTTTTCTCATGTATTTCTCATCTACTACAGCACAGTAAAAACTTGGGGCT
Organism: Streblospio benedicti; assembly: GCA_019095985.1. Lineage (NCBI taxonomy): Eukaryota > Metazoa > Annelida > Polychaeta > Spionida > Spionidae > Streblospio > Streblospio benedicti. The sequence goes on from CM032660.1 coordinate 47,087,289, forward strand.
GGATGCATTCGTTGTCAGACTGGGGCTTTTATTTCAGGTGTTATTTAAGCCTACGCACTATTACGCAGGCCTTTTACAATGTTCCAAAATGTATAGCTAGCTCACAATTTGGTTAAAACATTGACATACGAGCAGAGATATAACTGGCTTATTCGTGAATAATAATCCGATTTATGGTTTGCCTACATATTACTTTATGTTATACGCGTATTTTTTAATTTTCGTGCCTCCCACACTACATCAGACCTTGAAACTGTTTTTCAAGACAATGTGTATCTTAAGGACTTTATTTGACTAACTATTAACTTGTAGTTTTATGGTAAAACATAAATTTTGTACCATTTATAGAAGCAATAAGCTCACGAATGCTAATACCGCCTTGTCATTCTTTGCTTTGTATAGGCATAATTACGTATTGCGTTAATACGAAGCCCCATTCTCACAGTCACGATTATTTGATCCCGACATTTAGTATCAAGTTGAATAAGATATACAAAATACATAAGTCCCTGGACTAATATAAGTTCACTGCCCTTAAACAACGCAGAAACAGTTAGTCACAACCAACAACGACTACAAAACCACCTCTGATTCGGTCACAATTATCTGGGATGTTTGACCCCAGCATAACCAGTGTATCATGTTGGGTGTTGCTTCCTATGCTACTCACTTTTACAGTATGCCAAAGCTCCTCATTAGCGCTAGTACACCGCTAATTACTATCATTATTTGGTGGCATTCTTGTGCTTTGGTGAAGTCATTCTATGCAATGCAGCATGTAATGTTACTGAGCCTGTTATTGTGCACGGTTCTGCACACAAATAAATACATGTAGTAGGTGTTCATGAGTGAAACTGGAGAACCTACATAATTCAGCTGACATGACTCTTAGGTTAAGGCAATGAAGTTTACGAATAATTAAGATTTTTATCGTTTCGTGTATATGTGGGTATTTTGTCTTACTTTCTAAACATATTATTTTAGAATTCTGTGTGCAATATCAAAAAGCTACTACTTCTGAATAGAATATCCAATATAATATACAATAAAATAATCAAACAAGTATGACTAGGGTATCTTATGCATAAGCAATAGTTGGACAGTTATTGTGAAACAGGTAACTCTGTAATACTATTGTACTTGGTATAATCTCCATTTACAAGTTAGTCATCGATCTGGTTTTCTTGCATATTGGCTGACATAATTTTCCCTTCACTTCCATTCAATTTCCAGATAACGACTTTCTACTCTATATTCGTTTTTGAGAATCTGGAGCACAACTGGTGATATTCTGTTTTTCATCAGTGAATGTGCTGACCTGAAAACTGTTTACACTGCTCCGAGCCAGCGGTGGTTAAACAGCGCCAGACTTATGAAGGTGCTTCCCTAGATGTGAAATAATGTTATTTTGTAAAGCTACGCCCAGACAAAGGGCCAGACATCCCCAAGAATGAAAGTTGAATCGCTTGTGTGTTTATTCGTCATTTGCTCAATTGGTTCTTCGCAGACGTGTTGTTGAAATCAAAAGCAATTGCATCATTGGCTTAAATATGATAAAAGTATAGATACGGAGTGGATAGGAAGGTAAAATTCAAGGGACTACAAGTGATGCTACAATAAAATCTGTTGTCCACATTGTTCTCATTGCTCCTTCAACATCCATCACTTAAAATCCCTGGGACCCATTGTGTACTTTGTAATTCCCAATTTTGATTGCAATTTACAGCAATGTTTGTATTTTACTTACCAGCGTGCCTACTGCGGAAGTCGTGTCTCATTTGAAATGTTTAATAAATCAGCATAGATTATTTGCTATATGTAAACCCAGATTAACAGTTTAAGATGATACTTTGCCCAATATAACTAATACACATCATAAATAAATGATGATAGTTATTTTTGCTATTCATATTGTAATACATATATTTTAACACTATTTCTACTGATAACCAACCAGCATCTATTGCATACTTGGTGCATACTTGGTTAGCCCATACCACTACAGGTATTGTTGATCGAGACTAGAGCAAACTAGATCTGGGTCCAAGGTATCAAAAATGTCAATATCAGGTTGCTGCACGAACATTTTAGAATACACATAAACTTATGCACTCTCCGGTGTAGGGATATGGTCACATCAATTTGTTGTTCTTTTAAGAAAAAAACTTTAACTGTAGCAAATTTTCGAACGTAGATCTACATGCATGACTACAGCTTATTAGTATCTGTTTTACCTTCTTTCTCTCATACATTTATTAAATCGCACCCAAGTTCACTGATGCAGTTGCCTTGGGTTTAAATCAGTCAGACCGTCCCAAATAGCAACGCCGAATCCATCGTGATTTTGTAGCCATTGTCAAAGACGCGTAGGACCACCTTGTTATACTCTTGGTGTTCCGTTTACGGACCAGCAGGGCGAACAATAGTGACTCTCAAATTGGTCCCATATTCTAATCTCCTGCAGTGGCGTAATTTTGAAGGGATTAATATCCGTGACTGCGACTTCGGCTTTGACGATAAGTTAATTTTCGTATGTGTATAGACTATAGCGTTTGCTTCATATAAAATGAAGTTTAACGAGAGGTTAAGCTCCAGCTTTTTCTTTGAGTGTGCATGGTTGAAAGGTGGTTAGCGTTATACTGTTGGTTATTTTTGTGAAGTATACGACATGCAGATTTGTGGGGTTTGTTTTTGTGATGTCAGAAGAGGTTGCTTGGTGAAACTGAATATGTTCAATTTTGTATGTCGTTTGTATGTTTTACAGTGTGGGTTGGTGGGTTTACGTTTCTCAAGTTGAAAGGTATACATTACACGTAAACTTAATATATAGCATGGATATGACATTTAGGGGAAACAACTGCTAACATTTTGAAGAAACCGTTGAATGTCATTGCATAAACGGATTCTACTTTAATGTTTGAAAATAAATGTCTGCGTGCGCGTGTGTGGCTGGGCGTGGGTTGTTGGGTCATCATATGTATTTATTAATATAAGAATATATAAATTGAATACTATTGAATTGAATAACATTTGTATCAATTGATTCTTTTAAAATTGTTAATAAAGAAATGATTTAATTACCACGCAAAAAAATGTTGTTACTCGTATTCTATGCATTGAAAAATGTGACAATCGAACCATTAACAAACATAAAGCGACTATATTATAAAAAGAAAAACGACGGTAATCACAGATTTTGAGGAAGGGCGCTGATTAAAATGCCATTCTCATGTATTTGTTGTCATCTCAATTGGCTTTTGCGTGTACGAAGCCTATGAAATGAACTATCTGTTCATTGTTATTTTCTTTAGGGGGAAGAAGAATCTACCGGTTAGGTCACGTTACTGTACCACGAAGATACACTGTGTTCATGTAAACAAAACACACAGAGCAGTCATATATATCACAAAACCAATGCATAACCAGACCAACATAAATATTGATACAATGACAATTGATAGCCCATATAGCCATCATTTTGTAGCACGTGTACAATTATTCATATTAGACATTTGGCGTTTCTATGATCACGTGTGATAAATTCCCCACATCAACGTGAATATTGCAAATCATAATAAAGCAGAAATATGGATGGGCTGTGTAATTATTCATCATAGTTTGATGACATGTGGTAATAAAATGACATAGCACACCTAATCTGAATTAGACTTGTGTCAGACAGTCCCGAATACTGTAACTGAATCATTCAGGGTAGATTGCAGTTTTGTATCCATTGTTAGCTAGCACACATTCCCCCTGACATATAGTACGTGCTTTTAACATGTAGAATCATATTTCCCCGTGAATCTATCATCTTCCACACAGGGGAAAATCAGGCTGGAAGATTTGTGACTATCAGATTGGTGCTTTAATCATCAGTGACTTTTGTGTTTTTGTGCGTGTGTGCATCATTGTGTGAGTTTTGTATTCATTCATGTAAAAAATAAAGCTAGCGTGGAACGTGCATGACATTCTGACGAAGTGTGTTTTACGACATATTAAGTCTATGGATTATATTACATAGTCTCTGTCGGGACTTGAAGCCTGAACCACTACCACTGTGCCACCTATCCAATGATAGTGGCAGAGGCTATGTTGTATAGCCCTATATTATCGGAGAAATAATAGCTATGTCAATACTTACACCAGGGTTAATTAATTACAATATATCGAGGCATAGTTGCATATGTATGCTCAAGCAGGCTATAAAATTACACGTGTTTACATTTACTTACTAGTCGAGCATAAAACAACAAATATCTCATAATGATCATTTCCAAATGAGACAGAAAAACAGCGGAAGTGAGAGAGCAGACGTGATATTTTATTGGCCATTACGCTCCCAATTGATATTTCCAGATGACCACTTCGCGGTATTATATTCCATTAGGCATCTACAGTGGTTAAAAGCGACCCCGCCTGTTTTTTTTAGCCTGCGTCGAGCAATGAATTCATTCACGTTTTACCCTATGAAACAACACGTGTACATGCTATGCTAGTTCATGGACATGAATGCAGCAGCACTGCAAGATGTCTTGTGAGTACGAATTAGTTGGTAAAAGTGAAGGATGGATCTGTGTCGGACGCAGAATTTCCCAGAAGGGAGCGCCTGTATGTCCAAACGTCCGTAATCCAAAGTATTGGGGCACATACAGGATTTAGGAACGGGGCATAGATCCACTAGGAGGTGTGGGGAATGGCCATCTGATGGTTCTTCAATACCCAACCCCTGAAACTGCATTTGACAATGGTTTCAGGCCGCTAATGTAATACATAGAAGAATAAACATTATTTTTTTACAGTTATTTTTATATATTATGCAAAATAAACATTATTTTTTTATTTTTAGCTGTATCGTTGATAGCATTTGACAATGTGATGATAAAATGTGAATAAATTATATTGTCTCACGAACATAAACGTGAAGTACTCGCGTTCGAAATCGGCTGTGACCGAAGCATTTTGAAACAATATTTCACCAAAAATGATAATTCCGACCCCGTGTATGGCTAAGAGTTGTCTGATGGAAGGATGTCAATAGTGCCATATTATACTCCATGGAGCACAAGAACAGGATATCAGATGATGGATCATGCTGCCGGATTCTTATGTCTCTCAGGCTACATCAACGTAGATGACATGGGGAGAGAAATTGTTGTAGTATACACAAAGCAGTACATAGAGGACTTTGGGTTAAACGTGTTTGTTTTTGGTTTATTTAGCGATGTCAGTGAAGCACAATTAAACTTATCCGTGGGAGCAATTCACGTATAGGAACCCTTCGCAATTTGGAACACCTTTTATTTCTCCCGTTTGCCATGGGGTTACGGGAAATGGTTCGCTAACGGGGACCCCACTACACGGGAATGACAGCACTGCTGTTCTCTACTCCACCAGTGTCCCCAATAGTGAGGTTTTACTCCAAGTGTTTAAAAGACAAAAACGTGTATCATAAGTTAAATGCAAGCGATTCAAAGATTACTATTTAAATTATTTAATTATCAAACGACTATAAAGATGTTGAATTCTGACATACTATTAAAATACATTTGATAGTATTCTCATCAACGACTGTAGCAGCTGATTGAGTAGTCTGTATTGTCAAAGTGATGATGTGAATTGCCTATGAACGTGAATGAGGAAACTAGTAATGTGAAACCTTCAACACGTGATTGATAAGTGCCTACTTTCCCCCAGAAAATGTCTAGTCTGATTTGTATTTTCCTTTCCCCTTTGCAGGCAAGAAATATGTGTCATTGAGTTCGTGACATCATTGTATCAATGTTTCCAGGTTACATGTTTTTTGTGTGTTTTTTTTTCTTCATTGCTACATTTATTCTCTTTATTCAGCATGTAAATTACAGCGGATTTATTTCATCTACATTTTGCTTATAGATCAAGAAGTGGTGCGTGTTGCTAACAAATACTTCATATTCCCTATCTTTATTAGTTGCTATTGGATGTCAGTAAACATTGGGAATGTTTAGTGCACAGCTGTATCTCAGATGAGCAATGCAAGTTTACCCACTGACAGCAGAGTAACCAAAGTAATGTGTTCACTGCTGGCCAGAAATGTATACATGATAGTCAGCTGATGATAGTGCAGCCTTGGAAGTGGTCTCTTCGATGTGTAACCACCTGCTGAGAGGTTTGCTTTTGTCAGTCTGGCTGACAGACTGTCCGTGAGTGTGTGGCTGACTGGCTGGCACACTGACGGTTTTCAGTGTATTTGTCTACATAATTCATCGCATGTTTTTTAATTTCAAACCCTTAGATAGATTCAGTTATTATGTCAGACTTTGAATTAAGAAGGGCAGACTTTAAATTAAGAATAAGTTCCAAGTATAAAGAGAGAAACATCCGTTTGCAATCCATGACTATTTTCATTGCAGTAGAAGTACCTTTCACCTCGAACTCTGATATGTCAAAACACTGGATAACTAAACAAATGTGTTTCAACATACATTGTATTGTTGAATTTGCATATCCGTGTCACAGAGAAGACTGCAATTTCATTTTGCGGTTCATATTATATGCTCGAGGCTGCATTTTCTAATTACACATGCTCAGCATGAATGTGTCACAATCACAGACAGGAAGTAAAGCCAGGATCGGACAGTTCCGAATGTTGAAGCGAAATCAGCCTTGATATTGTAGTAATTGTTAAATGGCTCATTGTGTCATCACGCACCTGTATTAAAGGGGTAAAATAATCTTTCACGTTGTGTATTTCTCATCAACTTATGCACAGTAAAATTTCTGGGATTAACATTTGTGACTGTCAGTCTGGTTCAGAGGAATCCAGCCTCTCCAGTATGTTGCCTCCTTAACATTATGCAATAATCGTTCCAGTTATGGTTACTAATTAAAGCAAACATATTAAAGCAAACATATTACGTGCATGGACAGAATCCAAATGTGTTTCATGCCTTAAGTAAATGCTTCATTCGGGAAAAAATTCAAAATGGCCACCAAAATGGCTACCATTTTCTCAAAGGATTATTCATTTGATCACTGCTTTTGTATTTAACCACCCAGCAAAACTGGGGCACATCACTTAGTTCTTTAGCCCCAGCCCAATATCCCTAAAGGCCGTCATTAACATAATATATGTAATGAAGTGATCCCAGACATGGGGAAAACCCGATGATGTCATACAATCTGTGGCTAGTTTTGTGTGACCTACTTTCATTTTCAAAAGTAAATAATGTGTGCATCTAGAAATATTTAAGTTAATTTTGATCTATGGATACCTCAGTATCATACATAGTATAACTGTAGTATTACTACAATACTTTATTATTTAAGGATATGAAAACACCTCAGTTCTAATGCCATAGTAATGGAAAACAGTTGATCTACTTAGTTTCATAACCTGGCACATAGTTATTCAAACCAAACTGACCTAGTACTAGTACTACTACTATTATGGTCATGGATAGATAAATTAATATTAACACTCATGAAGTGTCTTTTAGTTGATGAAAATACAAACAACTAGCTGCTATTTCCAATCTGCCATCTTTGAACAATGTGCTACTTGTAAACAAAGGGAATTCCAGACACCTGATTGGTCGAAATTGTGGCAAACTCACATCAGCTAGTGGTGCCCTTTTTGGTCATTAATGTGTGCAATGATTTTTTTTTCAAGGCTTGTATGCAAATGAGCTTTTGCTCTGATTGGCTGCAGACACCAGTTACTTTATTTTGGCTGTGGCATATATATGTATATTGCCACAGACTGGGGTGTATTTAACATGAGCAGCTGTACAATTTAAGAGCCAAACAATAACGGTATAAACATTACAAATACTAGATTACCATTCATTTTGCACTTGAACCATTCTTTCTCTGTCCGTGATAAATCTGTGAAGATATTTTACGCCTATTTTATTACACACTTATAAAACGCGCTATTGTAAAAAGCAGCGCGTCTTTAGGCATCTTTCAGAGCCTGGGCATCTTTCCAGGCCATTTACGAGTGAGATGTCAATAGATCTCTGAGAAGGATGAGTTAACACCTTGCTCATGTAATATATTTTTATGGTTTGGGCGGTAATTTGTTGGGACCAACGTGTAGTGGTGGTTATCTTTTATGCCCTAATACTTGGATGGCAAAGGTACATTCATTTTGGGCGTGCGTCATGTATATTTGATGGGTCAGTACGTTCGTGTGTACAATATATCCACACGTTGTATAGTATATCACTGTTTACAAGCTAAATTCATTCAATCAATTAAGATTATTTGTTTAGATATCTAATGCCTCTACTGTAATGCATTTGTCGAGGAAGAGAGGTTGAACGTAGATTATAGTCTACAACAAACAGTAGGTACTCCTTAAAGGAAACATTGCAATGGACTTCTTGTTCCTTTCCCCAAATATATAGAAATCTATGCGTTGTTAGGAACAATCCCTACAAATGGCATACCTCTACAATAGAACCGTTTCGGACAGCCACAAACCTTCACGAGAGACCCTGAGGAACAGGAACCTCTGTGGAGAGACCACTTTATAGTCTACTTGAGGCCAACACTCGGAAGGTTTGAATATGTAGGTTTTCTGTAGGTGCACAGCTGTCAATCAATTAACTACAATTGTTTCCATGAAGCTCTTCGGTATAATTGACTGTCAAACTATATACCACATGACATTGTATTTCTACATATACTGTGTGAATACATTTGTGTGAACATATCGATTCAAACATATGCCATAGAAAACTCATTTCCAAGCCTTAATTATACAAAACAATATCGAATCAATAAATTCAATGCTATGCTGCTAATGCTAATGATCAACACAGCTGCATATCCCTCTATATACAGGCATAATTATTGTTTTGTTCTCTGTATTAAACATTTGTAATGGTTTAGCCAACAAATGTTAATAGATTTGAGACCACAATGAGACCACATAGGAAAACAATTCTCACGTTCCCAAACTGTCATAAATAGACCTCCACTCACCTCTGTAAAGAGACCACCTCTCTATTAAGACCACTTTAGCCAGACCCTGGCTGTTCTTAATACATGTGTAGAGTTTCTACTGTAATTCACCATAAATCCTATGTAAATGAATAAAAAGAGTTCTACATACAACCACACGTATATAACAAAATTACAGTTAAACTAGGAATCTACAAGTGTCTATATGTGTATGCGCGATCACAGAAAATTGCATTAAAGGCTCCTATTTGATTACAGCCGGTGGCTTATTAAGTTTGCCTTGATCACCAAGCCAAAAACCAAGCCGCGAAGACAAGATCCATTAGTGAGGAGGATTAATGTTAGGCTTAATTAAATGAAGCTCTCTATGGCTCGGATTTCTGTAGGCTAGAGATTGCATTTGTATTTGACAAATGCATAGCAATGGGCATGGCTATGGGAAATGTAGGCCCTTGGACACGTTTTCCTTCTTTTCTTTTATAGGGTGAAATATGTATTGTGGTAGTACAGTGATCATTTTGATTATACGTGTATGATGTTTATACGTAAGTGCAACTGTTGTATTTGCTATCTCATGTGAGCATTGTTGAACGAATGCAGAGAATCGCATCACATAGTCACTAACCATTATTCCGTTTCTCTCTGGTTTAGCATACAATTTTAACAAGTAAATACATATTCATTCATAAAGCAGTGACACACTCCAATCGCTGGCAGATGCAGGATATCCCAGTGGGGGCGGGGGGCACCGGGAACTTGTGATCCCTGCACACGCGCTGTGACCCACCCTATTTGAGAAATGGTAAAATAATCTGGCTCTCTACTCAGGATCTTCCACTAATCTCCCCCAATGAGAATTGAGTGTGATAAGCAAACTGAAGAATATCATATGACCAGCCCTATTCCATCTTCAGACAAGTTTCCAACCGCTTTTATGATGAATGATGATGTGTCATTATGTGATGCTATCTAGCATAGAATAATAATTGCTTGTCACAGAATGGAGTCCAGATCACTCCAGACTATGATCGATGTTTGTAGATTACAGAAGCTCTCTCTCAAATGCTCACCTCTGAACCAAAATGCTGTGTAAGTTGTGTTTCCCTTTGCCTTTTCCTGTATAATATATGTATATGGCTTTTTATCACTGTGTTCTTTTGCCGGGCTAGCTCTATATAAACGCCTCCATGTGGGCTGAAAGTTTTGTCACGTCTTAAAACGAACACGGGGACAAGACACTGAAAATTACGAGCACCATATATGGCCCTACGTAGTTTCACATGTAGTGTGTATTAAAAACAACAACCACTAAAATACGGCTATGTAGTTGAATCTCTTTAATTATTTTAACAGCTCTGCTTGAATTCTATTTGCAATCTGTAATAGTGAGCAGCCACTATCAAGATGCAAAATAATGCGATTGATCTTAGCATATAAAGTAACAGTTGGTTTGTTTTAATGGTGTTTGTTCGTTCGTTTGTTTGTTTGTTTTGCAGATTAAAGGATTGGATTTAGACCCAAAGCTCCAGTACATTATCGGTACTTACATCGTCGGGCTACGGGAATTGCTTTTTCACTGCACATACGATCAGTGTTGCAATAACTACCGCGCATATAGCCGTGAGATTTGACGATGCGGTACCCAGAGCATTTATGATAATCCATTTCCTTATTATCCCTCGTAGTATAGCAGTTCAAATTGTAACACAAATGCGCCCGCGTTTCATACAAAATTTATTTAGTCAAACTACCATCTATCTTTTTACACGTACATCACAATTGTAGTTTATATATCAACGATCGAAATACTTGAAATCGGACGATACGTCTTTAGATCGTGATCACTCGAGTCCCGGCAGACGTAAATTGCACTGATGACACTCCCCACAAAACTGACGATGAAAATCAACGTCGGCCAAAGCATCGCGTTGAGGGAGATGATATAGTCTAGAGAGAACACTCTGTGGTAGTCACGTGACTTGAGGAGGGTGCAAGGTGTCGTCTGGCCGACAGACAGGCTTCTTCCGGGTGACAGGTCCACGGAACCGTGGTGGCGAGAGGCCTGGCGAGTGTCGCATACGCACTGCAAATAAAGATGATTCTTATGTTAGAAAGTGTATCTTAGCTATGATTACCCAGTGTTATAAACGATACAAACAAAATGTCTACCATCGAAGCTGCGGTGATGGATCAGTGTATTACAGATTTATGTTTCAGCGAGAGGCATTTACATCAAATGATATTGATTATATGTGGTTTGTTTGAAGGTAACTTGCGAAGACCTTATTTTATTTCATATTGAGGGATATATTGTAACGTTCTATTTAAATTGGAATAGACTACTCGTAGTAAGATAGTGCATGTAGTTGTTTATAAAGCCATTTTATACAGACTATGGGCATCGGTGCACCAACTAATGAAAGACATAGTCCTACTTAATTAAGTAGACAAAGTAGGTTTCCATAGTATTCAACTGTACACAAAACATACGACCAATATTGCTCACATAATGCAAATGGCTAACAATAAACATATTTAATATCATGCTTATACTGCCTTGCATGGCAAACTTATGCCGACATGCTAATGCTGTTTGCTTCGGTGTCTCGCCTTATGACAGATACGTTGTCCTGAGTTTACTTTACAGCCAGCTTTTTACTTTTACTCAGGAAGGTTTGTGTATAGAGGATTTATTTTCAGTGCTGAATAACTCCCTTCAAAAGGTTGGAGTGTGTAAAATAATATAATCTGGTATTTTAAAGTCCAATACTCATAATAAATACAAAATTGCCATTAAGCACTAGGCATAATCTTTAAAATGATTCATCCTCTATTGTGTGGCAGCAATATTTCCTTTAATCAGCTTAATATTTATGCATCCATCCATGATCACTTCTGAAGTGTGATGTTAAAGACATAGAGCTTGTGGTTTCCACGATTGTTTTCTACGTGTACATTGTCTATGTAGAATATGCTAATGAGCAAGCAACAGTGGAAGCCATAAAACTCTTTATCACTATACACTATTCATGTACATGTACATGTATCATGAAACTATCACAGAGCAATTGCCCATGTTTCCATCCAGCACCTAATTAATTCGTCTGCACTTCTCACCATAACTCAAGTATCAGACGACCTCACTTCACAATAAGTATGCAGTACTCAACGCTCACCTTGGTGGATACTAAGTAGTCTTGACCGCCGTCATAGTCTTCCGCTCCCAGCTTGAGGTAGCCAATGGTCAAGTTGCCGCGGTCATCGTCCACTTTGACCACCACCTCTAGACACAGCAGCTCGTCGTCCACGGTGACCCTGTTGGGGTACGTCACGCTGGACGGGTGGGCCGTCAGGAAGGGGAGTGGCTTGCTCGCCTGCAACGGAGATGGGGGGGGGTGCGGTGAAAATGTGTCAGAAGAACATCTCTATTAAAACTGCGGGTACTGAACTTAACTGTTCTCAATAGAACGATTGTCTATGTATCGAGGTTCACGGTAATGAAGGGTTGGAACAGTAAAAACTGATGTTTTTTATAGAGGTGGTCTTTTTATCGAGGTATTCTTAACTGGAGGTTTGGCCTGTCCTCGAGCAGGGTGACAACTTGAATATTCAAGTGATGCAGTTATTTTTTTGTTTTGCCCTAAGCAAGAAGGTAGATTTAACATGGCATATGCACGTTTCGCAGTTACGTACGCAGTACGCACATGTGCGTCTCTTTTTTCCTCGTGATGCATAGAGATGAACCTCACAATTGATTGTGCTCTCTTAATGGACGTTCACATACCTTCTTGGGACTGCGAAAATGATCTTATCATAGAATTTGTCTATTCATGGCACTGGTTTAAAAAGGAGACTATATTGTACCCTTTATTCAACATACCGTGCCGATACTTCACTGATAGACACCTTGCAATGAGGGACATACGTGTTTACTAGACATTAATTACTGTATATTATTACTACAAAAGATTGTTCACTAATAAGAACACTCCCCACCCCCACCCCCTCACTCCCACTAGTCTACCTAATTGCAAGGGGCCAATGTTTGTACACGCACGCACGTAAGCCAACAGGCGCACACACGCACCTGCATGTAGATGACCCTGCACGTGGCGCCCCCGCTGCGCTCGCGGTCGTACTCCTCGTGCAGGAAGCGCGGCAGCATGATGTAGTAGACGGAGACCACGACGCAGGCGAGGGACAGCAGCATGGACGACACGCTCACACACAGCAGCACCGACGGCGACCGCATGCTGGCTGGCTGGCTGGCTTGGTTGCTGACCGCTTGGGTCTTTTGACTAGCTTGCTGATTGCTTAAGTGCGCCTGGTTTGACTGGATGTCTGTCTGGTTGACTTCTTGGATTACTGGGTGACTGGTTGCTTGGTTATCTAGCTTTACTGGATGATAGGTTGGTGTGTTGGCTAGCTCGTTGGCTGGTTGGATTTTCAACTACATGACTGACAACCGGTGTGGCCGATTAAGTGGCTGGCTGTCGTTCCTTTTGTTTTGGTGTATTTTACTCCGTTTTATTTGTACACCGATTTTTTACATAAATTTTGTAGTTGTATACTTAATAAATTCTTAGAATCCTTTTTCTCCAAAGACATGGACTTAGATTAAAAGAGAATTTTCAATATTCCAATAACACGTTCAACTGGTAATTTGCCTTTCAAGGGGTTTAACATCCGAATACCTTTTACAATGTAAGTGCATTTATAACTATATTCCAAACTGTATGTGTATCCAGAATAACCCAAATATAATGTATTCGTTCAAGTTACATGGAAATCACCATAAAATATTCAGTATGAAATTACATCCGTGAGAATAAGCCTGAAATATTCAATAAGCATTCATACTATTCCACATGACTCGTCTAGTCAGCTTTTCTATGTATTGCATTTCCCACCATCAATTTTGTCGCTTTATGCTCATCACAAATACAAGCCAATCTGCTCACAATGAAATTCAATCTGATTCTTTCCACTTTTAATCCTTCACAAAAAAGAAAATCAATGCTCGAGAAACATGCTCCTGCTACAACATTCTTGCATCAATGTGGTTCTGTTCTGCGGTGCTCTCAGAATTGGAAACTGATAGCCCAAGTGCACACTCATAGACTTTTGCGCGGTTACTAAATTGCTCGGTTGCTCACCCAGTTATGTTATAAATGTGTCTTTTATTTTCTTAAACCCTGTACTACGATATTTAAACGCTGCCACCCGACAATTAGTCTTCGTGTGTTTCGCATACAAAAATCTATTGAAACGTGTTTGAAATGAAAACGTGATTTGATGTTGTTATGTCGCTGTTAGATGCAATCAAGTGCCCTTTCTTGACGTTTTTCGCATGAATATTTTACAAGTGATTGCGTGACTTGAAGATATACTTGAGTTCTCCAGTGAAATGTAGACAGAGTTTATGTATGTGATTTGTTTCACTTTATTTTATAACATCACGCACCATGGTTTTGAAATGTATGGGTCTTACATTTTGCTAAACGTCAGAATCCATTTGGCAATTGACTTGGCAACCACTAGGAAGTTTCCAGGGAATTCTTTGATGAATGTTCTTATAACACAGTCATGTTTAGCTTCAAAGATATCTGCTCAACATTAGCACTATTTGACTTCTCGTAGCTTTACAATGAATAACAACGGCAACACTGTGTATGGTTAATAATGTTATAGTCAACATTATGGCTTCCAAAATTTAATTTAGATCTTGCCATTTTTTACAATATTTCTTAAGTGTGTGGCAGTTGCCAGGGAATGTATATAATAATCCATATACTAATGTAGAATAATTTGAAGTCTTTAAAATAATATGATCAAATACAACTGTTTCATCCGTCGACTTGATGATGTCACTGGTTAAAGATAGACAAACAGTAACTGACACAGTTTAGGAGCAAAACCAATCTTATATCAAACACAAAGTCAGTTAAACAAACAAATGTGTATATTCCTCCACAGAACACTGGCAATCAATTACGGTGGCTTCATAGCGTGTCCCATCAAATATCACACAGTGACAACCTTTAAAAGGACACTACATATATTTTTTAACTGGCAATTCACTCATCCTGTCATTTCAATAAAAACCCTAATGCGGCATCATGGGTTCACCCACACATGTTCTGTGCAAAACAATACTGGCAATATAAACAGCACTCGAGGTTGTCGTTCCATTAAAGCGATGCGGAAATCCCCGAGGCCAAGACAGGAAGACCGAGTGTTTATTAGCTCAAAGCATTCATATGCTGTATCTGCTAAACAATGTATAGATGGAATCTCACTGCGTCCCATACAATGTATTTTATCAATGAATCTGTACTCTAAACACCACATGAAAGCGGTTTTTATAGTGGGAGTAGGTCCCTATTGCGTCATTTATCGAGAGGCAACTCTTTTTGCTACGGATGTTGCTGCATCGCTCAGCTAAAAATCGTCTGATGTTTCAACTAATGCGCTGCTGCATGTTGCTAGCGCATTAAATCATGAAACTAATGCTCGTAGGCAGATCCAGGTTTTCGGAAAAGGCGGGGGGCGCACTTAAGGAAAAGAGAGGGCGCACTTACGGGATTTCTTGAAAAAACCTATGAAAATGAAGTATTTTGGTGGGAAAAGGGGGGGGGGCGCCCCCTGCGCCCCCCCCCTGGATCTGCCTATGATGCTTGCATTTATTTATTTTTTTATTTTACTAATGTCTAATTCGTGGCCATGAATAAGATTGATGTATCATATATGTGCTTTATATTTGATTATGATAATATGATTGGTGAGAGAAAGAATTAAGGTGATAAATACAAAAATACGTTTAAAAATGTGGCAATTGATAATGGCTACGATACCAACACCGATCTACCTTCACTTTTTGACGGCGTCTGACTTCAGCTTTAACCTTTGAAACATCAACATGAACATCCAGCAACCGCCTCCACTGCATGCATGTGCGCTGTATTTCGCGGTAGGTATCTAGGGAAATTGCATTAGGAACGACAATGTGAGTTTCTCCACAACACGGTGAGGTTTGGTCAACCAATGTGCTGGACTCACAACCTCAGATAATGCAATTAGGCCTGTATGCAGGCCCATGTAATCTGTGGGCGCCATGGGAACAGAGCTACTATATTCGGTACTTCTTGGTGAATTTTTGGATACGTGTACATATATGCACACTTATAAAGTGTTTCTTTCGCTTGGTGTGATCATTGCTATTTACACCAAATATATTTATATATATATCATGATTTCGTCAATGATAAACACCTAGTTTGCTCTAGATGACTGGTAATGTCATTATGTATTCATGAACGTTAAACTGACTGACAACAAAAATAGATCTACACTTATCTTATGATGAAGTTTATGGTACAAGGTTGTAAAATAAGGTTATGTGATAAATGAAATATAATTTGTTAACATTAAGCTACATTTTTAAAGTACATTAAAACTAAAGACTTTTACAGCAGCAGTGAGTTTCCTCCTAAAATATTCATCCCCCATAAACCAACCCATGGCTATTATATTTTGTGCACCTGCGGGCTGTTTTCTTCCATACTAACGGCGGCTAAGGATGAAAAGAGAAGATCTAGATCTAACACGCGCGCAAGGAAACTACCAAAGATTAATAGGAAAATGAGATTATACCCCCAAGCGTCATGGAGTGAATTCCCATGTTGTTCATTCACATGGGTTTTTCAAAGAACGACACCCCTAGGAATGAATAAGGCCTGTGTGATAAAACAACATAGAAGCGCAAGTGAGATAGAACACAGAGAATTCGTTATGCGTATAGCATTTCTATATTGAACTAGAGTCAGGCAGTACCGAATATTGAAGCCTGATTAGTTGTAGCATTGTACCCACTGTATACCACCCAATTCCACATAGACGATGGTGGTTCCAGATGCTCCAAAAGACACTAGACAATGAGAAGAAAAATGTCAGTCTTTTCAGAGTGCCTCGTGTGCATATGTTGTGACCAAAACTCATAAGATCGTCTGTAATAACGGCGTGTGATCTTTCAGATGGACTGTATGAAAAGGCATGGTTTGACCATTCAGAAATAACACACCATAACACGGGAACATCTATGAACATTGTCAGCAAGGCCACCTTAAAACAGAAAGACTTACAGTGATCAAGTTAGCCCTCCTGACGACCCAGAAACGCAAAACGATGATCCAGATCAACAAGTCAATAATCCATAACTGGTCCCCACAGGCCGAAATAATCCAAATCACTTATCCGTAGAAGTGATTACAATAATTGGGTCAGAACCTTTCCTTCAGGAAGACAGCCTTAATCATGGAGCATCGTAACAACCGAACTGTTGGAACAGATGATTGTTTCATGCTTCCATTTCTTCAGATTGTGGCGGCTATTCCGGCTTCATCAGTCGACCATACATCCTCCCAAAGCAGCAGACGAGGCCATACTTCAGCAGAAAACCCCAAAACCGGCCAGAAGTGCACCATCCCCCCCCCCCCTAAATCCCTCCACCCCCACCCCCCATTTCACATGACCGATCCTAACTCCAGACCCTCCAAATGACGCCCGATTTGTCATTTCCGGGTGGATCGGCGGAAATGCATTACTGTTTATTACGTAACAGTCTGAAGACGTAGCATGTCAAAGTCAACGAGCCGTACAAGCCGCCGGAGACATTACAGGTGGCCGAGGC
Source organism: Streblospio benedicti (assembly GCA_019095985.1). Classification (NCBI taxonomy): domain Eukaryota; kingdom Metazoa; phylum Annelida; class Polychaeta; order Spionida; family Spionidae; genus Streblospio; species Streblospio benedicti. The sequence continues at coordinate 47,104,927 of CM032660.1, forward strand.
AGACGAAGCATGACGACTAGGTCGTCATGATCGACAGGCGGTAATTGACGAGGATTATTCTCTCTCTTATTTCCTCCTCCTGGCGTTGTTGTTGAGCTGCAGCAAGATTAAGTGCAATGACTGCCATTGTTGCAATTATTCGTTGCCTAATCTTCTTGAATACATGTTTGAGTATAATCCTTCAGAGACACAAACAAAAATTAAACACACCAACATTTGCAACCTTTTTATATTGCCTCATTGCATATTCTGTAGCTAAAGCTTACAGGATCGTCTGCAATTACGGTCTATAACCTTTCAGATGGACTGGATCAAAAGGCAAGCTTTTGGAACGAGCACAACGTAAAACGGGAACATCTTTATGAAAATTGTCAGCAAACCCACTGTTAGCAAAGAGACCTAACGATCAACAAGTTAGTTCTCCAGACGAAGCAGAAAACCAAGATGTTGATACAGATCAACAACTCAATAATCCAAAACGGGAGTCCACAGGCCGAAAAAAGTCAAAATCACTTCTCCAGAGAAGTGATAACACTTTTTGGGCCCTAAACTGGCAGGAGTGAATCAATTTTTCCAGGTAAACAACTCTAACATGGAGCATCGTGCTGTTAAAAAAGATGCTTCCGTTCCTTGCTTCTATTGCTTCCAATTGTAACGGTAGTGGCGGCACTTATGGTTTCATCTGTCACCATATATCTTCTCAACACAGCAGACGAGGCCACAGTTCAGCAAGGAGGCCTAAGGATGCTGCAAATAGTAAAGAAAGCCCCCCAGACAGCCCCGTAAGCATGACGATGGCGTGGTTTGGAGCACACAAGCCGAAATATGAAAAATCGGTCTAGAACCCACCAAAAACGGCCCATTCCCTGCCGAACCAACCAAATCAGTCCACATTTGAGGCCAGATCACGCACAATCCACGCCGAAATGACAAATCGGGCGTCTTTTAGAAGATCTGGAGCTAGAATCGGCCATGTGAAATGGGGGCCAAACAAACCAGCTAGATCCCTCCAAATGTGAGGCCAGATCACCCACGATTCACCACGAAATGACACTAAGTTTTTGTTGTTTTCCGGAGCATCTGGATTTATCATCGTTTATGTAAATTTGGGGATTGATTGGCGCAGTGTCTTTCAGACGTATTTTAGAATGTAGAATCACCATTCTAGCCTTGTGTTATTGCAAAATTCGGAGATGATATATTTTTGATGTTGTAATATTATAAACTAATTGTTTAAAGAGTTGTTTAATTTGTCTCATTAAACATGATATTTGTGGGAAAACATGAAGACAAACAGTAGATGGTTGCTTGTTGTTTGCAAACACTGAACATAAGTCACAAATTCAACTTAAGCATTTAGCATTACATGCATTCGAGCAAAAAAGGGAAATGAAGCAAAGCAATGACCTCGGAATGGTTCTCATGAGTGGAAGAATCTCATTAGCAATAAATTGGCTCCAAATGAGAATCACTCTTGGCATTGGTCAGGCTCATTCATCGGCTTCCGCTGCGTGACGAATATAATGACCAATAATTACAAGCTTGCAAATTGCATAAATGGTCTTTGAATGCAGCTGTGGTCTAGTGAGAGAGATTATGCACTCTTGGTTGCGGTAGATCGTGGGTTTAGACTTCCTATAAAGCAAGAAGTCGGTTATTGAGAAAGCACAGTTACCATCTATGCGATAAAAACAATGAGGGACTTGAACAATAAGCAATTTGGTAGCTTTTCTAAGGTCTGATCACAGATTAGTTAACTAATCTGTGGTCTGATAGTCCAGAGTATTAATACTGGATCAGTCAACGGTATTGTACAATAGCTGTTGTTAATTAACACATTGTAGTGTTTCAAGGGAAGAATAACTATGATTAAAAATAAATGTATACTATATTGTCTACTCAATACTTTCCATCAACTGATATTCTAGTCTAAAGGACAAAACGACAACCAAAGAAACATAATACAAAATTGAAGAAGACACCCCAGACGCTTTAAAATCAAATAAACAGTTATTCCGGGGGAGATGCACTATGATCATCTATTGATCTAGATTGTATCTGGAGGCTACTCCCTCAAATTAGTGTCACCCAATTGCATCGGATTATCGAACCTTCTTCCTAGAATGAGTAAGAGGTGGTGCCGATGGGTATTAATGTCTCTGGACCTTATAAACCGTGTACCCATCTTTCTCTATTCGCAGCTGGCTAGGAAACAAAATGTTGTTAAGGGTACTGTGAACTCTTTAAGGGAAAAATATTCTATTTTCAGCTTTTTAATATTTATTATACTTTAAACTATGAAGAACAACATGTTTTGAAATGAACCTTTCATCTTCAATAGTTTTTCCATTACAACGCATTTTGTAAAGACCAAGCTGGAGTGAAAAACAATGACTCATTCTTTGCAGGGTTATAAGGTTATATGGGCTAAAAATTAAATTTTTACATTTTCAATGTTTTGTATGCTATAAATGATAAAGAACAACATCTTTTTAAAATGAACCTTTTATCATCAATAGTTTTTCTTATATGATACATTTTATAGACAACAGCTACTATCAATGTATATTGACAGGCCATGTTTAAAGCCCATTTTCTCAAAACTAAGTTTGCATAGTGGATGAATTTCTTTTTTATATTTCTCCTTAACCATGAAATCAAATGTTCACAAACGTGTATATATTTGAAGATATATGCATTCTGAAGAAAACCTTACTAGGGATTTTGATTTTTTTATTTCGTTGATGAATTATGAACATTTTTCTAATGATTTGCAAGAAAATTCGGAAAATAGGTGGTTTTAAAACTTAAAATGCATGTAAAATGATAAATAGGAAAAATATAAAAAGTTTGAGGCAAGGTTTGCTAGATAAATATACAAATTTTGTAACTGAATAGTGATTTTGGTCATTTCGATGTTGTACTATCAGTTATAAGCTTCGCAGGCAAAATTGTCATTTTTTCATTAATTGCTTTATAACAAATTTTTTTCATCAATCTATACAATTCAAAACATGTTGTGTCATTTGATTAGATAATTATCTACAAAATAAGGTGTAATTTGTAAGAATTGAAGCAATAATGAGTGAGAAAATCAAAGTTTAATAAAATCCTAAGAAAAGAGTTCACAGTCCCCTTAACACGATCGCGGTGGTGTTTTATTTTACCATGCAGGTGCTACAAAATTTAGTTTTTTTATGAAATCTATGTTGACTGTACATGCCATGTACAATGTACTTCTTAATTTTATTCATTTGTATTCACCACTTGCATTGTACATTTCCTTATCACAATCTATGCTATCAATTGCAATATGGACATGTATAACGCAGAGTTAATAACGTAGAATCACCTACAAAAATATCTAGTGAAGATTTTTATCACACAAAAGTACAATATAGTAGACAACCGCGAACTTTGGAAAGTGATTTATCACTAAGGTTTGAAAAGGAAACACACAATATTCTTTTTCCTCTCCGGTGTCTCACAATTTACAAATTCAAAATATCCTTTTCCTCTCTCCGTGGTACGGGTTGGAAAGGTCAATCTGTGGTTAATTCGTTGCACTAGCCCCAAATAAAACGTGACACTCACTTTCGTGTACAGTGATGTTATAAATGACCCTGTTGGCAAACGATGCCCAAAACTTAGGAAATGAATCGAGCAAATCAATTTATCACTTCTATCAAGCCATTGATTCGGGAAACTCTTTCCTTTGAAGTGCATTTTTCGATAAATTTGATGATGGCTTTGCATATGCTGGCAAATTGATTATCCTTTTCGTGTGTTGACAAAAGAATGTTCTTTTTTGTATACAAGATTATGGGATTTGCGTTCGTTTGGGGTTTACAGTTGGATGGTCATCAATCTTAAGTCCAAGCCCAAATGTCTTTAACGCATCTTTAACTTTGTTTGATGCATCTTCGGTGTGAGATGAAATACAAATAGTATCCAGTGGGGGTCATTAATCCATAAAATGACATTTGGCCGGGGGTGGGGGTGGGGGTAGGACACACCATGTGCACACCTATCACTCCTCTGGATATGTTCAACTAATCATATAACTGGGCCAAACATCATTTAAAAATCAATATGTAAATTGTAAAAAAAAAATGCCAACAGATAGGTTTTACTCAATACACCAGGTTTAGCAGATAAATAAAATAAAAACCAACATTCTTGTGACAAGTTTGATTTGATGTGGGAACTAGTTAATTCTGAACTCGGCCAGGATAAGGGCCCGAGACGGTTATGTGCTGTGTGGACGGATAATTTGTTTTTATTTCTTCGATGGAAGAGTATGGAGTGTTCTTATAGTCACTCCTAATGTAATTACCAACTGAATTTACATGGAGTTCAATGTTTAGACGTCTAAATCAGTTAGGACAGGTTTGTTTTAAGGATGCCCGTCCTAAGGGCAGACATTTTTTTCTTCTATTCATGCCTTGGCTGAGCACAGTATTTTACAGTTCTAGTATACTGACTGTTTAATTTGCGTAAAGTATTTGTGGTTATTGGGCTCTGACTGTGTAAAATCTATTTACCGGACTAGTTTCATCCATTTTTCTTTGATGTATCAATTTGAATCAACATTTACACTTTTGCGTTATCAACAAACTTCTTATCACATATGCAGTGCACTTATTAGAACGAATACGGTATATTACAATGTAGCAATATAGTCAGTGAAAGTCAACAAATATCACTATACATTTTGGGTGACATGTGTGCTCTACATTTCTAGCATTATTTCTGCATGTTACTTTATATTGAAAAAAAAAGAAAAAAAATCAGTAACCTACATGTTATATTGGGGGAAAATCAGCGACCTACACCATATCCAAGTGACTTTTAGAACAAGAGATATGTTATTAAATTGTGTGAATTGGTACATGTGCATCACGTTAAAATGGAATACAGTAGAACCTCCAATTACGACCACCTCCATATAAAGACCACCTCTATGAAAGACCACTTTTCACGGTCCCAAACCTTCAAAAAGGTATAAAAATGAGCCTCTGTACAGAGACCACCGAACACTGATCCCAAAGGTGGTCCTAATAGAGGTTCTACTGTATATATTTTATCACTCTGGTACTGTCCATAGAAAAGAACCACTAACACACTGTCCCGTTTACATAACGTCACCAGCACTAAAAGATTGAATAAAGGTCATAATACATGAAGAAAAGGATTAGGATGAAATATTTTGGACTGACCATATATTTTCAAGACATGTTCATAAACATGCTATATGTATGTATTATGTAATTCATTGATGATATTGGTTAATTGCAAGAAGTTTCAAATCGCTACCCAAATTGAAGCAGACATCCATATGAAGAACGTTTTTTTTCTCACTGGTTTTTATTCAGAAATCATTATATATTTTGTACACAATTGACAAAACTAAATTGTAGATTTAATAAAACTAAACGCAAACATCACATCTTTGAGTATATAAATAAAATTCTTGATCACTGACATAGTGGTAATATCTAATGGTCATACAAATTTTTTAAGACTGTAGAAATTATTTCTCCTTAAATAAATACAAAATTATCATGCACTAATTACATTTCCATTTAACTAACTCACTTACATTGTCTAAAACATGTGTCATATTCTTCATAATAATTAAAACAAGAATATGTATGTACATTATAATATAAAAATACAGTAGCAAAGACTTAAGACTATATGACAATGTCTATCACTTTTAGAATTTAGCTGGAGTGGCTTCCCTCTTCACAAACAGTTCCGGCCAGATGCTTCTTAACTCAGGCCAATGATAACACTGCTCACGGTATTTGTACATTACCTACAAAACATATATATATTAATTAATTATATATTAAAGCATACACCCAGCCTAAAATAGATGCGCTGCCATTGTAGTTTGGATGTTAGATAGCCTATTCTGTTTCTAATCTACTGTAAACAGTTTGAATGCTACATGGTATATGGCCTCATGTTGCATTTTTCCATGGGAAGAAAATTATATATTTCTATCTACTAAGACTAGTGTTAGTATAGCAAATATATTATACATTCCCCTCCACCCTTTCACCATGGTGTGGCCCATGTTGTAAACCCTGTTATATTATTAGGTAGGATTGTAAGGTGTAATTTGTATAAATCTTTGTAAGCAATTGAGTAATGAAAATCTGTCTTACAAATTCATATACACTTGGATTGTTATCTAAGCTCTTACTACTTGAATTTCTTCATAGCTCGAGTAAATAAACCTTTCCTTTATGAAACTTTACATTATAAATCATCATTTTAATAACTCAAAATTTTGAATGAATTGAAATGTTTTTCTGAACCTGTCAGGTTCTGTTTAGGAGTCCGAGTGTAATGTTCATTTGATGATCAATTTTACCTGTCTAATTTTGTCGATCATGTTATCAAGTGCTGCTATTTCTCGCTCTGCACATTTGATGTTCTCTTCCAGAGTTTTCCTCTACAATCAAAAATGTTTTGTGAATGTAACGGGTACACAAAAATTTCCAAAACGACAGTACATTTTAAAATGTCTTAAAGTGTACATGTATTTCAAATCTTAATCAATTTTTTCCTAAAATAGTCAGAATATCAATTAGAATTCCACTAATCAAAATACAGTAGCTCACCCTTGTATTGGCCTTTGCCGCTAACTCTTCACCATCTTTTCTAAGTTGCATATGTTGAATCTGCAGCTGAGAGATCTGTTGAAAAGGAAAGGAAAAAAGCAAAATTAGAAAAGTAAATCGAATAAATCTAATGTCTTAGCAGATTGTTGCATAATAATCTTTAGATTAAGGAAATAGACATAACATTCATCTTAGTAACGACCAAAATCTCATTATTAAATTTAGAAAAAGAAAAAAGGCATATATACTCTCAGGAAAATTCTAATTATACTATTCCCTCGTACACATCAATCCATTCATACAGTCATGTAGATTTATCTATAGATGAAGGTATCATAATCATAATATTTATCTAAACTGTCTTTACACTGGATAAAAATAAGAAAACTTGCTACAAGCTTTCAACCACTACTCTCGCCTCATTCACTATGACTGTTCACAATAACTGATTAACAGAGTAAACAGTTATTGTGAACTGTCATTGTGAACAAGGTCAGATCATTTATATACGTGTACATTTTAAAATTAATTTTCTACCTGCTTCTTCAACATTATGTTCTGGTTGATAAGTTCAATGTCTTGCCCCATATTTTGACCCTCCATCTTAGACAGAGCAGTATCTAGACTTTGTCTCAACACATTAACTTCAGCGGTCTTCTGATCTAGCTGTTGCTTAGTATGGCTAAGGTCTGCCTTCAATTTCTGTAATACACATCACAAGAATACTTTTAATAAAACAATTTACATGTACCAGAAGGATGACAGTAATTAAAACATGTTTAATAATTTACTGATATAAAATCACATAGTCAAATCATAAGTAAAAATCTTGTTTGTAAAATATACGTTCTGATCAGTTTCAACCTGATTATGATGTGAACAGACTTTTTTAGTTAAGGAGACTTGCTGGAGATAAAAGAATTTGAAGGAAAAATAATTCTTAAAATGTTCTTGTTTTTTTATTTTAGAATAAAAGTACATTCATTTCCCTTTTTAAAAATGTATAACACTTTAAAGGTTGCGGGAATGGAATTTGGTATATGGACCATACAAAAGATCATACAAATACAATGAAAAATTCAGTCAATGTTAATGATGATCTTTTGTATGGTCCATAAACCAAAATCTATTCCCGAAACCCCTAAAGTATTACACATTTTTAAAAAGGGAATAAGTAGATTTAGTTAGCTTCATCAAAGATTCCAACAATGGCTAAAATATGCACGCAAGGTTAGATTTCATACTAATCAAAATATTTCCTACCTTGATAGTAGATCGTGCTTCCTGTACATCCTGTAATTTATCAGACTTGTCAAGAACCATGCTACGCATTTTTTGTTTATCCTTTTCCACTACGCTGAGGTCTTCTCTAACATCTAAGAGCTGTATGAAGAGTAATTAGTTAATACCAGATCACTTTTCTGCTTCTAGATTGGAAAATTGTGCCATTTACATTTTTAGAAGAAAAAACAGTAAAAATAATAAAATACCTCTTTCCTGAGAGATGACTCCTTTCTAACTGCCTCTTTTAATTGCTTTTCAAGTTCTCCTACACATTCTTTCTCAGCAGCGATTTTCTTGTTCCATTTTTCTTCTTCGAACACCAACTTTTCATTGAGAGCATCAAGATCTTGTTCCAAGCTACTGCATTTGTTTTGTACCGAAGAATGGAGCTCTTTTATCACAGCTATTACATCACAAACCACACTCTCCAATTCATCTATCTGTTCATTAAGAGGAAGGTCATCCTCACTTGCTGAATCATTTTCTGTAGCACTTGATGATTCTGTCTCAGGAGATTTACATTTATTGACAGGTCCTTTAACAGGCATAAAAGCACTCTTTGGTATACTTTCAGGAGCTTCTACTGCAATTTTACTAGACCCAGAAAGACGTGTAAATGCACTTTGCGTAGAACCAATTACTGGTTCTGAGGCAGGAGTTTCACTATATTTTATGGCCGACAAAATAGAGGCAACAATTGACTCTTCAGTTTTACCTGCATTTTCCACAGAGTCATTTGAATCTTCATCAGAATCTGATGGTTTAACCTACAAGAAATAAAATTCAAAACATCAGATCAAATAGAAAAATGTATTTAAACTCACTAGCATCCCATTTCACAATGGTTTCTGCATATTCGAAGACTACTACAAAACAACATTAAATGCAAATTCATCAAGTCAATCAACATTACATAAATAACAAATCATTACTTCTTTTGATTTCCAAAGTTTGGTAATGGACTTCAGCTGATCGTGAAGGCCATAAAGTTGTTCTCCCATTTTGCCTACAGCAACAATCGAGTTTGAAATCTCTGAGCCTTGAGACATGATCATCAATTGAGCTGAAGATTTCGTTGCTTCCAATTCTTCTTCTACGGACACTAATTGGTGTCTATAATAAATATAAAATTTGATCAAATTACAATCCATGATGTAAAATGATTTTTGTCTTTACGCCAGTGTATTCCAAGGAATAAATCTATATACCATCAGAATCTACATTCCAACATGCTACAGTAGAAGTTAAGACCATGGAAAGGATTGATGACCACAAGTGGTCTCAATAGAGGTGGTCTCTTTGTGGAGATTCATGTTGATCTCTCTTAATGAAGGCTTAGGACTGCGAGAAGGGGCTTTATAAAAGTGATCTCACTTATAAGGTTCTACTGTATGTTATTAGCGATTTACTAAAGGGTTATCATATGGTTTGGGATGTGATATATCAAATATTCTTTGTGTAGATGAACGAGTGAAGCGAGTGAGTTAACACAAAGGATATTTGATATATCACACCCCAAACCATATGATAACCTTTTTCTCACACTCTGATTACTAGGCCACACAAAACTATGCAATTAAATAACCTGTTTTCTACATAATTCATCGACTTTTATATAAAGTTGAGTTAGCGGTAATGAGGCTGCCTCACAGCTACACATATCGTATTCATCCACATTCCAAAAAATTGTTCTAAAGAATAAATCAAATGTACAATTGTTTTTTAATGTTTCTAAGATTATTTTTTGATAGATACCATATTCATTCTTATAAGCGCACCTGCCCTTTTAAGCGCAAATCCCCCCATGAACCTTGAAACATTAATATTGGGATGCGCTTATTAGACATCCCTTGTGTTTTTATTTTTGGCTAATAATTGTTTTATGTAAGAGCGATATGCGCTTATTAGAATGAATACGGTAATTATGGTATAACATTACAGTAAGCAGTATGGCCATATTTGGATATGTTAACTCCCGTCCACCTCTTCCACAAGAGGTAAAATATTTAAAGCCTATTTCATGTTCAGAAAACATGTCAATTTAGCCAGTGTGTGTGTACAAACTTTTCCAGTAATTGCAAAGAAAAAAAAATCTTTGATTAATACAAAATGGATGAAATAAACTTTGTTAGATTTTTATGTCTTTGACGATATAGAGGATGTATATAACAATGAAATACTTAAACTACAGAATACTAAATTTCAAAAGTAGTGTGTCTAAGTCAAAGTAACTAGCATAAAATGGCCGGGGTTATAATAGAAATGCGTCAATCAAAGATTGATTATAAAACATATTATTACGCTTGCCATATTTGGACGGTGTGATTATAAGAAATATCACTACCATAGCTAATTGATAAATACAGCTTGGAGCGTGTGAACTCATTATATAGTACCAAAAGCAT
>CM032660.1:47115350-47223904 GCA_019095985.1 Streblospio benedicti
AAAATTAACTGTTTTTAAAAAAAAATTTTTCATCAAATAAAAATTTTCAAAAAAAGGGAAAAATAAAAAAAAAAAAGCACTTTATTAACAACCATATGTTATAGTTGAAAACCTGCAGAGTTTTGGCAGTTTGGTAAAAAAGACTTTTCCAAGCTTTTATGCAGTACTCTGCCATTTTTACTTTTTTCGCATTTCACAAAGCTTTAAAGTGGTATTTAATTTAATCTCTTTTTCAGCTTGCATTCTTAAACCTTTCCTACAAAGGTGGCTAAAATTCATAACTAACGTTATGATAACAAAGTTTTATTATTTTGTCCCGAGTTTTACTATACACTTTAGGAAAATCATCGAAATACGCCTTTATTCATTGACCTCTGACCTCGTGCGAGTTTAATTTCAAATCATTATAAAGTTATGCTTTCCTTCACTGGTATAGCAGTTCCAACCATGCAAATTTGCCAAATGTTCAAAATGTCTATATTTGCAAAATCTTAAAGAAACCTGAAACTTTGTGTAGGTGCAGGATATTACTTTAAATCATATCTAATAATTTTAGAATAAGTGTTTAAGGAAAAGTTTTAATCTGGCAAAAAACAGTAAAAATAAAATTGGTGCTAGCACAATAGGCTGATTTAGGTGAGATTCCACCCAGATTGTTCAAAGTGGTGTGCAGGATCCTATATACCCTCTACCATCTCTGTTTATATCAGGTTTCAATTCAATGTTAGAATGGCCACCCTCAATGGGCATTTGAACTACTAATGTTCCACATCAAGCATCTTAATTAAGGGATGTACAATGTCGCTACCACGAAAACTGGTTTTTGGTGCATTCAGAGAGCGGCTGTCTTGAACTGATCAAAACGTGTTAAATGCAGAGTTGGTCAAGCTTTGTTAAAGTCCTCAAATCTTTTGGTCTAAATCTTTTCTGAATCTATTATTTTAAATTTTGAATTTCCTTTTGGTAAACAGCACTTCAACCTTTTCATGAACCCTCCTCAATTCGCGCATTTCTTTGGTGTTTTAGTTTCTCTTTTTATTGTCCTCTCCTTTTACTTAATTTAAAAGTATGCATAGCTGTAATGTTCTTTTTATAAATTCAATATTTACAAATTCAATTGCAGCATATATGATTTTTCACCAAACTACAAGTTGCACTGTACAACTGGCAAGAGATTAATGAATTCAATACCCTGCACTAAGTACTAACAATTCAAAATTAATCCTGATGCAAACACTATTTATTTTTCACAGAAAGTTATGTTTTCACTTTAAATTCTCATTTTAAAAACACACATATATCCACTTTATTGGCATCAAGTGAATTCATGTAACAAGCACAACACTCATCCAAATTATAATGCACGAGAGTTATGATTTCTCTAAGAAAATGTCAAAAAAAAACTCTGAAGAAAATATCCCTTCTCTATATAGATCTAGGCCATAATCCTATGAATCAGTATGATGTGGTGCAATACTTGTGAAGCCTACTCGTGTATTACTGCAGTGAACAGGGTGAATATTCCCATTTGTTCTTGATTTTCAGCAAACTACTGCAACATTATTGTACATGATTGTGTCGTAGGTAGATAATATAATCCGTCTCTTCCATTAACAATCAAATGAAATGCCAAGTGCCAACTGTATAATATCCCATGTCATGAACGAATTAAACATGAACATACACAAACTCTGACATTACTGCTACTTAGCCTGGATACTGAAATTTGACAGTACTTGCTATTAGACTAGATCTACTTTTTTTTATAGATCTAGACTATTACATTCACGGACGACAGATCTAGGCCGATTTTTTTTTGATTTAAAAAATTGTAACAGATTTTTTTCTACACATTGTTGGACCTTTAACCTTGATATAGAAATGTTGCAATATTTAATTATACTGGTACAAGTAACAAAAGTAACATTTAGCAACATTGTTTACATGCAAAAACACACCCTATTATTTTAGGCTACCCCTATTATTTTTAGGACTAAACTCTTGGCACGTCGAGCGAAAAAACGGGCTGCTTTGATGACGTAATTGGTAGATAAAATAATGTTGGTTAGTTAAAAATAATTGGCACCTCGTCGGGTATATTATTTCAAAATGAAAGACGAAAATAAGAAATATCTTTTGATATGACGGTAAGTAATTGCAGAGAAACCCGCTCTTCTGGAGACCCCCAAAATAAATTAATCAATGACAAAGTGATAAAAATCAATTGTTTGGCAGAAAGCCCACCTCAATAAAATATTTAAAGCCTAATGTTCAGAAAACATGTCAATTTAGCCAGTGTGTGTACAAACTTTTCAATTTGCAAAGAAAATTTTGATTAAAACATATTATTACGTCTTTGCCATATTTGGAATACCAAAGGTGTGATTATAAGAAATATCACTACCATAGCTAATTGATAAATACAGCTTGATAAATGTGTGAACTCATTATATAGTACCAAAAAGCATGAGATCATACCTGATTTGTGCTGTCAGATCTGCAGTACGCCTTGACAGTTCCATTTGAACAGTTTCCTTCTCAGATTTACACTCTTCTAGCTCTTCTTGCAAAGCAAAAGTTTATCACTTTCATACCGCTCTTCAGCTTCTTTTGCACCACGCTGCAATCTCTGAAATGACAATTTTATTTTTTATATAAAATACCAAATATGACCATCCACATGGTAACGTCCATGGGCTTTGATGTTGAGTTACTGATTCAGGCCATGGGCTTTTACATGTTTGTTTACACTGGAATTTCAATGGTCTATTTTATTATTGGTCCAAAAATTGGGTGGATGAGCACATATATAAAATTATAAAAAATAAAAATATGGAATTTGTTTAAGCCATTTGATGCACCACGCTGTAACAGGGATTACCGTGAAATAATAAAAAAATTCATATTTGAGCTAATTAATTATTTTTTTTCAACATCAATACCCCGGCATGCTGTGATGATTAGTATGTCGTTTGTATCATTAAAATTGCACCAGAACAGTCTAAATCACCGCAAAAATGAATGCAAAACTGCGTCTAGGTGTAGAGTGGCCAATATTGTCTTTACAATTGAGCTTAAAATACAACAATCGTGTAAAAAGCTGTTATGTCACCAAGTACTCAAAGATATCCACCAGGGCAACTGGTGCATTACGGCATGCCAGGGTGTGCATTTTACAGCACCCCGGGTATTATCCGAACCCGGGTTACGGCGTGGTGCGTCATTTGTCAACCCATAGAACTAACTAGTCCAGAACCCATTTTTTGTGTGAATGAGATACTTCTAAAAATGAACCCTATTACAGGAAAAGTGCCTAAACATGTAATTGTACATAATAAAAAACAAAAACAAAAAAACATTTGGCACATAGGAATCCAATGTGATGTAGTTTTATTTCATTTTTTTCATTTCAATAATAATGTTTCATTTTTTTTAGTTTTATGTCTGTCTGTTCCATACATTTTAAACATTACCTGAAACTGCCCTTGGGAACTGTGGTATGTTTGTCTCAGATTTTCATTTTGTTTTCGCAATTCAGTAACTTTCTTATTTAAGGTCTCCATTGCTTCAAGGGAGGCTTCTTTATCTAAAATAGAAAAAAAAAAAATCATTACCTTTTGTTAAATGAGATAATGTGCAGATGGAATGTACATCATCAGTGTACATATCTAAAAGGAAGATGAACCATATTTATTCCATTTGATTTTTAAAAAAATGAATGCTTAGACATAATAAATATATATATACCTTGTATACAACACTGCATTTTTTGTTCAATTCTGCAATCTGTTTGTTGCTATTGTTTACTGCTTCTTTGACATAACAGCAATTCTTTCTCATTCTGAGAAAACAAAAAACACAACTTTAACTTTAAAACAATTCTGTGGTATCTAAAGTTATTATACTAACTTATATGTTAAATCTGTTGCTGCCATCCTATATTCATAATGAACAAGAGAACTATATCCTTATTTTCTAATGTTTTTCCCAGTTTGTTTGTGGATACAATTATATTGCTTCCCATAGAAAAGAGAGAGAACATAATTGTATCTTTATTTTCACTCAGTGATATTAGATAATAGAATACAGTTCACATTCACCTGCTGTGACTTTTCTTCAGCAATCTCTACCCTCCTGTGGAATGTGTCATATTCTTCTTTCATCTCATTGTACTTTTTCATTGTTTCTTCCATCGATTTGTCCTGCACCATCTTATCAGAATTGAATAACTCTCTCTGTCAAGTGAAGTAAATATTTTTTTATTACATTCTACATCACTGAAACATTAACGGACATCTATGCCTCCTTAAATTATTAAAAAAATACTATTTTTGAATTACATATCTCTAAAAACAACTAATTCATTGTTTCCTACCAAAGCTTACGTACCTCACTTTCCAGAGTTTGTCTTTCAAGTTTCACCTTTTGATCAAGCTCTTTCACCTTGAGAAATCCTTCATGTAGCGATTGATTGGCTTCATTCTAAAAAGTATAATCAATGATATGGCACGAATATAACAGAATTTGAAATCATTTTTTCACCATCTCACTGCTAATAAAATAAGTCTCATGTGTGCAGACTTTATATGGACAGAAATATTAATCTACTAGCAAATTAGTTACCTGTGATGATGTAACCTTGTTGAGAATATCGCCAAGTTCAACAAATACTTGTAATTGGGACTTCAATTCAGCATTTTTCTGCATTGCTTCTTCATATCTTGTCCTGTAATGTTTGGTTTTGGCATACTCTAGGTGTAGAGACTGCAACTGAAATATCATTTGTAACTTACATAAGAGATCAGTCAACCGGTGTCTTTTAGGTTTAACAAGTAATAAAGTCTGTAGGGCTGAAAAATGCTCAAGTACATTTATGCAGCTTTTACATAGGTCTTAATTGCAATATGATTATGGAATTTTGAACAGTACATAACTTACATGAATGAATAGCTAGCTTAAAATACAGATTCTAGAAAAATTCCATACCATGTCAAAGACATTGGACTGCTTGTACTGGTCAGGTGTCATAGCAGTCGAGATGTCACAAGTTTTAACAGGTGTCATGAATGTATCTACTTCTACCAATGCAATAGGGGAAGTGGCGACCTGACAATCCTCCATCTTAATGGGAGTCACCATCGAAGAAGTGTCTTGCAACTGTGGGGACATTGTAGCAATAGATGCATCCTGCAGTGTCACTTGATTTGTTTCACAACCCATATCCTGCAACTTTATTGGGGTGTAAGATGTTTCTATGCTCATCATTCTTGGAGGCGTAACCATGGTTTCCATATCAGTTACCCACGTTGGGCTTGTACCAATCATTCTTGATTCCAGTATAATGGGTTCATTACCACATCCCATGTCTTGCACTTTTAGAGGTGTATAGTTGCTTGACGTATTGGTCATTTTGACAGGTGTGACTTCAGTATAAATGTTGAAATGTGGCACTGGCGATACTGCTGTGCCTGATTCACATACATTTTTAGGTGTCATCTGAATGGAAGTATTTGCAACACTTAACGGTGACATGGCACTTCCAAAATCTTCATACTTTATTGGCGTACCGGTATTAGCGTCGGAATGTTTACAAGGTGTGTACATAGTTCCGATTTCTGAACAGGCTGATTTTGTAGGAGAGGTAGCACTGTCCTGGAGCTTCTTTGGTGTCATCTGGATGGAAGTATTTGCAACACTCAACGGTGACATAGCACTTCCAAAATCTTCATGCTTAATTGGCGTACCGTTATTAGCGTCGGAGAGTTTACATGGTGTGTACATAGTTCCAATTTCTGAACAGGCTGATTTTGTAGGAGAGGTAGCACTGTCCTGGAGCTTCTTTGGAGTGATATCCGTCGCAATGTGAGACGTTTTCAAAGGTGAACATGCTACCTCACAATTCACCATTGTCTTTGGAGATGATTTACAGCCTGTATCAATATTTACCTTTGTTGTTTGACAAACGCCACTCTCCACACATTTCAAAGGAGTGGTGCATGTAGCAGCATTAAACTTTTTGTTTGGCGAACTGTCTATTCCAGCATTCAAACTCTTTTCTTCCCCATCAGTCATAGTTTCAGAACAACTTACAGCTGTTCTGTCACTTTCATCTGAATCTTGATAAACTGTAACTGAATTGGAAATGTCCATTAAATTAGAGAACCGCTTTATTGGTATTGGTGAGCAAGCAGTCTCAGTAGTAGTGTGAGCATTCGTTTTAGCTACAGTGTTTTTATTCGGTAAAAGTTTACGAGAACTTTCAAACAACTTGCTTCTCTTAGGTTTTTGTATTTTATTGGGATCAAATGCTTTTAGTGGTCGGGGTGTGGGATGAGGTGAGCAAGAGCTACTGTGAGTCGGACTCACGAATATTTCGTCGTTTTCAATCTCTATTTCACTATGTAGAATTGATATGTTCTGTCTTTCCTTATTTGCTAAATGTCTTGCAGCATTTTGACCATCATTGGTGCCAGATGTACTCATTTCAACAGAATGGCTGTCAACCATCAGGGGTGTAGAAACAGGGACTCTCGACCATTTTAGTGAATCTGCAATATTTGTTGTTGACTCCGGAGAATGGGGCCTGTTTGGTGTGTCTTGGTTGTTAGGGGTGCAGCAAAAGGAGGTCTGTCCATCCTGTATGAAAGAAAAAGAATATCATTATAATTGCACAACATTGACATTCACTATGATACATACACAATTCTTGTACATATAAAAATAGTATAGTCCATATATTGAAGCCATGTAGTTATATTTCCCATCAAATTACTTTAGATAAACAATTTTCCTCATCACTGCTAGACAGTCTTTCTATTTCATTTTCCAATGTCTTGATATATTCATCCTTTTCATTCAGTATTTGTTCAAGTATATTTCAGGATTTTGAAACTGCATCAGGGACACCCATGCGTTTAAAAAAAACAACAACACGTGTGATATGCTACTATATACTGCTCAAAAATCAAATACACTAAAATGCTAAATACACTAAAAATTAATACAACTTGAACTAATGAATAACTTCATTTGCTATGTACAACATTAAAAACTCTTTGATAATATATGTGTTCATTGCTCCCATCTGAACTAATCGTAAATACATTGCTGCATTTACTAGAAATGTCAGCAGCTATCTTTTTTGATTCGTGCTTAACAAGTGCAGTCATCTTTGTTCTTGCACATTTAAAATCCTTTGCTACGGGATCATTCGGGAACATTTTTCTGAATAGGGGACCACAATGGTCTGCTGCTGCCATAGGAATATTATGTTCCACAAAAAATCGCATCATGTGCATTTCTGCACTCATCACATCATGTTGATGGCCATCTCCAGTTTCTTTGGCAATTGCTGCTGATCCAAAGGACATTGCTATAGACGGCTGGGATTTCAACAATTCCGCTTTTTTGCGATGTACTGGCCCACTTACATGGGTAGTGCAGTCATTCAATCCCCCATGTGAAATTGAAAAATTAGTCTTACATGTTTTGCAAAACACGTGTGAATCTGAAAGTGATGACTTTACTAGCACAGGAAACTTTAGTGTGTATTCTTGCTTGTATTTTTGCACTCGCTTAGTTTTCTTCACTGTTGTTTGTTCTTCACAATCACTTGCTATCCTTTTCCTACTTGAAGAGTTATTAGCAGAGGCCATTTCACTTTCTATTTAAAATCTATTTAAAATTCTATTTAAAAATTCTATTTAAAAGTAAGTAAGCACTATAAATAAGGAAGCTGATACTAGCCTTAAGTAGCAATCCTTTACCACCCGATACACAGTGTAAACCGTTGATAAAGACTACGTTGTCACATTTAACTAAACAGCAGATCGGCAGATACAATGGTAAGTAAAAAGCAGACCTCTCGATCCGACCATTAATTGCAGAAAAATATCCGGGATTTTAGTCTAGTTTGTGACCGTATTTTCGTTTCTATTTCCGGAATCCGTATTTTAGGAAGCTTACCGTCACTGTATTGTCCTGCCATTCTTTTTAATTTGTCTTCTCTCAAATTTCTGCCTCTTGGTGTACAGCTTTTTCTGCTTTGAATCTATTTAAAAATTCAATAGTTATGTAATACTTCAAATGCCCAGTATAAACAATGAAAACTATTTTCCATCAATTCTATGTTTTTTTCCACGCCAAGCCATCACATATTATGGATTTTCAACAATATTATAACATCAAAGTCCCAAACCATCAAATTATACAAATTATTTTATTTCATCTTGTGAAATGCAGATGATACTAGTCTTAATACATGTTGGCATTAATAAGAAAATTATTCACTATAAGGAATACAAAACACTTTCACTTGAGACTTAAGTACCGGTACATGTATGTGGTGAAAGGTACCTTATTTGATGACTTTTCTGATAATGCAGAATATGGAGTTGTTGGACTATATTGCATCCGCTTTTTGTACACGCCGCCTGTGGACTTGTCTGCCTAATATCTTGCAAAGGTGTACGGAAAGGACTACTGAATTTAGAAACAGCTTTTTGGCTGAAATATAAAAGAAAAAAAATGCTTAGTTGAAATCAACCCGGTCCATTCAAAACATTCTTGTATCATTTTTCCCCTCACAATTTAGGAAAATAGTAATGAGACCTATTTTCTTTATGGGAACCACTAAAATGCAAAAACTTTTTACCTATTTCAACAATTTATGATACAGTGACAATGTCTATTATTCGTCTAATTCATGATAGCAATACACATAACAGTGAGAAATGACTAACAGAAATCAAGTATTTTTACTGAATAATAATAATAAACTACACAAACTTTAACAAATAATATACTACATAGACAAAACTCGAAATATGATCATGATATATGATCTGTAAAGAAAATACCTTCTCTGAAAACGGTGTCCCCTATTCCAACGTTTTCCTTATCAGCCAAAGCAATGTTAACATCAAAATTAATTTTGAGCAAACATTGTACTGGTGTTTGACAGCAACCACCTGATTGAAAAATAAATACAAATATCATTTTATTGTGCCTGTAACTGTTTGTGTTATCACCCATCAGGTTTATTAGTCATTTGTATTTGATGAGTCAATCAAAGCATTGTACATACAGTGAAAGAATTGGGGAAAGCTGGGAAAGCTTTGGATGACCATGTATTCCAACTCACGACGTTTTACACCAGACCAGTCTTACATATGGGCCTTAGTCAATTAGACAAATCATACTACACGGAGGCTTCACGCTTCTATATCTGGGGACGGATAGCCCTTAATCAGTTCTGCAGTACCTCGCTTTGCAGGCACACTATTGTCTGTTGGCAGCCGCACTATAATTGTCTGTACTTTGCCTCAAATCTTTTTTCAGTCTTTTTTCAGTCATTCAAGTCCAGAGCAACCTTCAGAGATCACCATGCCCTATGCCACTTCATTTACAGAACGATGAATATATCATAATAATGGAAGGAGACATTGTCATACTGGTCGTTCACAATTCTTTCACTATAGATGGTTTCATTCAATTGTGCTTTGTATAAGCGTCAGTCATTAACCAAAGCCATTCCTAATCAAACTATAGACCATCCGCTAATATACCAATACAAATTAGTCACCAGAAAATACACATAATTTTACACTTTCACTTTTTCCAGTCATTTTTCTTACATTTCGTGATCTAGTGAAAACAGTACCGAACGATTTACGACGCCAGAAAGACTTATCAAAACAACCACCAGTGCACGCTTGACGCCAAATGATGTTATTATACGAAACCCGCTCCATTCCATGACGCCATTTATTAGAGACTAATCTTACACTTCCAAGAACTGAGCACACAACACGTTTTGTGGATAAATAAACATAGTACCCGCCTATGGTTGGCAGTACTGATTTACTCCATTCAAACAATAAAAACAGTATTGAATGTTTGTTTTATATCCGTAACCTGGATATTAAATAAATTGGATATTAAATAAATATTAAATAAAAAGTTAGGTGTAAAAACATAGAATATTTATTTGATAAAATGATGATTGACAAATGAGAGGTAAAGTTTTTATTTCAATATTTCTTCTATAGTGAAAGAATTGTGAACGACATCGGGTAAACCTTAATATACCAAACGCATATATTATTGGCCAATAAGAGTATTTACATGTTACGTGAATTATACTAAATTTTGGCCACCTGGTGAACTGGAAAATCTATTACATATGTCATTTATCGTGGCACAAGGAATACAATTTTTTTGGTACACATACTGCTATACACAATGAGTTAAAACTACACATCGGGCAAATCTTCATAATGTCTACAGTCCAGGGCTGACATCGACATGTCACTGTCTCATAGTAGGTTAAACCTTGTGGGTGGTTTGGGGGTGGGGGCTTAGTGGAGTACCTCAAATAAAAAATAAATGCACTACTCCAGTTGTTCTTAAAATATGACAGGCACCATTATCTAGTGAAATGCTCCTTGCTAATAATACGCGAGGGGATACTGAAATTTGACAGTACTTGCTATTAGACTAGATCTACTTTTTTATAGATCTAGACTATTTATTCACAGACGACAGATCTAGGCCCATTTTTTTTATTGATTTAAAAAATTTGTAACAGATTTTTTCTACACATTGTTGGACCTTTAACCCTGATATAGAAATGTTGCAATATTTAATTATACTGGTACAAGTAACAAAAGTAACATTTAGCAACATTGTTTACATGCAAAAACAAACCCCTATTATTTTAGGACTAAACTCTTACGTCCAGCGAAAACACGGGCTGCTTACGTAATTGGTAGATAAAATGTTGGTTAAGTTAACTAATTGGCACCTCGTCGGGTATATTATTTCCCCAAAAATGAAAGACGAAAATAAGAAATGTCTTTGATGACGGTAAGTAATTGCAGAGAAACCCGCTCTTCTGGAGACCCCCAAAATAAATTAATCAATGACAAAAGTGATAAAAAATCAATTGTTTGGCTTTGAGAAAAAAAGATGGCGGCGGAAAATCATGTAACATATGGGAGTCGAGTCCCCTAATAAGGAACAAATCTCTGGCAGGCTCTGCCGCGCCTGCCTGTATTACAGTAAGCAGTATGGCCATATTTGGATATGTTAACTCCCGCGTCCACCTCTTCCAATAAGAGGTAAAATATTTAAAGCCTATTTGGTGTCTGCCAGAAAACATGTCAGCCAGTGTGTGTACAAACTTTTCCAGTAATTGCAAAGAAAAAAAAATCTTTGATTAATACAAAATGGATGAAATAAACTTTGTTAGATTTTTATGTCTTTGACGATATAGAGGATGTATATAACAATGAAATACTTAAACTACAGAATACTAAATTTCAAAAGTAGTGTGTCTAAGTCAAAGTAACTAGCATAAAATGGCCGGGGTTATAATAGAAATGCGTCAATCAAAGATTGATTATAAAACATATTATTACGCTTGCCATATTTGGACGGTGTGATTATAAGAAATATCACTACCATAGCTAATTGATAAATACAGCTTGGAGCGTGTGAACTCATTATATAGTACCAAAAGCATGAGATCATACCTGATTTGTGTCAGATCTGCAGTACGCCTTGACAGTTCCATTTGAACAGTTTCCTTCTCAGATTTACACTCTTCTAGCTCTTCTTGCAAAGCAAAGCGATCACTTTCATACCGCTCTTCAGCTTCTTTTGCACCACGCTGCAATCTCTGAAATGACAATTTTATTTTTATATAAAAATACCAAATATGACCATCCACATGGTAACGTCCATGGGCTTTGATGTTGAGTTACTGATTCAGGCCATGGGCTTTTACATGTTTGTTTACACTGGAATTTCAATGGTCTATTTTATTATTGGTCCAAAAATTGGGTGGATGAGCACATATATAAAATTATAAAAAATAAAAATATGGAATTTGTTTAAGCCATTTGATGCACCACGCCGTAACAGGGATTACCGTGATACCCCAAAATGAAAATAATAAAAAAATTCATATTTGAGCTAATTAATTATTTTTTTTCAACATCAATACCCCGGCATGCTGTGATGATTAGTATGTCGTTTGTATCATTAAAATTGCACCAGAACAGTCTAAATCACCGCAAAATGAATGCAAAACTGCGTCTAGGTGTAGAGTGTACAATATTGTCTTTACAATTGAGCTTAAAATACAACAATCGTGTAAAAAGCTGTTATGTCACCAAGTACTCAGAGATATCACAGGGCAACTGGTGCATTACGGCATGCCAGGGTGTGCATTTTACAGCACCCCGGGGTATTATCCGAACCCCGGGTTACGGCGTGGTGCGTCATTTGTCAACCCATAGAACTAACTAGTCCAGAACCCATTTTTTGTGTGAATGAGATACTTCTAAAAATGAACCCTATTACAGGAAAAGTGCCTAAACATGTAATTGTACATAATAAAAAACAAAAACAAAAAAACATTTGGCACATAGGAATCCAATGTGATGTAGTTTTATTTCATTTTTTTCATTTCAATAATAATGTTTCATTTTTTTTAGTTTTATGTCTGTCTGTTCCATACATTTTAAACATTACCTGAAACTGCCCTTGGGAACTGTGGTATGTTTGTCTCAGATTTTCATTTTGTTTTCGCAATTCAGTAACTTTCTTATTTAAGGTCTCCATTGCTTCAAGGGAGGCTTCTTTATCTAAAATAGAAAAAAAAAATCATTACCTTTTGTTAAATGAGATAATGTGCAGATGGAATGTACATCATCAGTGTACATATCTAAAAGGAAGATGAACCATATTTATTCCATTTGGATTTTAAAAAAAATGAATGCTTAGACATAATAAATATATATATACCTTGTATACAACACTGCATTTTTTTGTTCAATTCTGCAATCTGTTTGTTGCTATTGTTTACTGCTTCTTGACATAACAGCAATTCTTTCTCATTCTGAGAAAACAAAAAACACAACTTTAACTTTAAAACAATTCTGTGGTATCTAAAGTTATTATACTAACTTATATGTTAAATCCGTTGCTGCCATCCTATATTCATAATGAACAAGAGAACTATATCCTTATTTTCTAATGTTTTTCCCAGTTTGCTTGTGGATACAATTATATTGCTTCCCATAGAAAAGAGAGAGAACATAATTGTATCTTTATTTTCACTCAGTGATATTAGATAATAGAATACAGTTCACATTCACCTGCTGTGACTTTTCTTCAGCAATCTCTACCCTCCTGTGGAATGTGTCATATTCTTCTTTCATCTCATTGTACTTTTTCATTGTTTCTTCCATCGATTTGTCCTGCACCATCTTATCAGAATTGAATAACTCTCTCTGTCAAGTGAAGTAAATATTTTTTTATTACATTCTACATCACTGAAACATTAACGGACATCTATGCCTCCTTAAATTATTAAAAAAATACTATTTTTGAATTACATATCTCTAAAAACAACTAATTCATTGTTTCCTACCAAAGCTTACGTACCTCACTTTCCAGAGTTTGTCTTTCAAGTTTCACCTTTTGATCAAGCTCTTTCACCTTGAGAAATCCTTCATGTAGCGATTGATTGGCTTCATTCTAAAAAGTATAATCAATGATATGGCACGAATATAACAGAATTTGAAATCATTTTTTCACCATCTCACTGCTAATAAAATAAGTCTCATGTGTGCAGACTTTATATGGACAGAAATATTAATCTACTAGCAAATTAGTTACCTGTGATGATGCAACCTTGTTGAGAATATCGCCAAGTTCAACAAATACTTGTAATTGGGACTTCAACTCAGCATTTTTCTGCATTGCTTCTTCATATCTTGTCCTGTAATGTTTGGTTTTGGCATACTCTAGGTGTAGAGACTGCAACTGAAATATCATTTGTAACTTACATAAAGAGATCAGTCAACCGGTGTCTTTAGGTTTAACAAGTAATAAAGTCTGTAGAGCTGAAAAATGCTCAAGTACATTTATGCAGCTTTTACATAGGTCTTAATTGCAATATGATTATGGAATTTTTGAACAGTACATAACTTACATGAATGAATAGCTAGCTTAAAATACAGATTCTAGAAAAATTCCATACCATGTCAAAGACATTGGACTGCTTGTACTGGTCAGGTGTCATAGCAGTCGAGATGTCACAAGTTTTAACAGGTGTCATGAATGTATCTACTTCTACCAATGCAATAGGGGAAGTGGCGACCTGACAATCCTCCATCTTAATGGGAGTCACCATCGAAGAAGTGTCTTGCAACTGTGGGGACATTGTAGCAATAGATGCATCCTGCAGTGTCACTTGATTTGTTTCACAACCCATATCCTGCAACTTTATTGGGGTGTAAGATGTTTCTATGCTCATCATTCTTGGAGGCGTAACCATGGTTTCCATATCAGTTACCCTCGTTGGGCTTGTACCAATCATTCTTGATTCCAGTATAATGGGTTCATTACCACATCCCATGTCTTGCACTTTTAGAGGTGTATAGTTGCTTGACGTATTGGTCATTTTGACAGGTGTGACTTCAGTATAAATGTTGAAATGTGGCACTGGCGATACTGCTGTGCCTGATTCACATACATTTTTAGGTGTCATCTGAATGGAAGTATTTGCAACACTTAACGGTGACATGGCACTTCCAAAATCTTCATACTTTATTGGCGCATCGGTATTAGCGTCGGAATGTTTACAAGGTGTGTACATAGTTCCGATTTCTGAACAGGCTGATTTTGTAGGAGAGGTAGCACTGTCCTGGAGCTTTTTGGTGTCATCTGATGGAAGTATTTGCAACACTCAACGGTGACATAGCACTTCCAAAATCTTCATGCTTAATTGGCGCACCGTTATTAGCGGAGAGTTTACATGGTGTGTACATAGTTCCAATTTCTGAACAGGCTGATTTTGTAGGAGAGGTAGCACTGTCCTGGAGCTTCTTTGGAGTGATATCCGTCGCAATGTGAGACGTTTTCAAAGGTGAACATGCTACCTCACACCACCATTGTCTTTGGAGATGATTTACAGCCTGTATCAATATTTACCTTTGTTGTTTGACAAACGCCACTCTCCACACATTTCAAAGGAGTGGTGCATGTAGCAGCATTAAACTTTTGTTTGGCGAACTGTCTATTCCAGCATTCAAACTCTTTTCTTCCCCTTATCAGTCATAGTTTCAGAACAACTTACAGCTGTTCTGTCACTTTCATCTGAATCTTGATAAACTGTAACTGAATTGAAATGTCCATTAAATTAGAGAACCGCTTTATTGGTATTGGTGAGCAAGCAGTCTCAGTAGTAGTGTGAGCATTCGTTTTAGCTACAGTGTTTTTATTCGGTAAAAGTTTACGAGAACTTTCAAACAACTTGCTTCTCTTAGGTTTTTGTATTTTATTGGGATCAAATGCTTTTAGTGGTCGGGGTGTGGGATGAGGTGAGCAAGAGCTACTGTGAGTCGGACTCACGAATATTTCGTCGTTTTCAATCTCTATTTCACTATGTAGAATTGATATGTTCTGTCTTTCCTTATTTGCTAAATGTCTTGCAGCATTTTGACCATCATTGGTGCCAGATGTACTCATTTCAACAGAATGGCTGTCAACCATCAGGGGTGTAGAAACAGGGACTCTCGACCATTTTAGTGAATCTGCAATATTTGTTGTTGACTCCGGAGAATGGGGCCTGTTTGGTGTGTCTTGGTTGTTAGGGGTGCAGCAAAAGGAGGTCTGTCCATCCTGTATGAAAGAAAAAGAATATCATTATAATTGCACAACATTGACATTCACTATGATACATACACAATTCTTGTACATATAAAAATAGTATAGTCCATATATTGAAGCCATGTAGTTATATTTCCCATCAAATTACTTTAGATAAACAATTTTCCTCATCACTGCTAGACAGTCTTTCTATTTCATTTTCCAATGTCTTGATATATTCATCCTTTTCACTAAGCTTTGAACGTAGGCCCTGAAAAAAGAAACAGTTCAAAACAATTACGCACTTTCAAAAATTACATTAAAGGCATATTATAGGAATAACATGAACACCAGAATATATTTTTACAAAGATTGTAGTATCAAATGTTTAGTTTGACAATTCAAAAGCTTTTGTTATCTACCAATGAAATTTTTCATTCGTTTTTTTTTTTTTTTTTTCAATTCAAGAGTACATACATTGCAAATAACATACCATTTATATAATGAGTGACTTCTTACCTTGGTTGCATTATCAACAACTTTTAGAGCTTCATTATACAATACAGCATTTAGCATCACTGTATTGTCCTGCCATTCTTTTAATTTGTCTTCTCTCAAATTTCTGCCTCTTGGTGTACAGCTTTTTCTGCTTTGAATCTATTTAAAAATTCAATAGTTATGTAATACTTCCAAATGCCCAGTATAAACAATGAAAACTATTTTCCATCAATTCTATGTTTTTTCCACGCCAAGCCATCACATATTATGGATTTTCAACAATATTATAACATCAAGAAGTCCCAAACCATCAAATTATACAAATTATTTTATTTCATCTTGTGAAATGCAGATGATACTAGTCTTAATACATGTTGGCATTAATAAGAAAATTATTCACTATAAGGAATACAAAACACTTTCACTTGAGACTTAAGTACCGGTACATGTATGTGGTGAAAGGTACCTTATTTGATGACTTTTCTGATAATGCAGAATATGGAGTTGTTGGACTATATTGCATCCGCTTTTGTACACGCGCCTGTGGACTTGTCTGCCTAATATCTTGCAAAGGTGTACGGAAAGGACTACTGAATTTAGAAACAGCTTTTGGCTGAAATATAAAAGAAAAAAAATGCTTAGTTGAAATCAACCCGGTCCATTCAAAACATTCTTGTATCATTTTTCCCCTCACAATTTAGGAAAATAGTAATGAGACCTATTTTCTTTATGGGAACCACTAAAATGCAAAACTTTTTACCTATTTCAACAATTTATGATACAGTGACAATGTCTATTATTCGTCTAATTCATGATAGCAATACACATAACAGTGAGAAATGACTAACAGAAATCAAGTATTTTTTACTGAATAATAATAATAAACTACACAAACTTTAACAAATAATATACTACATAGACAAAACTCGAAATATGATCATGATATATGATCTGTAAAAGAAAATACCTTCTCTGAAAACGGTGTCCCCATTCCAACGTTTTCCTTATCAGCC
The DNA here is from genome assembly GCA_019095985.1 of Streblospio benedicti. Classification (NCBI taxonomy): domain Eukaryota; kingdom Metazoa; phylum Annelida; class Polychaeta; order Spionida; family Spionidae; genus Streblospio; species Streblospio benedicti. Next base: position 47,132,522 of record CM032660.1, read on the forward strand.
AAAGCAATGTTAACATCAAAATTAATTTGAGCAAACATTGTACTGGTGTTTGACAGCAACCACCTGATTGAAAAATAAATACAAATATCATTTTATTGTGCCTGTAACTGTTTGTGTTATCACCCATCAGGTTTATTAGTCATTTGTATTTGATGAGTCAATCAAAGCATTGTACATACAGTGAAAGAATTGGGGAAAGCTGGGAAAGCTTTGGATGACCATGTATTCCAACTCACGACGTTTTACACCAGACCAGTCTTACATATGGGCCTTAGTCAATTAGACAAATCATACTACACGTTCTGAGGCTTCACACTTCTATATCTGGGGACGGATAGCCCTTAATCAGTTCTGCAGTACCTCGCTTTGCAGGCACACTATTGTCTGTTGGCAGCCGCACTATAATTGTCTGTACTTTGCCTCAAATCTTTTTTCAGTCTTTTTTCAGTCATTCAAGTCCAGAGCAACCTTCAGAGATCACCATGCCCTATGCCACTTCATTTACAGAACGATGAATATATCATAATAATGGAAGGAGACATTGTCATACTGGTCGTTCACAATTCTTTCACTATAGATGGTTTCATTCAATTGTGCTTTGTATAAGCGTCAGTCATTAACCAAAGCCATTCCTAATCAAACTATAGACCATCCGCTAATATACCAATACAAATTAGTCACCAGAAAATACACATAATTTTACACTTTCACTTTTTCCAGTCATTTTTCTTACATTTCGTGATCTAGTGAAAACAGTACCGAGCGATTTACGTACGCTTGCAAAGACTTATCACTCCTACCACCAGTGCACGTTTGACGTACAAATGATGTTATTATACGAAACCCGTTCCATTCCATGACGTCATTTATTAGAGACTAATCTACACTTCCAAGAACTGAGCACACAACACGTGTTTTGTGGATAAATAAACATAGTACCCGCCATGGTTGGCAGTACTGATTTCCATCGATTCAAACAATAAAAACAGTATTGAATGTTTGTTTTTATATCCGTAACCTTGGATATTAAATAAATTGGATATTAAATAAATATTAAATAAAAAGTTAGGGTGTAAAACATAGAATATTTATTTGATAAAATGATGATTGACAAATGAGAGGTAAAGTTTTTATTTCAATATTTCTTCTATAGTGAAAGAATTGTGAACGATCAGTAAACCTTAATATACCAAACGCACATATTATTTCACAATAAGAGTATTTTACATGTTACGTAAATTATACTCAATTTTGGCCACCTGGTGAACTGAAAATCTATTACATATGTCATTTATCGTGGCACAAGGAATACAATTTTTTTACACATACTGCTATACACAATGAGTTAAAACTACACATCGGGCAAATCTTCATACGTCTACAGTCCAGGGTTGACATCGACATGTCACTGTCTCATAGTAGGTTAAATTGTGGGTGGTTTGGGGGGGTGGGGTTTAGTGGAGTACCTCAAATAAAAATAAATACCCGTTACTCCAGTTGTTCTTAAAATATGACAGGCACCATTATCTAGTGAAATGCTCCTTGCTAATAATACGCGAGGACGTTTTTTGATATACATGTAGTGCTTTAAAAAAGATATCACATTAGCAATTTAATTTTCTAATTTGGGACTTAGATTTTTTCACAAAACTGAAAAATAACAAATGAGTGTTTGTCTGAAAGTGTAACAAAAATATAATAAAGTTATGCACAGTTAACAAAGCCATTGTTTGCTAATTTACCTCTCACGAGACTTACTCGTTTTGCAATTGTCCTGAAAACTACTCTGCACGATCAAGGAGGACACATTAAAGATTTTTTCAGTTATATTTGTTGTCGTTCATTTACAAAAAAGCCGCCATATAAGTTTTTGAAATGTTATCCTTGATAAACAATGTCTTATTCTGCAGTGCGACGGTTTCGACCAATTTAAATAAAATGATAAAGGCTATATTTATTACGATGGTGTTCATTGGCTAATAAAAGAGATATTAGACATAAAAAGTATGCAGATTGTTTAGGTATCAGTCACTAAATCTAGTCTTACAGTACCACATCCATTACATTTGCATTACATTTGATTTCATACTTATATTACATTATGTTATATTTGTACCCCGTGTGGGGAGGGGGATGGGGGAGGAGAGGGGCTCGAGGGGAGGGGGGGCGGTTTGTGTGGGGGGGGAGGCGCTGTCGGGGTAGGGGGAGTAGCTAAAATTACAAAAGCCAATTAACAAACATGAATGCCTAGTTGTTGTATGTGTCATTGCCACGGATGCAATGAGTCATGTGCAGATATATCACTGACCCCGGGTATCAGCGGCCGGGATCAGCGGTTGTCTCTTTCATGTTCATTGTGGCTCTGTAGATACTCTGTGTTTATACAAATGTGTGCATTGTCATTCCAAAGAGTGAGAAAGCAAATGCCAACAAAACTAGAAAGGAAGAAAGAAAAGAACAAGAGATGAAAGGAAGCTGAGAGGTCAGGTCATACTTCCATATGTGAGAGGTGTGACTGAAGGTGTATCAAGGATAGTAAACACACATTCAGTGTCAACAGCCTAAAACCGCTACACACTATTAGAAACAACCTGGTATAACCAAAGCATAAATAGACCCACTGGAAAGAAATGAGATTGTGTACAAGATCCCCTGTAGATCATGTGAGACTGTGTACATTGGTGAGACTGGTAGTTTGGTACTAGATTAAAAGAACATGTGAAAGATGTGAATACCAACAGAAAGAAGACATACACAAGATGTATGACAAAGGAATCTCCGACTGTGTTGAATAAAAGCGCAATAACGGACCATGTCAACCAACATAACCATGACATAGATTGGGATAGTACTATAGCGGGATTGACAGAGAGAGTGACTGGAAAACAAGAACGAGCAAAGAGGTGGTACATATCCGCATCAAGGCGCAGGTCGTGGACCTAATGAGGGGCCCACATCTAGCTCTTGCGAATCTATGACTTAGCGATGGCTGAGAAGATTAACTGCCTGTCAAGCGCATTTGGTCATTTTGAAGATGTCAACAGTCGTTGACCCCACCCCCGTATTACCATGCATCACCTATACTCCCCCACCCCCTATGACACCATCTTTCAACTGAACCCAACCACACTCCTACTTCCCCATCTTATTAGAACCAGATTCTTTGCATTGACAACTAAACCAATTTTTGAGTTAGTAAGCACCTGGCTACATATTTTGATATATGAGACATGGCAACTACCTGTAACCTGTTAGTTTCCAAGCTGTATCAAAACTTATTTCCAACTGTTGGAAACAATTATTCCTTGATGACGAGCATTATAAACATGTTATTTTCTCTTCTGCAAGTAAGAATTGAATTTGTAACAGTGACAGAATCATTTCCTTGATGGGTGAACCCATGCATGCAAACTCGGGTACTCGGTACCACATCTGGCGAGATAATCGAAGTACAAGGAAAAAAATATTTCTGTTCCATGTCAAACACATGCAGGACGATCATCTTTTGAGAAAGAGAAAAACAGACCTTGAGCAGGCCGTTCATTAAATCAAAATTTAAACAACACCAGTTACAAGTGTTAGTTTAACTACTAACTACAAGAGCGTATGTTGGCCTTGTTTGCTTATTTTTCTCTATTAAACACAAGACTTTTAAAAGCTGTTATAACCCCCAGGAACGTTGCATGCAGGGTGTGCATAGGTTGTTAATACAAGGGAGGCGTTTATTAATTTAAACTTTCTACCTAACCCTACATCCATTTGATTGGAGAGTCCGACAACTGAACACGGAAATACGGTACACTCTGAGGAGTCTTTAATCTATTATACGTCATGTAGATGAAGCAAACTTTTTTGTGATCATTTTAAAGCAATGAAATTTCACACAATAAAACTATGAAATAATTCAATATATGCATTTATTTAATGAATGGCTAGATTTACAAGTTATGGACAGCAAATAGCATTTACACTATACAAATAAATAACTTTATTGTATTGCTATTATTTCGGAGTTACAAAATACTGGTATATATATTAGATATTCTGGTTAAAATTATGACAAGTGGGTGCCAAATCAAAATCATAATATGCATTACTTAGAAGAGCAACAAAATAGCTATGTGAACAAATTTAAATTAAATTAATGTATAGTACAATTCATTTCATTCAGTGTAATTGGAGCAATCAACTTAATAGGACTACTCTTTGCATGATTATAGATATAAATAAGTAATAACACATGGTCTCATCACTACATGTACTCCAGTGAATTATATTCGTCCCCCTCCCACCCACCCCCATACTTACACACAAATCCACCCCAAGACATACAACTGATCAACAAAATATGATACTCTCTTGCTATGCAATAAAAGCACTCTTGGTCAATGCTACACAATGAATTATGTTCAACATAGAAATGATTTTTGTTTTTATGGCATTGGCTGTACACATTTTCAAGTGATCATTTTGCAAAAATACCACATTTCTGCAGTTCAATTACATACATCTTAAAACACAAGACATCTTCATTTAATCTACAACAAAACACAGCTAACAAACACACACTAGTAATTTAATTACCTTCCTTTATTAAAAATATTATTCATGAATTAAAAATTCTATTTGCATACATATTGTTGGGCACATCAATTTGCATGTATGCCACTTGTCACACGATGCACATAAATTAATATAGATCAAACGTTGCACTTCTCCCTATCTACATTATATACAAGTTATTTGTAATATAAAAATTGAGAGGAAAACAAATTGGTATGTCAATTTGGCTATCGTATCATATATAGCAGTGCATCATCTGATAGTATAAAAACAAGTTTAGTAATATATTGCATACATGACTATTGTATTTAAGAATGCATAACAAGCATCAATTTCCATTTCAAAGAAGTAAATAACAATAATTCATTAAAATAAACTATCTAACTTAAGCTGCTGCCCATTTCACACATGCTAGGATTTTGACACCGGTGGTGCCGCAAGTGTCCATGTGACCGGTTGCTGATTGGCTCCTTGATTACCAGCATTCGTTACTGCTGACGTAGAACCAGACACTATATTTGCGCCACTAACCATGATCAGTGGCTTGTTTCCCGTCAAAAGAGGGATTGTCAACGGCTGTTGTGTAAGAAGAGGAATTTGACCCGTCGTTAACTGTTTCAACAACTGCGCCTGCAACTGAGCTTGTGTGAGTCCAGAAACTCCGGAGTTGGATGCAAGTTGCACGCCGGGTGCATTTAACACTGTCATAGGGGCCATCAGCTGAGTGGCCGATTGAACCAAACGTGCCTGCGGTTGGTTTGCAGAAGTTAAAATAGAGGCAGCTGAGGCCGGCGTGAGGAGAGAGCCAGCTGTGAGCACTGTGTGATTAGCAGGCGCCACCGTGCTACTTGGAACAGTCGTCTGTACGTTGACCGTCGGAGGAGCTGCCAGCGTTATCTTTTGTGTTTGCTGGTTCAACAGCTGTTGTAATTGGGCAGTTGTGATGAGTTGCGCTGGCATCATTTGCCCCAAGTTGCCTAAATTCACTGTCTGAGTTGGTTGAGCGGCTGGCAGTGCAGCTTGTGCTGTGGTTGGAGCGGGTGCCAGTGTGATTGCCATAGAAGTGGGAACGTTGTTGCTCACACTTGACACCAACTTGCCAATAGACGCAAGTGCCTGTGCAGAGGCATTGTTTGACGCTGCTGATACTGACGTAACACCCGGCGCAGAGGTTCCAGCAACAGACAGTTGTCCTTGAGGTGTGATAGAGTATAATGTTGGCGTCATCGAGCTGGCAACTGCAGACGTTTGCGGCGTCAATGAAAGTACCGTTGCAGCTTGATTACCAGCGGCGAGTTGTGGAAACAACTGACTTAGCTGTATTCCTGCAGCTGGTCTTATTGTCGCTGTGTTTGCCTGGTTAAGTGTAGTCAAACCAGATATTGAAGATGCCGGCAAACGCAGAGAGCCAGCATTTAACAACGGTAATTGTGCTAGGTTGATCGTAGTAGAAGGTACAGTTCCACTGGGTAGAGACACTGATTTCAATGTTATACCTCCAGAGGTGTTGTTTTGGTTGTTCGTTTGTGGTGCAAGTCCTTGGATGGTATTTGCATTCAACGTGATCACTGTAAAAAAATAGAAAAAAATATATGTATTTATTTCTAGCTAATCTTGCTAACACTAGCAATTACAATTGTGTAAATTTTGATTACACATGTATTGTAATGAAAAAAAAAGGTGTCTAAGAATTCTCATGAAAACAAACCACACAGTACAAAAACCCTGCCTTGTTTAACTCAGTCGTATCGGCATACAGAAAACGTTAACATGTACAATATCGTTTTGACAGTTTTACGTCCAAGGTTATAACATATCGGGGCATCCATAAATGCTTATTTTTTTTACATAAATTGCACACATGTATTCAGAATTGTATTGGGTTTCTTATTTTCACCACCTAGTAATGGGAATATGGATATATTTGTCTAGAATATCTTCCAAACGTGATGCTTTTACCGGCCTCCATTAAAAATGACTGGTTCTAGGTACACTTTAGATAGACAAATTATAAAACAATGCTTGTGATTTGAGAAATATCCTTTAGTCCATGACTTCATAATCGGTTTATAATTGATCCGACAAGTGAATTCTTGATGGTTATGTTATTGTAACGATGATAATCCATTCGTTTCACAAATATTGTCACTCTGAACCAATGTAACTATACCACCATTTATAATGCAAATTAGCATTTGTCACACGCCATAGTATGTCAACACCGATGATAGCGCGATGCGATCAAGAGTAGCTGCTCAAATAGCGGGGCATTAGCCATTATCAAATGCCATCTTACGTGAAAACACCAACAATAGTGCAGGTGCGATCAAGAGTAGCCTTTATGAAAAAAGATACAATACGCATTTGTAGCCACCACGACGATACGATAGAGGCTGAATGCTGATGTCCTTATTTGGAGTAATGAATATTAAGCGGGTTTTTCCTAATGACGTCATAGAAAAATATATCAACCTCATTTTCAATGAAAAGAAAAGAGATTCCCCTTCAAGATGGTATAGAACTTGTTGGGGTAATTTTCGTCCTAATTAGAGTATTTTGAGCTTGAATTTCGCAGTGTAAATCACGTGTTTCATGCGCAGATATATATTCTTACAAATGATGCGTTAATATTATGAAAACCCTGCTTCACTTACACAAAATTTACATCGAAATGTCAAGGTAAGGCGATTTTGTTGTCACTAGTCTAAACCCCGGGAGCATGACCCCCCTGTTTATATGTGAAAAATGGCGATAATCCGAGGGACTTTTCAGTGCAAAATTGTGCGTAAAATTGTCCCTCAAGGGACATCCCGATACGAATGGGTTAAGAATACATTTAGAGCTATTTTTTAAAGATTCGTTTAAACACAAAACTAAAATTTCCATTTTACTAGTCTGATAATCTTTATTGCAATAATAAGTACTGAATAAATGCAATATTGTGCTCACACTGCGGGATGCCGGCTGCGTTCTGCAGTACCACCTGTTGCTGAGCTGCTGCTGCTTTCTGGATTTTCGCTTGCTGGCGCTGGGCAAGCTGCTGCTGCAAAATCTGAAAATATTGGCAACATTAGCTACCAAATAAAAGGAATACAGGTTGGTAACTAAAGACGTTAAACTTTTAAAATGATCTGTCATGATTTATCTATTCAATTGTAATATACATCAGCTGGTAATACTCATTATCGATTTCTGGCTTTTTAATCAAACTTGCAACTAAAAAATCTTCAAATAAACTGCAGAAATTCTTAGTATCAACAGTTTGGTATCAATAATATCTAGTCTACTGGACTTCAAACCATGTTTAACTATATTTCTAATAACATAACATACACACCACATAAATATCCTAAATCATGTCATACACAAAAATTTCTTACTTAGTTTCAACATATCTAATTTCACAAATGATTCAGTGTGATAAAGCTCGAGCTATCTCCATTCTTACTTGCGTGACAGGTGGACGGATGCTGGTGGTGGTAGTGGGCCCAGGATTGATGACGGCTGTTGCCGCCGATGACGTCGCCTGCACAACCACGCTAGGTAGGGCCATCGACACGACGGGCTGGGGTGGCGGCTGACCCGCTGTGGACGTGTCAAACAAAGTCAGAGTCGACGTGCTGCCTTTGATCGGTGAAGATGTATTGGGTGTTGACGTGGGTACTATGAAACGTGATACGTTCATCACGGCCGGACTTGTTATGCTCAGTGGTGCAGGTTTACTGGGTGAACCACCTACATGAAATAGCAATGTAGATTTATTAACACCTTTCCATCTCCTCTAATTTGTTGGCTACCAATTTAGCGTCTTTAAAGGAGAATCTTTGAACAGGATTTTAATACTTTCATTTCACTTTGAACCATAAAAAGCATAAATAGTGAATGTTACTGTAAAAAATAAATGAATAAAATAAACATAGTCAATCTAAGGGGCATATTTTTAGTTTGAATCAAAGAAAAGAGAAAATTTTCAGTCGACGTACCCGGTATGACAGTCGGCAGGTGTGCATTAGCTTCATTTTTAGCTTCTGCTTTAAGTAAATTTGCAATAGTTGCAGGCGATGAAGTCTTGGTCTGGGAATTGACAAAAACCTGTGCTGGAGAGGACACATCTTCCACTGTTACACATATAATTGGGGTTGGCACATGGTTCGGATCGTTTTCTTCATCACTAAGTATTGGTTGATCGTTAGCAGCTAAAAAAGAGCATTACTAAATATTACTACATACCATATAGTAACAGAAACAGCAAGTCTTTGAAGACAAGAGATATAAATTCTTGAAAATACGAGACCTAAAAGATTTATCTGGAAGAAAAGAGCACCATTATTCATTGTTTAAGCACCTTATATACTCGTAACAATATTTTCATATTGCAGTTACTTACATGTGACAAGACAATGAAATTAGAGCACCACGAGGGACCTAGATGATATCGATCACCTGCCTAATACTATTTCATCTACTTGTATGTTATATCAAGTTTGTCAAATGATTTAATATTAATTAGAAGTTAACAGAACATCAGAGATATAGAAAGAACATCCAATGCAAGAGGTGACAGTCTAGTAATTAACCTCTTACAGTGTGTAGCACAAGTGACAACTATAGAATCATACAAAATTTTGATCATGGAACCTCTCGGACAAGGCCCTTTTTTCCCCCAGGGGCATGATTGAAATATGGAATGATGATCATATAGGCATACAAAGTCTGGGCAACTTGAGTGAACATCAAATAATTTTGTTAATGGACCCACAAGAAGGGTCAATTTCCCCCCCAGGTACATGATTCAAATATGACATGACGATCATGGAGGCATACAACTTATGTGCAAGTTTGTTGATAATCAAATAAAAAATTAAGCATCTTCAGCTTATGCAAAATTTTGTTCATGTTCATGTTAATTTTCACCAAAGGCAGATGATTCAAATATGGAGTGACGATCATATAAGCATACAACCTGTGTGCAAGTTTGTCAAAAATCAATTAAAGCGTGGACAGACTGCCGACAAAAGGTGATCCCCAAATAAATGTCACTGACAGATGAATTACCTGAAGCAGTAGACTCGGAATGATTGTCTGTATCTTGAATAGATTTCAAGAAAGATGCCAAATCTACATCTACGTTCAATTCTTGAAGTTCCTGTTTGAGAACAACAATTTTCTCTTGCATCATGATCTTTTCTCTCGCCATATGCTGCATATACACCTCCATTTCTTTTTCTTTACGTTTTAACAACTGAAATATACAGTAGATTCATTAGGCTACAATTCATAAAAATCTATGTAGATACAAAACACAAAAATTATACATATATTTTATTATTTAAATTGATCATGAACTGAAAACGACTAATTTCTGCCTATTGCCAGAACATTTGGATTCACTCACATTAATATGCTTAACAGCTTGTCGCAGAATAGCGAGGTTAGAGGTCTTCTTGTCTTCCATATTTGGAATTTGCAGTCGGAGATTCTCAAAGCATTCTTTAAGATGTGCTCGCCTGAAATGCAATAGGATATTTCTCAATTTTCATAGACAGATTATGATAAAAATGATGATTTGGGACTAGTAGAGGAAGTGTTTAAGTTATTGGTACATCCTACATAGGGTTAAATATAATGTATATCTCCACAGGAATGGATACATTTGACTTAATAACAGCACATAGTAGGAGGAAACAATCTAGAAATTATAGGATAGACATCACAAATATAAATTAAAGATTCATATTTACTGTCCAACTATATTTACATATATGTTGAGACTTTTTAAGGAATATCCTGTCAAAAATCAGTTTCAAAGATGTTGTCGTCATAGGAGAACAACAGTCTCAACATAAAAGTAAATATAGATCACCAATCGCTAAAAAACGGCCATACACAAAAACCGTGAATCGTACGCATGACATAAAATTTGCTGACATCTACAATTGGGAGTTCACGTCATACGTAGAATCCATGGACTGTGTGTATGGCCGAACAGTGCGATTCAACGCCCCACCCATATTTCATGACTTTTTGATTATTTCTTAAAATTTGAAACTTTCTTGATATGAGACTAAATGAATAAGCTGAAATGAATGTACATTCAGTGCCCTAATATTACACACAATAAAGGTTGCAGTAATGGGTTAAGGGTGTTATAGAGGATGGATATCAACTGGTGGACAAAGTGTACTGGGTTAAGACAAGTGCCTGTTCGTGTTATGCAATCACGTTGTTGGCAGGCGTCACGAGGACACATATTTACAATGGTTTAAGCCAATCAAATGCTCTCCTATTCTAATTAATATTCATGAAGATATAAAACATGACGGATAAGGCATTAATTACCTATTTTTCTCCAATTTGTTGTGAACTTCTCGTGTTCCATGGCTACAATTAAATGAATTATTGTATTAACGGTCAAACCAGCCACTGTAGCAATGTCAAATTTATAAAAGTCAAGATATTGACAAGATTTCATAAATGTCAACATAAAAAGTAGTCCATCCTAATTATAATATTCATGAAAACGTCATCATGCGGCACTTACCCGCCAGGCCGTTTTCCCTTGTTAGGGTCGTCGTCTGTTAAATCCATATTTTGGGGTAGGCCCTCTCCCATCCCATTTTCTGTCAGAACAGGAGAAGAGCCGCTTTCGGAGCTAGCTTGATTTGTTTTGCTATCTCCAGCAGCTGGAACAAATATTACATGAACTAAATAAGTGGGTCAGTGGAAAAATGCGAACGTTGAAGCTTCATTACCATCCTCATTAAAAATTCCAATATACGTGCGCTTGGCAACAAAATTCATGCTGAATTCATTAAGAGTACCAAATAAGCAAGTTTAAGTAAGAAAACTATACATAACATACTTGAATATTTAAAATACTTCAGCATCTACGGCTTTATCAAAATTAATTTGACAATGAAATATCAATAACAAATGCGCATTTATACAACAAAAAACTACATGTGGAACATACCACGTGCTTTAGATCCAGGCGTATTCCTATGTTCGAGAAATTGAGCGGCTTCTAAAAGAGCATCCAAGCTCGTCATCTTACTCGGATTTCTATCCGAAGTATTCCTACTATCTTTGCATTTATGCTGCCGATACTTTAACTATTGTGACATGTCAATGTAGTCTTATTTCTTCAAAACTTCCAGATTATACACAAAATGGCGGCGTGCTCCTTCAAAATACACACGCAGATTCTCAGCTAGGAGATGAATCACGTGGTCTATTGATTGACAGGTTGCTTGATTCTAACCAATCCGCTGCTTTATTTTTGACGTCAACAGCCACGTTGAATGTCACATGGTATCTCCTTAATGTATGCAGACACGCCTACTTTGTATTTATTTAGGCAAACAAATTTCTACTTGGCATTAGTTGGTGGTCAAATCACACACTATAACATATGAAAGCTCACAATCAAATAAAGTAGATTTATTATACGTTTCCCCACTCAAAACACACGCGTTCAATAAAATATTTTTGATTATTTCCATGCAACGAATAATCCCGTCCAGACAACCTGCATGTCAAATCACGTGTAACCTCGTTTTCAAAAACCAATATAATCCAACATGGCAGATTTCAACGCAAAATAAACAATTAACTTCACGAAAAGTGTTGTTTATGGCGCTGTGCAGTGACGAAAGATGACCTAAACCGATTTTTATCTAGTAAGGTTATTTGAATACAACTGTATTGAATATAATCATGCCTGCAAGCAACCTGAAAGCTAATGTAACATGACTTTAATATGATTGAATGGCACTTGCAGTTTTTCATTTTGACATGTAGTCTAGATCTAGATCAATCGTACTGTTGATTTGATTTGATTTGATATTCTTCAGGAACTAATGTTCCTAGGATAGCACATGAAAGCGTACATATATATATGTAATGCTTATTTCCAATGTGGTCCTTGTTTGTTTGGCAGGTTAGGTAACCAACTGAGCCAGGGGTGTACTGGAGGGATCACACTAGCTATAGTTTTCAAACTAGGTGAGTTCTTTTACGTGCAGAGGGATGACTGTCCTCTACACGGGACACGCCTTTTAACGAGGCTTCCGAACCTCGGGCTTGGTGTCGTCACCGTCTTGTATGATATACTCGACAGCAGCGACACGCTGTGTGGAAATCGGCAGTACAGTGGCAGACGCATGACGTAACTTTTTGGCGCCACGAAGTCTGCCGAGGCTGGGGCGCGAACTTACGACGCAGGAAGCTCCTGTTTGTCGGTCGTACGCGCTAACCACTGTACTAACGAGGACCTGTTCGGCCACAGGAGCAATTTAAACAGTGATCTGTGCTTGTTTTGATTGATGCGGAGCCTACATAAAAAATTGAGCTTACCACGGGCCTGTCCACACCACTACGACGTTTCGTTGTAATCCTGTCGCGATCCTAGCGAGAGTTTCCTAAACTGAACAAAATATTCACCTTTTGAATGAAAAGACGAAAAGACAACCTGTCGCGTCGTAGGAGTGTCCACACCAACGGAACTACTGCCAACTCTATGCAACGATGCGCAACTACGACTGAACATGTTCAACTTTCACGACGGCCTGCGACGCGACCGGATTTTATGAAATCGTAGTCTCTAGCATGTCCACACCAATGCGACTCTGGCCGATGTCGCATCTCGTTGCGTCGGGCATAGTCTTAGCGGTGTGGACAGGGCTTATGAACGAATATACATTTATACTGTACTATCGTTCATCCATATATGGTCGTATATACCAGATAGGTAAGGATTGGGCTGTAAGTACACAGCAGTTCTGATGCAATGTTTCAAATGTAACAGGGTTAAATCATTAAGCATTCATCCGGTCAGGCCATGTTAAAATATCAGTCTCAAAGCAATTTTTTAAAGAAAATACAGCAGTCTATCCAGTATTGAAGTCTGTAAAAACAAATTTACGGTAACCAGGTAGTATCCGCTGAATGGATGCACGATAGCAGGGCCACGGATAAGTACCCGTCCTATCGTACGAGACGGATATCTGTGTTGTCAGGACGAGTAAAAATTTTGAGTTACTTGTCCTATGGACGAGTATATTCAGTCATACCAGACATCAGTTTCAATTGAATTTACATGGAGTTTGTTAATTTGGACGTGTAAACCTTAGTTAAGACGGGTATATTTTTCAGAATACTTGTCCTATGGACAAATACGATTTTTCTTGTATATGTGGCCCTGGATAGTATATCATATTATGGCTAGGGGGGAAGGGTCAGTAATTTACCAAACTCTGTCTATGGTTGAAACCTTATTGGTCCCCCACCCCCCTCCCCCTGTTAAAGTCATACCATTAAGAAGCCACTGCTATGACTACTCACTTCGTTCGTGTCAATCCCACATATCAGCATACTCAATTTTATGACTGACATGACAATCGAGTGCTCAAATCCTACAATAAGATTAGTGTGCCAATGAACTGATGTAAAATGTAAAATGTTCCCCGCAGTTGAGTAGTTCCCCGCAGTTGAATAAGGAGAATGCTATTGACGAATTCACAAGGAAATAGAATGAATGTTTTTTTATAAATATATGTACTTTTTTCTTTTTTAGAAATTATTCTGAAAATGGCATTGGCACCGATTGAAAACTTCAAGGGATTTGCAACAAATCGCCCTCCGCTGGTGGTTTTTATGATATGTCTTGGTCTGTTTGGAATATTCCTCATGAGTTTAGCACATTATGTACAAGTGACTGAAAAAATTAGGAACCCAGATATAACACAGGTAATTTTTTAATGTTATGAATATGACACAGAAACAGAGATTATGTCAAAGTACTATAAATGGAATAGAGAACTAAGTAACTCTAAGCGAGTTGCTGTGAAATTCAAAGTGACTGTGTCTGTCAAAGGCTGGAGTTATTTGTTCAGTAAGTTATAATTTGACTTCGAAGCTAAATTATCATTTTTATTTCCGTAAGATAGGACGTTATAATAGTCTACAATATATTATTATGTTTTCCTTTTCTGAATTGAATGTTAATTCTCTACAGGCATAGACGCTTTTCTTTTATATAAAAAAATATTGTTTTACTACATTCATTTGGTTTTCGTAGACTATAGTGCATTTTTTAAATACTAGGATATTGTGTCTGATGCAAGTGAGGATATCTCTGAAGTGAGTATCAGGAAAATGTTAGAAAACCCAGTGATGTCATTTTATAGCATTGTGAAAGAGACGAATAGAAACATTAGTACTGCATCTCTGTGAAGCATGAAATTTAAATTGCATTGTGATCTATGACAATGGAGAAATAGATTATTGAGATTTTGTAAAAAAAAAAAAAGCTTTAGGTTAATTTAGTTGCCTTGATGATGATTGACATTACATGTCAGCAGAAGTAATTTATGGTGAATGTGATGATATATGTTAGTGGATTTCTGTGGGGTTGCCATTGGATTGACAAGATAAAATTCAACTTTCCTCAGAGTCAGACCGTTGACAAAATACTTCAAAATATTTTCCTTTGAGTTCATTTGACAAACACGTCATTATACTCAAGTCAAGCCACATAATCATTGATTATACTAATGTGTGATACATATATGAATAAATATTTATTTCTTAATTAATTCAAGTTAGTTATACTAATTATACCAAGGAAGAATATTTACACAATGTTAATGCAAATTCATAAATCTAATGAATTTGATACAAATACGCGCAATTTTATTCTGATAAATTTTAAGACATGGTTTTGTGCCACGAGGAAACCCCTCTCACTTTTGATTATCGTGATTTTAAAATGGTTGTTCAGGTCAAAATGGCCAACCTTGACATAGAGGACTAAACTTAAACATTCCAAACGATATAGAATATTTAAAAATATTTTGCAAATATAGGGATTTTTTAAATCACAATATTAATGCATTGAGCTGCTCCCTGCCGGTATCAAGTAGAACTGAGTAGATACATTGTGAAAAGGCTGATATTGAAATAGAACATCTTGATAACCTATTTCTCAAAAACCTAAACAAAACTACCTGGCAACATAGTGAATGTAAAATGAAATTTGACTTTCCTAACTTAAAGATAATTCAAATGATTTTGACGAGATGTGTTTCAAGTGGTTGTGGAATGATTGAAGTTATTGATTATTGTTTTTTATACCGTACATTTCTGTTAAACGTGTGACATGTTTAACAGGATTGTGGGTGCGGGCTTCAATATTCTATGTGTGCTGGTGCAGGTTTTATATTAAATGTCCTGCACGGGTGTGGGTGCTGACTTATAACCCGTGTAGGGCTCTAATAAATATGTATTATGTAATGAAACATGGTTACAAATACAATGTATCAGAGCTGGGTGTTGTTTTTTGTAATAATTCAAATATTAAATAGAAAACGAGGATGTTTGTCAGTTTATCACCGATGAGTATCACTTCATTTAGACATTGTTTTGACATATATTTAGACTAACCAGTTTTATACAGTCATTTTAATTTTGATTTAGGAGAAAGTGTGAATCTTTTATTACAGGACTGGAACATCTTTTTAGAAAACTTTGCAGACATAGAATTTTGCATAGTTGGAGAATTAAATGAAACTGCAACAACACTTGCGACTCCAACAACAGAAACTCATGTTAGTCCTGACAATTCTGAAGAAAAGGGAGATACATTACCAACAACTGAAGGAACAGACTATGGGCCACGGTAAAATACCAGTTTTTATACTCTGTAGTAAAAATTTAATCATTGATAGTCGAATACAAATAATTTTTTTGCTAGGATTCAAAGAGTCTAATCTGTGAAACATCGAAAATGCAATAAAGTTAGTGAAATACATACATTTTATCCAAACCTGCAGTGGTAACGGTTATATCAATGATGGACCTGAATACAAATATTAATTTTTCTATTTAATCTTTTAATTTCAGAAACTACTCTGTGTCCATGTTGTTAACTGTTTCTCCTACACGGGATTTCTTGAACATTCCTCACAATGTAACATATCTCAGTGGTGTTGTCTTGGGGAAGCAGCTCGGATTGGGAGGTAATTATTTTAAATGGTATTTGGATTTCACGTTGAATTAACTTAACAACAGAATTAAATGTTTATAAATGTCATGTTGGTACTTAAAGTATATGACTGTTTGCTTTATAAATATTGTGTGAAATTTTCTCGGAACCCTGTAAACATGTGGATGACTGTGGATTTTAACCCATGACCATCTGATACACTACGGATTGGTCATTATGAGTAGTCAGGGGTGCTTATCATGTACACTAAACATCCTACACGCTTGGGGACATCTTTATCAGAAAACAATAGTCTTAATGCTGTTCAGGACCAGAAACTTGCCTGTTTGGCTGCACCTCAAGACGTGTACGCTGTATGTACTTCTGTCCCTGAAGATTCCTTAATCTGTCAGGTGGGCTTAACTATGTCAATAGTCAGGTCCTGCCGAAGCCTGGGCCCACTTTTCTTACAGGTACAGGTCCTCCCCCAGCTTTCTTCTTCTCAACAGCAGTAGGCGAGTATCTATGGGTGGGCTTTCACATTGGCATTGGGCACTTGGACACTTGTATAAATCATCTGTGATTGTCTAGGAGCTGCTGGTGAAGAGCCTGTCAACATCACCATGCATCTGCCTTACGAGTGGAACAACACCAAGTGCAGTCAGATCGGCTGTGATCATGTCAAAATCTACACATGCGTACATTTCCAAGCATCATCGTCCGTGTTCCCCTCAAGCAGGTACAGATTAGGTTAACATTTCATTTTGTTAGGTGATACTCATCGTGCATTATGAGACATCTGGTAATGTGGATAGTCTGGAGAAGTATGTTAGACATAAGCTTGCTTGACAAATGGGTCCATACAGCTAAACCTCGATATAACGCGCCTCGATTTTGCGCGAATTTCTGTGTAACGCGGATTGAACGTGGACCCCATTTATTTTATATTATTATGTGTATATCCTTATATATGAAACAGTATTGTCAAAAATACCCTTTATGCAAGTTGTTTTCCTTCGAGGCAGCCATAATGGCGCACAAGAAAACTTGCTGCGTGGATGTGCAATCATTTCCGTGTTTAGGTCTAACTCTACGCGATCTTGACCAATGGCAGCGCAGCACATAACGCGCTTTCAGGGTTAACGCGGTTCTCGAAGTTTGGACCCCAATGTCCTCGTAAAATCGAGGTTTTGCTGTATCTAAAATATCTTGTATTATAACTTCCATCAGTGCATTACATTAGTTTTGTGAATAATGGTGTGAAATAAAAATTCATCATTTTATAATGTCAGAGTCTAAGCTAGTTTTAATCTGTCAGCACTTCTTGCATGACTTAAAACTTAGCCGTTGATATTATACCGTCTGTTCTATAATTTATGCAAATTATCATTTCAGAAGCCCAGAAATGTGTGAAAGTGTAAATGATACTGGGATTGAGTATCATGCGCGTATGATGCCCCAACATGCAAAGAACATGTTTACATCCTACTACTGCCGATCACGACCTCTCATTAGGGTCAACTACAAAATAAATCCTTCTCTCACAATGATGCTCACACTCGTAAGTATAACGATCATCATCATGGCTCCTCAAATCAAATATAAATTGTGGTAGACTATAACTATTCCTGACAGCGAATTCCACAGCAGAAGTGCAATACATACACACACTATGGTATCCAAGAACATAGACAGTATTTTAAACAGTACTTCCTAGAGATGTCAATTTTCACCAATTTCGATATTCGAAGATTGGGCAACCTTAAGGGCTGAAGCTTAAGTGGCGGGGGCATGCTGTTCAACTCCATTAACACAAGTCACTATTTTATAGAGGCTATATAAGAAGAACGATAAAACAGTGAAATAGATCATACCATTTATGTATGCATCACGTTTACAATATTAGAGAAACTACATGCCCATCTAAAAATGTTTAGACTGAAATCGTTAGGTCGGTGTGAGTACAATATAGTTAATTACTACTAACAGCTGGTCATAAATAAAATGACAATAACGGAGCGAATACTATGGTATAATTATCTCCCTAATACTAATCGCTGTATTTGATCATTTAAGTGATAATCATGCAGTATGCAGGTATGTAACTTGCCATCTAGAAGTACATACACACCTTAAATGACCAGCTAACGGCTCTTTCATATGCACCAAATCTGTCATTTCTAAGTAAATACAAGAGGATGAACTAATATTCAAATCCTGTTTTATGATTCTTTGGCTCTTATTACATCAAGACTTCAAACTATTTTGACATCTCTAGTCAATACACTGTAATAATACATGTTTCTAGTCCACAACACACAATTGCGTATTTTGAATTGGTATGAGAATTGTTTCTCTGGCACAATCATTTAGTCATCTTACTCTACTTTCAGCGTGATCGATCTGTGATTAACTTGCATCTGATGCACACTTCATATTTCCTGTTTGTCATGGTTGTGATGCTAATGGTATATGCTCTTCTTAGAGGACGTCCCAATGTTGTGTATACTCAGGCAGAGACAGGTATACATATAGATATTTTGCTAGCTTTTGCCTGATGACTTGCTTCATTTAGATGTTATTAATAATTAACTGGAAACAGAAGTTTTATTGAACTCGCACATTAAGTTTAGGGGCTCAGAAAACATGGTTCCCACTCCTTCACGGATTCGGGAATAGTAAGGGAATTTCGAAAAAGCCCTCACGGGACCGGGAAAAGTCAGTGAAATACGATAATTGATGAAAACAAGAGTTTTGTGTGCAGAATACATCACCGAGTCTTTTTTATCGCCGCATTAAGTCTATATCGTCAATAAAGTTTTATTGGATGTTGCGAAGCGGTGTCCGTTTGAATGATATAGGCTAAAATCTATAGCACATGTCTCTTGTTTATAGGCGCTTATCGCCCGATTGGGCAAGCTGCACTGCCTCATTTAATTTTAGCCAATGAGAGCGCAAGCAGCTATTTGCTGCAAATTGCAATGGCTGTCAGGTGAAAAGTCATGGCAAAGTTAAATAATTTTGTAAATAATTGATTTTCATGGATATCATATGCTAACAACACAAATTCACACACCGGATGCTACATAAACCAATTGTTTGACGATCTACTAAAAGACAGTTCAACCGGTACTGTGTATGTTCCGATATTTCATGTCGAAGTGTGCAAACTCATTCACGTCGATATTGTTGATGTTTTTCACCTCGGAACATATGAAATTAAAAGTTGGGAGACTGCTACATATTAGATACCCTCAAATGTAAGTCTTGCCGTATATTTTTTTTTGTTCTCCATGCGTTTTTTAATAGCCACAAGCAATAATATTATCGTACGATGACAGGAAGTGATAAAACTAGACTTCTTAAAATGACAGCTCCGTGCAGTCATTTCGAATCGAGGGACTGACCAGCTTGAAGTTTAAAAAATATTCTAGGCATAATAGACCATAATTTCGTTACCATGTGCTGAAAATAAGAATGCCAATTCGATTCTGAACACATGTGCAAAATTTTATAAAGAAATGACTATTTACGGAGGGTCCAGAAAAGTTATTGTCTTCAACCTAAAACTGTCAAATCGGATTATTTGTGGGAGTGACATCGGCGGTAGACTATGAGTTGAAGCAGGTATAAAGAAGTGTCACTCTTTTGTTTTGACTACTATTAAATAAACACCAGAAAGTCGTACACAGTGTTAGCGTGGGACCAAGTGAATAGGGAATTGGACTCGTGACCAGCAGGCCATGGGTCCGATTCCTACATTTGGAAGGAATGAAGGTAATTTTTCACAAGCTATGGAATCTCACACACTCACGCACCACTTGGATTACTGCATCATTAAATGGACATACATTAAATGGAATGACATTTTTTTTGCCTAATCTACATTAAGTGATTAGAACTGATTATAATGACATCACACATTTTGAATGATAAATCTTAACATTAGTTCCTGTGATAGGGAATTTTGTCATCTGGGGAAAGGTAATGAGAAAATTTTTATAATGTATACTATGATAAACACCCATTAATTTTCTATTTATATGGAAAATAAAACTTAATTGATATGTTCAAAAATCTATTTTACAGATATTTGGGATTTTGCCTGAAAACATACATGTAGCGGAGTCTGGTGTTACATTCTATGTGATGGTAATGGCTTGAATGACACCCATTAATTTTTATATATATGTGTTTTAATTGATATGTTCAAAAACTGTGATAGTTTGAGGAATTCTATGTGCTGAATGACATAAGTGTTTCAAAAACTGTGATAGTTTGAGGAATGTGTAAACATACCCCGGTATTTTGCAAGACCACTTTGTGTATTTTGCAAGACAACTTGACAGTAATATTTAGTATTTCATATTCTTGTATAGCAAGTTAAAAGTTGTTTGAATCAAGTAATCTTTTGTAGCAATCTTATGCAAAATATGTGTTCTTTCTATTAATATATCCATTTATTAGAATAATAGATGTATGAAGTGCTTTTGAAATTGTTACTCTGATCTAAAAGTTGTGTTACATAGTTACATGTAGATGTTTTTGTTTTGTTACTGTGGAATGTTACACCTATGGTGTTTTTCATTTTGGTTATTGTTCCTGATTTGTTATGTTTGAAATTGCAGTTTCACTTGAATTCTATTAGAAATCCATTGTTAAGCAACACCCATTTAGTGTACACAACACATTGCTGTGAAATGGAAAGCTTAAAAATTTTACTGTAAAATAGATCAAGACACCATTTTTATGTCTTTTGTGAATGATGTAGGTATCAATATTTTGGTAACTGACGTTTTAATACATTTAATTATGTGTCGGCACTGTTTGGAAAACAGTTCTTTGGGCACAAAACAAGGCCATAGCTTTCCTTTTAGTAGAGATTAATACAACTATTTTGGGCAGTGTGTTATCTTACATAAGTAAGGGATGTTAGAATGTTTAGTTATATGATTACCTATAATGTCCTTCATAAATGTATGTTACATTGTAAGTCACTGGCAGGTCCAGGTTTTCAGAAGGGTATGGGGGGAAAGGGAGGAGGCCATAACAAAGAACATTATGGGAATCCATATGTGCAAAGTTGCACTGGCTTTGATGCTCAAAATGTAATTATGGTGCGACCATCATTAATTGTACAGGGGTGTGGGGGGGCACTTAATTTTCTTTGGTCACAGAAGGGAGGGCGCTCAATTTTAATTCAGCGAGGGTAGGCACTCAATTCCCAAACTGATAAGCTAATATTTACCACACTTCTGTCACGAATCGATGTATTCCTTTAATATGCATTGTTTTGTATTTAACTTTATTGTAATGTCAACACAAGTCAAATTTGGTTAAGTTCAAATGGGGAGGGCATTCAACAATTTCAGCGTATAGAGTTATGGAGGGTGTTCAATTTTCTTATCTATAACAAATGACTGCCTCCCCCTGTACAATTATGATGGTCTCTCCTATAGGGGTCATTTATTTGGAAAAAATTAGGAAGTTCTTCCTTGATCTGTCATTGTGTAAAACAAACTAATTTCCTAGATTTTGTAGGAGAAAAGGCAATAATTGAAATTTTTGTGAAGTCCGTTGGTCTGAGCTGTGATGTATGAATGTTGTTGCCGTGAAAAATTGTCAAAACCTTGAATGTCAAGTGGTATCTTTTCTTTAATGATGGTATATATTTTCAAATTCACAACAGAGCACTGTTAGTATCGAAATGTAATAATTATATGTATATCATACAAAGAAAAGAATAATCAAATCATGAATTCTTTTTAACTTGTACAGAGAGATTAGGATCATGGGCCCTAGCATCGTTAGGGGAGGGGATTTTTACTATACATACACTATTCTTATTGACATATTGATAGAACCACCCACACCCCTCACGATGCTGGGGACCATGATTAGAATCCATCTTTAATTGTCCTTTAGATTTTTTAATATATTGTACCTTTACAACTTTTTATTAGAATGGACTTTGAAATGCATGTTAAGGAATTAGTGTGAGCTTGTCAATTTCTTTTCTAATAATTATTGGCCGTTCACATATATTTCAGTATACAAGAAAAATAGAGTTAACTCATTTCTGAAGCCTACCACAGTAATAATGTATAGTTATCCAGAATCTATGTTTGTCAACCTATATATAGGTATGCAACATGAATCTTCGACCATTATGATACTTTTGTTATTTCCGTGTTTATTTTTATTACAGCAGTTTTCCTTGTAAATAATACTGCAGAAAAACTAAATATCGAATTTATAACATGCTGTATGTTTTTTACGTATCTACCGTCACGTTCGATTTTTATGTGTTTGACGCACGATTCCAGTGAAGAGCATAAGTTGTTTTGGTCTTGTGACAAAAAATTCATCTTGTGTTAAAACGTATTATTTTGATCTCATTGCTTATTTATGATTCAGTAAATTACATTGTGTTTTATTCTGTTTAAGGCATGGAATAATTGCCTATACTTGCCGGCAATTACATTTAAACTCTGGTTTGAAATGGATGAAAAGTGAGTGCTCCGCAGCTAGTCTAAAAAATGTGTGTTCCCGCGAATGTAAACAGAACATGCCATTTTGATTTTCGAGAAAGTACTGCATTCAAATATGTTTTTAGCTTGCATTTAATTGCGAGCAAACCTTTGTAACGTAATTTGTAGGCACATAATATGTTGTAAAATATAGTTTAAGGAGGATTATCTTTGGATTCTGAATGTTGGATATGTACAGCAAAAACGCAATATTTCTTGTATACCGAAATATGTGAATGACCAGTATGTAATGATCACATTGTCATTGAATAGCACAATTTTTATTAACTTCTATATTAATAAAACCTTGACTTATACCCAGGTTTTTACATGTTAAGTGTGCATTTTTTTTTCGGTTCAATAACTTTGGGTTCATGATGGTTCATGTTGTGAAGAAGCTAGCAAATATATTCATGAAAGTGATAAAAACTTTTGTCATTTATAATAGAACGATCATGTGATGCAAATAATAAAGGAATAAACGAGATGATCGTTATTTATCTACTGATTTTATTTTCACTATGCACAATATTTTCTTATCACAATACTTTTAGGGAGTAATTATTGCTAGTTTAATTTTAGACAAAATGCCTAATTGAAATTTTTGTATAGAAAAAAAAATATGTATTTTGAGTTTTAAAGACTCGAAAACTATTGGCTTCAAACTACCTTCCTACAATCTAGTTAATTTTGATCAAAGATTATGCTCAGTGGCCAAGCAAGTATGCTTTCATAGAAGCAATATCATGTGTTCTGTACATTCTGAACGTTTCTTTAATTTAAACCGCGTATTAAAATATCTAGTCTCAATAACAGGCCATCTATAAACCAATCAAAACACGTAAAGGCAGAAAAATAAACCGAATGATTTTCGTCAGATGGGACGGTGCACGTAATAAGGTGCCTATCTCGCCCATGTAATCATCTGTCGTAAAATACAGGTACATCTTGCAAAAATCATTCGATTATGCACCATCACGTGACCTCATGTTTTCGCTATCAAGACGGCATTGTAATTCTATAGGTGTAATAATTAATAAATGTGAAAACTTATTTTTCTTACACTAGCAAAGGAAAAGGCATCTTTCATTGATATTGCATTTTACTGAATAACTATAATTTTGAGTGAACAATATCTTTAAGGTACAATATGTTCTTGTATTATATGAATGACACTGGCTTTATATCACGTTGTTATGCAAGAATCCTTCATTTTCAAAATCTACTTTTTTTTTACCTATAAACCAGCTGTTTATTACACATCATAATTAGATAAAATATCATAGACAGCTAACTTGAATATTGTGGTATAGAATATTGGAATAGACTTCCACTTGAAAGTAGGTCAAATTGGGTTTGTTTAAAACAAAATGTAAAAAATTCTATATTGACAGTTATATAAAAGAATAATTAAGATAGCTTTCTAAATATTCATTCAGTATTTTTGCTTTTTTTCCCCGTGTGGTCCATCCACTATGGAAATAGGACATTCTGTTTTTTATTGTGACATCTTGTTTATTTAATTAATTTATTTCACCTTAATATTGAGTTACCTGTGATAAAACAAAATAAATCAAATCATATAAAAAATACCCAGATGTCCAATTGCAGTACTCGATATGACTAGTGGACGAAACTGAAACTCCAGAGACTTGTTTGCTGAACTTGAAATTTCTACACTTCAGGGATTATATTGCCAATTTCAAAATTTACTGCATTGCAAATTTTGTATTGGACTACAGAACAGGGAAATAGAGCATATTATAAAGATAAAAAGGTACAAAATTTATTTAAATCACAAATTTTTCATTTTCACTTGAAGCATTGATGATGCGAAAATTCGTGATTTAAATAAATTTCATACGTTTTTAACTTTCTAAACTGTTCTGTTTTAATATGATATGGTACAAGCAGCTCCAAAAACTTTTTTATACTAGGACAAAATAGGGACTTCTTTTAGAATTACAAACAACCTAGAAATGGCAAACTTAAAATTCACTAATAGCCATGAATATAACCATTACATGCAATGCTGCAAGAATCTCTTCCAAAGTTGTCAGTCTTGCAAATAAATACTGTAATTTTCAAACTGCTACCAACCAAAAGATTTATAAAAAATATTGGGCATGAGATACTTGGTCACACCATCAGAATGTTTTACAAGCATAACTATATATTTGAACACATTTAAAAAACTTTATTCATTCTCAGGACTACATAATTTTAGCTTCTTCTTCTTCTTTTTCTTCTTTTTTTTTGGAACATTACTGTCTACTACTTCTAATTTTCCAGTGGTGAGGCGGTTTGCAAATGAAGGTTTGAAGCTGTTTTCTGCTATACAGTCTCCGGTGATAGCTGCTGAAGAAAGACGCTCTTCTTCAGAATCACTGTAAAAAGAGATTAGTTTTTCATTGTGTTTATGGTTTATACATTTACCAGAAATTATCGAACAAGCATGCGATATGTAAGTGGGGATAGAAAAAGTCCTTCAACATCACACTGCAAAATACACCAAAATTATCACAGAAATCAATCATTTCTGAGCATCATCCCTATTATCAGGAATTTATATTCCTGCTATTATCAATAGGTCATAAACTGTCTTTATAAAAAATAATAAGGAAAATATTTACAATATACCAGTGGAGCATTTTCCTGTCTGCCAACTATATCAAAGTTTGAAATTAATAATGAAGAAAAATCAAGATAAATATTGTAAATTAATCATACATATTTTGTGGGTGTAAAATACTGTAATCAAATGACATAGATCAATTAAATGAGGTAGATCCTTGTATCAACTTGACACACAATGACATGGGACATTCATGAAATAAAATTGTTTTTTAAAAATAAAAACACCTTACCTGAGCTCACTTCCGCTACTGGGACCAACCAATCTCTTTGTTGTTTTTTCTTCCATTTCAATGGACTTCTCTTCCCACACTTTCTTAGGATCCGAAGTTGTAAAGAGTTTAAATCCTATATTGTGTACATGGATTAAACTATCTTATATACAAATATATATTTGTTACTGTACATTAATTGAAACATGTTATTATTGCATGGTGACATCAGTAGAGTGTTCAAATTATGCTGACAGACATCATGCATGTAAAAAGAGCTACGTTTACCTGTCATGTCATCTGTACGTCTATCAAATGATAATGAAATGTTGTTTTCCAATGATATTGTTTCATCTAGAGACTTGCTCAATTTCTTAGCTATGTGAGATTGAAATTCTGGAGTGACATCTACTGAAAATTCATTTTCTGTCAGGTTTTCATTTGTCCTAAAATATAAAATAATTCTGCATTATGATTTTATATCTATATAAGATTTGTGATACATGGTATGCAGCATGTGGTCGCATTTTTGTTAGTTCTTGTTGTTTTATTCTCTTTCTGCTGCCTTATATCCGAAAAATAATAAAGTCCTATTTTAAATTTAAATTTAAAATTTAAATTTAAATTTAAAATAGGACTTTATTATTTTTCGGATATAAGGCAGCAGAAAGAGAATAAAACAACAAGAACTAACAAAAATGATTTTATATCTAATATCATTTTGACAAAATTTTCTTGGGTGAAGGACATTATGCAATGCATTCTTCTGTTGGGTCCACAAGAAATGCAGTGGCATCAAAGGCCCTCTGAGAAATGACCCAAGTTACATATGTCCGAGGTGTGCAGGTGCTGCCAGACCTGTAGATGGCAGGCCAGTCAAGGTCACAGTAGGTGAGCATAAGCTGGAAGTTGTGTCTGAGTTCTGCTACTTGGGTGACATGCTATCCAGCGGTGGTGACTGTGAGCTAGCCGCTACCGTGAGATGCAGGACCGCATGGGGGAAGTTCCGTGAGCTCCTCCCGATACTCACAAACAAGCATCTCCCGCTGGTATCCAGAGGTAGAGTGTACTCCACTTGTGTACGTAGTGTGATGCTACATGGTTCCGAAACCTGGGCTGCCTCCTCCAAGACCCTGAACCGTTTGAGAAGAAATGATTGAGCCATGATCCGATGGATCTGTCGTGTAAGGCCCCAGGATGACGTGAGCTCTGACTGCCTCCTAGAAAAGCTTGGCATAAAGGACATCGAAGCTGTGCTTCGTGCGAACAGGATGAGATGGCTAGGCCATGTCGAGCGAAGCACCGGCTTGATAGCCAGAGTGAGGGAGCATAAAATCATGAGACAAAGCTCCAGGCAGACCAAAGTTGACCTGGGATGAGCTGGTGAAACGCGACCGAGTATCACTTGGCATGGAAGGAATGGACCCCAAGGACCGTCAAGCATGGAGGGGACGTCTTCGGTCACAACTAGGCAGCCAGGCCGCACCCTCTGCAGAGGATTAATTCAGGCCTGCCCAAATAAACAAGGATGATGATGATGATGATGATGATGATGATGATGATGATGATGATGATGATGATGATGATGATGATGATGATGATGATGATGATGATGATGATGATGATGATGATGATGATGATGATGATGATGATGATGATGATGATGATGATGATGATGATGATGATGATGATGATGATGATGATGATGATGATGATGATGATGATGATGATGATTCTGGATACAATGATGACAGTGAGGATAAATGATCATAAATGGTAACGGCGCGGACATAAAAATGATAATAATGATATAATCACATAATTTAAAAATCTAATTAAAAAAACCCATATCGTTTCTACTATATATCCAGATTATAATACTATAAATGATCAATCTAAGACAATGGAAGATCACCTTAGAGATGGTTTACATATTTTTTTCTGCTTTTCATTTCCAACAATTCCGCTTGTGCTTAATATCTCAGAAGATTGCAATACAGAAATATCTGAAAGTAAGATACACGTGACACTATATTAAGTTTAATTCTAATGGAAGTGGAAAAGATATCACTTTTATGTCGAATAAAAACCACATAAAACATTTAATGTCATTTAAGCCAGCCCACACGGTCAATGGACAAATAATTATATAGGGCCTGTCTAAATAAATCAAGGATTCAATTGTAGGAATTGACACGATTGACACGACAATCGAGTGGTCAATCACCATTCTATCATGACTAAAATCCATTTTATTTTAAAATAAATCATATTATAACATTCTCATTGCAAGTCAATTTTGCCAAAAAAGAGCGCGCGGATACCACTACTACGGCTCTAGTCTAAACTTCTGCTCTCCGCTACACGGAACACGCCTTGCGACGTCAGCGGCTGTATTGATAATGTGAGGAGTTTAGACTAGCACCGTAGTAGTGGTCTCCGCGCGCTCTGGAGCGTGTTTTCCATTGCAAAATTGAGCACGCTGATTGGTCAATCAGCGTGGGTTATTGGCGGTGATTTTTGCACGAAATGATAGAATGATTGATTGATTGATAAGCACTGGATATTCATGCAGCACATTTATGCTGCTGCTGCTGCTGCTGCATCTACTCTCTCTGTTCTGCCAAGCAAGCTCCTACCACTGTATTCCCATAGCTGATGAGGCATCTTCCATTTGACTATATCAAGTGGCACTGACCGGACTGTTGACATCTGATTTCAGTATCTGATACTCAGTGTGGGGTGACAGCTAGGGTGACAGGTCCCACAGGAGCAATTTATAGAGATATGTTGCTGTTTTACTTGTCCAATCAAACCTGAAGCGAATAGCTTCAGCTACGCCCACAGGAGCAATTGATAGAGATATGTTGCTGTTTTACTTGTCCAATCAAACCTGTAGCGAATAGCTTCAGATACGCTTCAGGTTTGATTGGACAAGTAAAACAGCAACATATCTATATATATATAAAAGGAACAACAGGCGATTTTTTACGTCACAAAAGGCTTTTTAACCAGAAGACGTACACACTTCAAATTATGTATGCACATTCAGCACAACTTGATGGTCGTTATAATGTCACATTTCAAACCAAATAAATTGGTTTTAATGATAAAAACAAGAAAAAAGATTTTTTTAGAAAGGTTGCTTACAGGGCCATGTTTGTTAAAGCTACGTATTACGATAAACGTTTGTATATGTCAAACGTACGTTGCACGTCACACGTACAGTCGTACAACGAGGGAGCTGGGGTGGTGATGGTGATGGAGACGCATTTTATCTGTTCCGGACCTGTTTTGAGGAGGGGTGTTGGCAGAAAGGGTGTGTGTGTCCATATGGCAAGGGGGGCATGGCTGGCGTGGAGCATTTAATATGTTCCAGATCTCATCAATTTCAACCCGAGCAGCCGCTGGAATCGGGTAATTGAGATGCGCATTTAATGGTCTGCACGTGTTAACCATGGGTAGGAGTAGCTGGAGGGCGGGATATTAAGAGGGATCAAGCATTGTCACGTACATGTATTGTGTGTATTGCTGTCACATATGACTGTGGGAGGAAGGTGATTGAGGTGTATTTAATCTTTCCCAGACCTGTATAGTGACGGGAACTGGTGTGAGGGATGTGGGAAAGGGGAAAGATCATTCGAATGAAGGGAGGG
This sequence comes from Streblospio benedicti, assembly GCA_019095985.1. NCBI lineage: Eukaryota > Metazoa > Annelida > Polychaeta > Spionida > Spionidae > Streblospio > Streblospio benedicti. The sequence continues at coordinate 47,162,100 of CM032660.1, forward strand.
AAGGGAGGAGCATTTAATCTGTTCCAGATCTCATCTGTTTCATCCAGAGCAGCAGCAGGAAGGGTGTGCATTAATTATGGACCTGGTTAGATGGGGATGGGGCAGAGAGTGTTGGGAAGAGAAGAGGGGGTGGGGTGGTTGTGGAAGGAAGAGTGGGGATGAGTGCTAAATTTAATCTGCTCCGCACGTGTTTACCATGGGTAGCAGTAGCTGGGGGAGGGATATTAGAGGGATCAATCATTGCCATATTTAGTACATTTATTGTGTAAATGACTGTGACATATATGACGATGGGAGGACGGTGATGGAGGTGTATTTAATCAGTCACAGACCTGAATACTGACCAGAACTGGTTCGAGGAATGTGGGACAGGAGAAAGGATGGGGAGGGAGGAGCATTTAATGTGTTCCGGATCTCATCTGTTTCAAACCGAGCAACGCCGGGTAAACAGCTAGTCTCTATAAATTGCTCCTGTGACAGGTCCCAGTGACAGGTGTGTGTGGACTTAATTGTCATATAATGCAATGATTGCACGTCTAACTCAGATTGACAGCTTAATAACGTGCAATCAAACCACAGTAAATATATTTTACCAAATAATGCATCTTTCAACTTGGCATTTTCCTCATCACTTGATTCAGAATCCGATGAAAATGTATTTTTAACATTCCCTCTCTCTTTTTTCACATGGGCAGCCATGTTGTCAATAAATGGCTGCCTCATAAAGTTTTGATACCGAAATATTATGATATAGAAGTATTTAACAAAGTTACTCAAATTTGTTTTCTTTATGATTACATATTCATAAGTAATTGGTTTTGGATACAACAAAACTAAATTATAATAATTAATGTGCAAAAACTACATATAAATGAAATTTTATCAAACCTTAAGTTTCCGTTTATAACCAGCAAAAATTTCCCTATTTAATGTAAAATATAGTGCGTTGGTAAAAAAGACATTGTAAAAAATGAATACTTAATGCTGTATCAAATTGTCTTTAGATTTATTAAGTTTAACCATATGCATAGCTTAAATGGAATAAATATCCATATTGTGAGACTGTCAAACATTTATAGACTCTAATATTCATTCGCTTTTCCACACGTGATAAACACGGAAGCTGTAATCAGGCTACAAACATTTGTGGCTTATTTTACTTAAATTAAGGTAAATTGACTAAATATGTGAATGTTGATAAAGAATGCGACATTCAGAAAGGTGTCAATTCATGCATTGATTTGTAGTGTCTCTTATTATTTATTTTTCAAGTTGGCACATTACGTATTTACCTGTATTATTTAGAGACGCCGGATTGTTAAGCACAAAAATTTGAACATTTACGGGTTGTCACTTTCACTGTAGATCTATAGCAGTCATGTCCTTTTTTGACATTAGCATCATGAATTAGTAGATAATCGATTGTATGTTCCACAACATTGCAAGTGTATGGGATGTTGATCAATCACTACTTCATTTAGGATTTGTCAAAGGAATAATGCAATTGCAATGACAATTGCAGGATTTCCTGGAAGATTTATGTTATCTAAGATTATTAATGGTTATACATACATATATTTCGGCATACAAGATATAGTGTTTTTGATTTTCATATCCAACAACCAGCATTCATTGCTATTCCTGCTAAAACTATTTTTCACAACCTAATATGTCCCCACAAACTAAGTAACAAAAGCTCCATTACACCTGTAGCCTGTAGGCAAGGAGAATAGTCCTGAATCGACAATATTTCACCAAACATGGCGTCTTTTGTTTACGTTTTGTAAAGCATTCGTGATTCTAGTCTAGCTAGGGAGCGCTGCATTTCTGATCTAATTCATATGAAATTTTAAATTTGATTACCCCTGATAATATATGGCCAATCATTCCATGCTATATACATTACATAGAATTATTGAAGCCTAAATAAGCAATGAGAACAAAATAACATAGTTTAACAGGTGATTAGTTTCTTGACTCAAGACCAAAACAACTTATGCTCCTCGTATAAAGTTGCGTTCATAACGTTAGTAATGAAAATGACCTCAGAAACGTTAAAAAATCGAATACTCATTTTTCTGCAGTAAAGTTGACTAAGAAAATTCCCGTAATAAAAATAAACATGTAAATAACAAAGGTATCATAATAGTTGAAGATTCGTATTGTATGTCCACATATAGGTTGAAAGACATAGATTCTGGATAACTACATTATTACTGTGGTAGGATTCTTGTATACCGAAAAATATGTGAACGACCAATAAGTGTATGTTGAATATTTGCATACAAGTGGGTGATTACCAGCTGGTGATTACTTCATAGTTTTGGTAGCTATATAGTTCATGGGCATTTGTGCAACAAGTGATCAAACTGGCCAGATGAAGTCAAATACATATAATGTAGAAAAATATGGCATGTAAATGATGTAGACCACTTGAGTGAAATATCGTCGGTGTAAGTCTAGAATGTCTGTATGTGAAAATTTCACAAAGATTGGGCAAGGATTTTCTGTTAGTTAGCCCTATAGTAAAATTCTGACTAAACTGTTTTATATTATTTACCATACAAAATATAGCAATGAAATGAGATATTTTTATTATAGGCTTGTATAGGAAACCATTTTAAATATCTAAATGATCTTTACAAAACTGTTGTAAGTTTCTAGATGTATTCTGACAAAATTTCATTCAAATACATAAATACTTTTGGAGATCATCCACTAATTCCGTTTCTCTCCATTACCTGAAACTGACAATACATATTGAAGAAATATTTAATAGAATATGTTCTTTTTATTTAAATGTTCATTGTAATTTGAAATTATTTGCAGATTAAGCAGCTCTGGATAAAATGGCTGGAGATCAGTACAGTGGCCTGAAGAGGGCCCAGTTGAGCTACGATTACTTACATACAAATTCGTAAGTGCATAATCTCTGTACGGGGCAGATATTGAAAATTGGTAATGAAGTTTACAACAAACATTGTAAAGTTGTTTGTACTGTCATTTTAAATGCTTGTCGATGTGATTGACTAGTCACTAGACATTTTTTTAATGAACGGAACATTCGTAAAGTATAACACTTGATTATAATTAGACTACCAGACCTGCCAAGTATTCTGAAATTTCACAATTCTTCAATTAAAACCTAATTCTGAACCTTCCGACTGAATTATATACAGGGTTCGTACCCAATTGGGAAAGCGGGAAAAAGTCGGGAATGTCATTTATATCATTATTTTCTTTGTATATTTCTGTCCCTGCTTATTATTCCAAAAAGACTAAAATGTCCATAAATATATTTATTTAAATGATTCCATATACTGCATACCTAATTAACAGAACATTAAGTCATATATATCATTTTTCACTATTCTGAGAAAAGGTCATGGTTTTTGCAGAAATAAATAAAAAGTTGCGAAAAGTTTGTCAATTTGCATGACGGTCCAAAAATCCGTGAGTCTGGTCAAGATTTGCATGTATTTTGTAATTTTTAAATATTCGTTGGACGAAATTACTCGTATTATTGCTCACATGGGCGGGGCCATATTTGTTTACAATCAGAGCACCACCACCGGCAATCCGCTAAAATAATTTTGACTGGGTCACGCCGGTAGCTCGCGAAAACGTGTCAGAGCTGCTGTATTTGTGTTGTGATAAATGCATGTTGCGTCGGGCACTAGTATGTACAGTGTACTTGCCAAAATGGGGACTGTGAGGAAACTGATACCTATATGTTGAAATTTCTTGTTATACGCTTAAGATGTCAAAGTAACATTAAAATGAAGTATGTACGATCATTCCTAATGAGGTTTTACACAAAGTTATCTACTTTGAATCCCGATGACACTGCTTCTAAATGCCATTTGACTGACTTATATGATGAAACCTGTGACAGGATCGAACAAAGTAACTGGTTAAATCACAAATGCTTGCCTACTCCAATTATGGAAAAAAATACCAAGAAATATAGTTAAAACTTTATAAATTCATTTCGGATTTCTGTGATAATTTTTTTTTTTATTAATTCTCGTCATATCTAGATTTTTTTTCCAATGATTTTTTTTTCATTTCACCCCAGAGTAGTATACAATAATAGAATATATAACTACTATTGCCCTCATTATTGCTTAGTATAAGTAGAAAAACATTAGATTATATCAAGTTATGTACTGGTTAAAGTTGAACCATGGCGATATAGTCTGGAAAAGTAATCCCTCCATTTGGAAAAAAGTGAGAATTTGATGAGCCTGGTTGGTTAAGAACCCTGTATATATATTCCGAAATTTGAGGTAAATGACCAAATATTTGAGAAACATGATTGAAGATTTTTATCAAACCTCCATGACACCTGTGCAAGTGGGTATTTGCTTTCGATTTTTCTCACACCTGCGGCTGTGAACATCTTTTGTACAAAAATGTTGCTATTTGTTGGAAGTCACCATGAATTAGGCACATTATGCTAAATGACTCGAAAAAGCGCTGGGGTATTAGATGTACGTGTGTCGTTACAATACTACATTCTACGACAAAATGGCAACCGGCTTTCAGACGTTTCTCAGAAATGTTTAACAATTGTTTTGATTATTATGAAATTAGAATGTCTTTGTGTTTTTTAATGATGCAGGTAACGTATGCTACTTTTTGAAAATAAGATGGACGAAATTTATGTAGTTTGAAAGACAAAAACGTGTGATAATGTGAGTGAAAATGAAAGCAAATTCTGAAGGATTGGTGTCAATGGATTAGAACACCAATCGCACAATTTGGCCATACACACACACGGGTCAGGATTAGCCACTTGCCTGCTCGTATTGACTAGTAAAAACTTGTGGAGGACAAATAAAATGTTTTAGTAACTCGTCCTTTTGACGAGTAGCAATTCTTGTCAATTTGGCATACAAATATAGATCGTGCAAGGAGGACGAATAAATTTTTTGCAGGATGAGTAGATATTTGAGGGTTACTCTTCCTGCTGACGAGTAGCACTTTTCCATCTAATCCTGACCCTGACACAATTCAGCTGTTGGGTCACATAATATGACAATTACTTCATGTGTTCATGTCAAAATCTCGAATACAAGATATTTTCATTATTTGAAATGGGTGAAAGACTTGTATTCACATATTGATGTAGTTGTGGATAGTTAATACTATCGACCCTACCCAACCCTTTACAAACACTATCTTCTTTCCTCTGATAGTGCACAACAGTGACAACACAACTGTTGGGTGATAGTCATCAAATTGTGATGTTTTCACCGTTATAAAGACTCTGATTCAGATGGTGTGGTAAAATAAAAATGTTTAAAACACAGCTGAATTGTGGGTATGGCCGAATTGTGCGACTGGTACACTAGACATTATCAACACAGGCTCACCAGGCCAACCTCATACAAAACAACAGCAATATTAAGAAGCTATAGTGTATATTTGTTGACTAGGCGGATGTGTATGAAACTTTCATTGTTGTCGCCGGAGCATCAGAAAATGAAACAGATTGACCAGATGTCATTAAATTGTTTAACACCCTAGACACCATTTGTTTACAAAAATCGACACACGTAAATGACTTTTCTATGCCAACAGTCGACTTAAGTAGACAGATTATCGCACAGATAAGAAAAAACAACAACCCCACTTTGACAGGGAAGTTCGCATAAAAATACTCGCGATTTAAATTTCATACTCACGTGTTTCAACATCAATGTCCACACTCGACATTTCGATGTAAATTTCCCAAGAAATAAAAAAAAAGGATTATGATAATATTTAGATTTTATTTGCAAGGATGTTTATTTACACACCTTTTGCCCAGTTTACACTGCAAATTTGATGCCTCTAATTGCTTGCGATAAACCACAGCATTTCATACATCGTTGCTGCGCACGTGATTTTGACTTATCAAATGGCTGGCATTTGCGTGTGTCGTTTATTTTCTGCAGATGGTAAGCGACCTGTTATGGTGATGTCGAAGTTGTCAGTTTTATGCAAAAACCTTAAATTATTAATTTCCTGTCCCTCATCTAATTATATCTTTTATTACTGATTACAATATAGGCGATTGGGAAACTACTGAACAAAAGTGGACGTTGAATAACTAGTTAAATCTCCCCGGACGAAGTCCGAAGGGGGATTTCTTGCTTTGCTTCTGTCCGTCCGTCCGTCCGTCCGTCCGAAATAAACAGGCTGATAACTCGAAGACTACTTGAGCTATTGATTTGCAAATTGAATATGTCTTGTTTGAGGAAAAAAGTACCTCTCAAAAAATTTTGTTTGCACTTTGGCCTACTTTTGACGAACTTACGAGCGTTACGTAATAAACCTTGTTAACACTCTACAGGGAGAAGTATTTGACCTATAGTCACCAAGCTTCATATTTAGCTTCGTTGTACTACTCTCCAGAGCTGATTAGATTTTGGTGTACTTTGGCCTACTTTTGATGAAGTTACGATGTGTTTTTAAAAACAAATTATTACGTAATTGTGTTTATCTGTCTTCTGGGAACAGTTTATGACTTATCATCACCAAACTTGACATTTGGTATGTCTATATCACTCTCCTCACGTGATTTGATATTGGTGTACTTTGGCCTACTTTTGAACTTATGAGCGTTACGTAATAAACCTTGTTAATACTCTACAGGGAAAAGTATTTGACCTATGGTCACCAAACTTCATATCTAGTTTTTCTTACGAAATGATATGAATATGGTTGTCACTGGGTATCGTGAAGTTTTTAAGGCGTTTAAAGAACTAGATATTCTGCTGTATTGCGATGTAGACTAAAACCTTTATCGAAGCAGAAGTGCGTAGTTGTGGTATAAAAGTTTCATTCAAGGCTGTTTCTTTGGTGCTATCTGCTGATGACGTCTATTTAAAAAATTAAATCTCCTCAGTTCCATCACAGAGAGCCTGGAAATCCCTTCAAAATGGTATACAATATGTGGGGTCAATTTTCATAGAAATGTGAGTATTTGGCGATGTAAATTAGTCGCATAAAATGGATTGCCGATGCACATAGCAAAAAAATGTTCTTCGAAATGATAGTAAAATTATATCAATACCCTAGTTATTTGCCACACGATTTACGTTGATATGTAAAGTTTATTCGCTTTAGTTTGACATACTAGATTATCACGTGAGTTTGGGCAGTCCTTCTGTATAAAAAGTTGGTTGAAAGAGGGGGGCTATTTTTGTGGAAAAAAGTCGGAGTTGACTCCGATCTGGTAGAATAAGACTTGAAATAAATAATAGTACGTTACGGAGATGTTCGCCGGACAAGACGCCAAAAATAAGCATAATTATAATAATATATAGATAAAATCATTAAGAAAAACAATAATTCAAAAAAATATTTTTAATTGAAGATAATTGCATATGCACTAAAAGTTTTATGAAACACTGTACTATATCATAATAATTTTCTAACTTGCAGAACTACTCATGAGTTTCTCTTTGGGGCTTTGGCTGAACTTCTGGATAATGCAAGGTATGTAATTATTTATTTGATTTGAAGAGTTTTTCTTGCACATGTTCATCTTGAAATATTATTTCTTCACATGTACAGCGATGTACCTCAAGAGTCATGTAACAAAATATGCACTATTTCAGAGATGCGCAAGCTACAAAGATCAACATTTATTCTGTTCCTGACAAGAGCCTGAGAGGTGGCTATATGCTATGTTTCCTAGATGACGGAGAGGGCATGACACCAGGTCTGTAATTTGTGTTAATAATATTGTATGTATTAATTTATTATTAGGTCTGTCATTAATTTCAGTGTTAACTCTTCCTGATTTTAAAATGTTGTAACTTGAAAATAAATGTGTACAACTCAATTTGTTACAAATACAAATATTCAGATTATAGTGAATAACAAACTTGATATTCTGATGCTGATAGTGAATGAGTTATATTAATGTCTTGCAATTACAGATGAAGCCCAAGATATTATTACTTTTGGAAAGTCTACTAAAAGGTCTGATGAGTCTTCTATGATAGGAATGTATGGCAATGGGCTTAAATCGTAAGTTAAAGTCTTGTATGATGAAATATTAATTAATGATTTTATTTTTTAAGTATATTACATGCTTATTTGTTTGTTTTTCTCCACCATAGTCTGTTTGTTGTTATGAAGAAATATATCAGAATTTTATTGATTGTATTGTCTATTCCAGAGGATCAATGCGTATTGGTAATGACTTGATCGTGTTCACAAAAAAAAATTCAGAGATGGCCTGTGTTTTTGTATCACGAACATTTCATGAACAAGAGGAAATAGAAGAAGTACGTATATTTTCTAATGTACTTGCTGGCAGTGATAAATTAATATGAAATACGTTTTAATAGACTTATCAAGGTTTCCATCAGTTTATTTAACCAACTTAGTGCTGCAGGCGACTGTATACCCCCTTTAGTGCCGTGGGCAAATGTAATCGCCTCATTTCATATAAAAGATAACTGTTGGACTTAGTGCCAGAAATTCGTATGCAAATGCTTGTATTTTGTATTTCACTTTCTGGTGTGTGTACAATGAACAGTCTACATTTCAATGTCTTTTTTTGAGGAAATATACTTCATATAAAATATTTTGATTTGATTTATACGAACAAATATTTACACACAAAATAGATTCTCTACTTCGAATTTGGGGCCTCATATATTCTTATTTGCCCGCTAAAAACTATCATTTATCATACATAGTTGGAACGGCATTGACACCATCTTTGCAATGAGACTTAAATAATAATAAGAACCAGTTTACTCTTTTCAAATTGATTATAACAAGATAGCTAGACAGATTGTTCTTAAAATGAATAATGAAGTTTGTTGTGGAGATTCGCATGTTCTTATATGAAATTAAGAAAGTAAGGTTTATAGTTGAAATAACATGCATTGTACATTCAGAGCCAAGTAGACTTATACAGCCTTTACTTGACCTGGACGGGGATTGCATCAAGAGGTTTAATTTGTTTTGCTTTTTCTTACAGATTATTGTCCCCATGCCTTCATTTGATTCAACTACTAAAAAGCCTCTGGCTAAAACTGCGAAAGAAAAAGAAATGGTAACTAGTTTGTTATTATTCTAAATATTGTATGTGTTATGCACTTAAAATTAATATATTGCAAGTTAAAAGGCTCCATAAAGTACTGCCACTGAATTCATATCAAGGCTTTTATTTTCATTGTAGCATGCCAAGGAGATGGATCTTATTCTCAAGTATTCACCTTTCAAAACAGAAGCTGCTTTCTTTAAAGAATTTGACAAAATAGATGGCAACAAGGGTACATTGGTGTGCGCATACAATATGAAGCTGTTGGATTCTGGAGAACCTGAACTTGATATCAAATCAGACCCCAATGACATTCTGCTATCTAATCCGGAATCAGGAGATTTTGACTCAGATGAGGGGTGTGTATTCAACTGTATTTATATTTTATTGATGGAACATTGTGTGATCGTTATTTTCTGAGTGTGTGATATGACTGATTTGTACTGTGGTCCTTCCATTTTCTCTGTTCTACACCAGTTTGGCACTTCACTTTTCAGTGTGATTTGCCACTGGTACAAATCTGTAACTTAACTATTGAAATGAAGCACACTCTGATATGTTTTCATTTGGATGTTTTTATTGCTGTAGATTTAGCTTTTAAGAGGCAAGTGTTCTTTAGAATAATATGCTTTGAATATGATTGACTAAGATTATCAGTTCATAAAGGTAAGGCTTCACCAGAATAATTATATTTATTAATATGTTTTGATTAAAAAAACTTGTAGATGCGGTCGCATTCAGACACGTTTTCAAACCAATACCTATGTAATTATGACATGTTTGTTTAAAACGCTTGTTGGAATAACAGCGGCTGCATCTACAGGGTTTCCCGGTGCTGTGATTAAGTTTTAAACTGCACTGGTGGGGTCATTTTTAGAGGTACATGTAGAATAAACACACTTGCCTTTTATGGCCCTGCCAATTTTCAACATCTGACCAGACTAACATGCATTTTATCAAATTAGAAAAATAGGGCCACAGTGCTGAATGCAAGTGGAATATCAATGCACATTTTCATGTGTTATTGTAAAGCCGATAATTTATTTATGAAATTTTAACATAAGAATAGATGAAAGCATGTATTTATTGCAATTTGATGCCTTTTTTCAGATGCGTAAATTTCATTCTTGATAATGTAACATAAATTATGAATATTTTCTGTTTAAGGCGACATGTCCATCCAAGGTATATTGAGATTTGGCAGAAAGCTTTAGAACTTTTTGTTGCTTTTACCAATCTTTGTCCTATCTAACTCTGCTTTTTATTCTAACCAATTTCATTAATTAAGTTATTGGTTTGTGTCAGGATAATCTTTTAATTAAGGCGGGTTTCTTTTGATTGTTGTCATTCCTGGGTTTCATGAGTAAATTTTTATGAAATGATATTGACTGTGATTAAAATGGTAATATTCAATTAATATCTGCTTAGATAGAATTGGAAAGTGATTTGTCTGCAACAATTTTTTTCATCTGAGAAAACCGTCTTTCAATCACAGTTTCAATGAATACTGCCATGAAACTTAAACTTGCATGTACAGAATGTATTATTAAGTAATACTTTTGATAGTGCTACATTCCACTTCCTTGTTTATGGACCAGACTTTTAATGTTGCTTTGTGTGATGGTTTTGTTGGTAAACAATGGCTTTGTCACACTAAACATTAAAATTCTAATCTTGATAGTATAATTATTTCTTCAAAAATTGAAAACATTTTATTTAAAGAAAAATTAATTATCTATGAATATGTTGTAAAAGTTTTCTTAGTTTTTATAGTTATTAAAACTGCAACCTTTTATGTAAATACCTTTTAATTTTTACTTTGCGTACACAGTATATTTGATTTGCAATTGTTAGTGTATTTTTTGCCAGGGTAGTTATTGGTAATTAGATATGAATTTCCAAAAGGGATGATATTATACCTAAAATCTTTAAAAGCTTTTATTTATGTTTTATAAATACTTTTGACATTTTGAATTGTATATAACTTAGCTTTTGTCTTGATCTAAAGATTGATATCTAGAATCTGTGATAAATTGGTTATGATATGAAGAGTATTTAACAAGACTTTTATTTTATTTCCCTAGGCTGATGCCAGAAAGAAAATCTTTCCGGGCCTATGCATCCATCTTGTATGTTGATCCTCGTATGAGAATTTACATTCAAGGCAAAAAGGTAATATTTAGTATAACCGCTAGCATTATTAAGCACTAAAACGAAAATGTTTTTAAATGTTTGAAAAATTTGTTTTTTCGGACAGAAATTGTTCCAGAATAGATGTCTCATAGTAATTATAAGTTTAAAGAAAAAATGACAACGAATTTGATATTTACAGGTTCAAACAAAACGTTTGGCTAGCTGTCTGTTCAAGCCTCGTATGTACAAATATTCATCTGCACGTTTCAAAACTCGTACTGAAAATGAAGCAAAGAGAGCAAGTGAAGATGCGCTAGCAGCAGATAATCGAGCTAAAGAGGCTGAAAGTAAAGCCAGGTAATAATTAAATCTCCCCGGACGAAGTCCGAAGGGGGATTTCTTGCTTTGCTTCTGTCCGTGCGTTCGTCCGTCCAAAATAAACAGGTTGATAACTCGAAGACTACTTTAGCTATTGATTTGCAAATTGAACATGTTTTGTTTGAGGAAAAAAGTACCTCTCAAAAATTTTTGTTTGTACTTTGGCCTACTTTTGACGAACTTACGAGCGTTACGTAATAAACCTTGTTAACACTCTACAGGGAGAAGTATTTGACCTATGGTCACTAAACTTCACATTTAGCTTCGTTGTACTACTCTCCAGAGCTGATTAAAGTTTGGTGTACTTTGGTCTACTTTTGATGAAGTTACGATGTGTTTTTAAAAACAAATTATTACGTAATTGTGTTTTTCTGTCTCCTGGGAACAGTTTATGACCTATCCTCATCAAACTTGACATTTGGTATGTCTATATCACCCTCCTCACGTGATTTGATATTGGTGTACTTTGGCCTACTTTTGATTTTTTTTTGTAAATATTTGAGTAAAACTATTGTTACCGCTGCACTGGGAAACGTATTTCACCTATGGTCATTAAACTTTACAGTTAAGTTCACTATACTAGTCTCCACAGTTGAATTGACGTTGGTGTACTTTGGCCTACTTTTGATGAACTTACGAAAGTTTGTTACCACGCTACAGGGAGATGTATTTGACCTATGGTCACCAAACTTCATATCTAGCTTTGTTGTACTACTCTCCAGAGCTGAGTAGATTTTGGTGTACTTTGGCCAACTTTTGATGAAGTTACGATGTGTTTTTAAAAACAAATTATTACAGAATTTGTGTTTATCTGTCTCCTGGGAACAGTTTATGACTTATCATCACCAAACTTGACATTTGGTATGTCTATATCACTCTCCTCACGTGATTTGATAATGGTGTACTTTGGCCTACTTTTAAAAGATTGATGAAATATTCAAATAAAACTATTGTTACCACTGCACTGGGATAAGTATTTCACCAATGATCATTAAACTTTACAGTTGAGTTCACTATACTAGTCTCCACAGTTAATTGACGTTGGTGTACTTTGGACTACTTTTTACGAATTTATGAGTGTAAGTAATAAACCTTGTTACCACTCTACAGGGAGAAGTATTTGAGCTATCATCACCAAACTTCATATCTAGCTTCGTTGTACCACTCTCCAGAGCTGATTAGATTTTGGTGTACTTTGGCCTACTTTTGATGAAATTACGATATGTTTTAAAAACAAATTATTACGAATTTGTGTTTATCTGTCTCCTGGGAAGACTTTATGACCTATCATCACCAAACTTGACATTTTGTAGGACTATATCACTCTCCTCATGTGATTTGATATTTGTGTACTGTGGCCTACTTTTCAAAATAGCCTGGTCAGGGAAGGAAAGATTTATGGCGTTCCCCACGACTACTTGTTGTCATTTGCTGAGGTTTACTTAACTGGCAATATGAAAAATTTGATTTGGAGCATATTAGCTTTCAAAATAACTTGTGCAAAAATTAATTTCTTGTGTATTTCTGTCACTTCAATTTATGTGTTTTTCTTACAGGAACCTGGACAAAAAAATTGGTGGAGGAGGAACGAGAGAACAAAGGGTGAGTTACTAGATATTTACTGACCAAGCAATCATCTGATGTAACTATCTTCTTTGATGTTAAAGATACTTGATTTACTTACATTGCTTAGGTTAACCAACTTCGGCTCTTCTGCCCACAAGTCCCTACGTGTTCTCTCTGGACAGATCCTCATCCATACATGTTGATATGCTTGTAAATTGTGTGAAACCATATAAGGAGTATTCATTTTCTTACTATCTCTATGGTCCATTTGTAAATATTATTTTATCATTTAATACAAATATATTGTAGGCTGAACTAAGGAAACTGCAAAATACAGCTGTAGAACTGAGAAAACTTGCACAGATAAAGAAACAAATGGCAGACAGAAAAACACGGTAAGTTTAAATTTACTCATTTTGGACTTGTTAAAGATAATGCTCAGCCAAAAAAATATTTATTCTGTTAAGCCCAGTATCAATGAACAATAATACCTTCTCCATTGCAAATCTAAGAAAAATAATATTCATATTCTCCACATTTAATACTTATCACACCTTTAAAAATACCATGCCCTCTTGCTAGCTAAAACACAAGGTCACGTGATGTTGCATAATCGAATGATTTTCTCTGGTACCATGGATTTCTAACGGCAGACATCACAATTAACGTGGGAGAGATAGGCGAATTTTGACATGCACCGTATACTTACGTCTGACAAAAATCATTTGAGTGACATTTGTATTTGTTGCGTTCGCGTGTTTTGATGGGTTTATACCGACTCTTATTGTGTAGTATTTCAATTGCTCTATATACATTATTCAGCTGTTCAACCCTCTCGAAGCCGACACGCATTTTGTGTGACGTGTTATTCACTGTGGGGGTCTTCAGTTGTCATAGTTGAAATATGATCCTTTGTAGCTCTTACATTTTTCATCAGAACATTTTCACATTTACAGTACACATTCAGGTGACGGTCTAGTTTCTTATTTTTACCATTACAAATAAAGATACATACAGCATCAAGGTAAATTTTGACAATTTTGAGTAATCACCCATTCATTTGACAGCTTGCGCGAGTGATTTTAAATGTCGTAGTATCAGAAGAAATTTTAAGTGCAGAGACTTTTTATCCAGGATAGACACAAAAAACACCATAAACCATCCCTATTTGATAATAATATTTTTACTGACAATAATACGGACCAAAAACATGCTCAAACTTTGATTTCATCGTCGTGGACTTTGACAGGCATCACTCATTCACCCGACAAACACATCACAGAGATGTGAAGTTACGTTTTTTCCCCGTAAAATTACGTTTTTTAAGGTCTATAAAATCATTACGTTCGGGCTGTAGGTTTATTACGGAATTCTGATAGTTTCATAAAAAAGATGTATTTTTCCATAAAATATCGTGTCTGCGATTTGACAGACATTGACCCATTTTTGCATTTCATAATGCAACCTCAATTTCATAAAACGAAAGTGCTTTTGGCTGGATCACGCCGGGAGTTACATGTAGCGCATTGAAAATGTGTTCTCACGCTATCTTTTGTGCGTTGCAATAAATATAAGTAGAGTCGGGTGCCGATCACTGCATTTGCAAAGATGGCGTCTGGTTCAACAGTTAAACATGCTTTTACTTAAATTATTTCATTTTACAAGATAAACACCGATTATTAGCAGTCATGAAATGCATTTGTACCACAGACATATGATTTATAATACACGATGACAGTTACGACCCAACTGTGTCAGTGTCAAAGTCTTCTGCTCTTCACAAAAGATGTTGAAACTTGAATCAGAACTTTTAAGTTATTGAACAATGGCAGATCTGGGGCTAAAGATACGTATATTCTGGGGTGCAAATACGCGCCCCGGCAAGGAAAGGGTTAAAAGAATGAAACTTTCAGAATACACAGAACATATCATATTGCTTCTATACAAGCATATTTGTTTGACCACTGAGCATAACTTACTATCAAGAATATATAAACAAAATCTTGAAGTAGATTATTATGATGAAAGGTTTTAAATTTTGTTATTAGTTATGGTATTACGCCATTGTTAAACATTACATACAAGGGAAAAGTTCCACAAATATTTTTGATTTTTTTTCCAGTTCTCTAAATGATCCAAAGGGGTTAAACTTCATTTTTGGAGTGAATTTGGAAAGTCGAAATCAAGATGGAGTATTTGTGTACAACTGTAGCCGACTTATCAAGATGTACCAGAAAGTCGGACCACAGGCTGATGGTGGCGTGTAAGTTTGTTTTTAGGCTGTTTACTAGAAATGCATATGATCCATTTAGTGGTGGCCCGGTCCGTCGTAATGACCCGGTTCGTCAGAAACTCGTATTTTTATAAATGAACCGGCTCGTCACATTAACGTTCTTCAGTACAATATATACTGCAACCATTTAATACGGGCATATTTGTGAGTGTTAGATTACATCAAACTTCACCGACATATTGAACTATTACCGTGTTGTGAACAGCATTTTTCATCCGAATTACTTTTTTTAATATGATTGTGAAGAACCGGTTCATGTTCTTTTAAAATTAATTAATTATTAGAAAAAGTTAATTATATTTGTACCAGGCTAAGTGGATCATATGCTGAAAAGTAAATGAGGACATAGATGGTTTGCTGCTATGTAACTTGTGTAACATAGTCTCTCACATACAACTTCAATTGTAGGTTTTGTAGTGGAGTTGTTGGTGTAGTGGATGTTCCTTACATGGTCTTGGAACCAACCCACAATAAACAGGATTTTGCTGACGCTAAAGAATACAGACATCTACAAAAAGCCATGGGTGAACACATGGTGCAATACTGGAAAGACTGTGGCATAGGTATGTTTTTGAAAAAAATATGCTTGTTTGGTTGCAGTGTATTTATATTGTAATGTTGCCGAGAATTTTCATTTTTCTCAAAATTTACTTTAAAACTGGGTCTGTGATTAAATTTGTTGATTCACTTATTTTATGTAAATTTAATTGTAATGATTTTTTTTTGGATTTTTTCAAATGTTTAAAGAAAAATGAAATTTATACTTGGAATTTACCACTAAATTTGCTTATTGCAGTTCAAGTTGAAAATAAAATAAGTATGATATATTTCATTTTTGAATATTGGTTCAAGCTTTGTTATGGAGTGGGACAAAAACCAGTTTTTATCGAGGAAAGCCTGTACATATATAGGTCTTTTCCGTTACAATTCAGGTTTTTGTGAATTGTTTGGCATTATCAGGGCTGCCAAGTAGTACGGATGTGGCCGTATTCATACGAATTTGAGGGTTTGAATACGGGAGTACGGATCTATACCCTTAACAGTACAGATTTCAGTGGTTATGATGATAAATACACAACTAGAATGATTTTTTTTTTCTCAAACGAACTTCGTTATCGCTCGATTTGTAAACGGCGCATTAGATCGTACAGACGAAATGTTTGACATGAACGGCGCACAGGCGCACCTGTTACTGCAGCTGACAGCAGCCAATGCATATGAGCATTTTTCTGACGTGGCATGTGCACATAGATGAACAAACTAACGACGTCATACACCTATTATTGAAAAAACGCATATGCATGTCATGGCGGGTGATTGACAAAAACAAAATGCATTTAAATAGAATACATCTTAAAATCACTTGTTATCACTGTTTAAATGGTCAAATACTAATACTGTTGAGGAGAGAAAAGGCTATACGTGGGAATGGCACATTAGTATTACTGTGCATGCGGGATACAGCCCAATATAAGGTTAGATCAACAGTCACTGTCAAAAATAATTACTGACAAAATACTAGTTTG
Organism: Streblospio benedicti; assembly: GCA_019095985.1. NCBI lineage: Eukaryota > Metazoa > Annelida > Polychaeta > Spionida > Spionidae > Streblospio > Streblospio benedicti. The sequence continues at coordinate 47,179,048 of CM032660.1, forward strand.
TCTAGTACTAGGTCAGTACTCTTCAAGATCGGGATGTCTTTGAATGATTTCCCAACACTGAATAAAATAAACCAAGTACATTAGTACGGTGGGGATCCCACCTTGGTGGAATGGGTGAGTTTTTAAAATTTTGATATCAGTTATAAAATTACTAGCTTATGCCCGTCGGGAAGATAAATCAGTAACAGGAATTATAGTCACATTATCATACCCTATTCCTGAAGTAAACACCACTCATCCACAACCCTCAACCACTAGGTCCACTACGCATCAACAATTATTGCATAGCATGGGTGTACACCCTCTGCACTGTCCTGTCACCCCACACCTCATCCTGACAGCGCCAACCACTGTTACAACAACCTTCCCCTTCTACACCATCACTGATCATGTTACCCTTACCAAGTTTATTTACTAACAAAAATACGTGCAGCCTAGGTTTTTTGGGAGTTTTATATCCCTGGTTCAGCACTGCCATCCCACTCCGGACTCCGCACTCAACACCAACGGGACTTGAGTAAAGTTGAATTACACTAATTATACATTTAAATTAATTCAGCCAATGTTTTCTAGATTTCATTGTACCTCATCTCCTGTTGTAATAAGCAAAATAAGGGCAAATAAAGTATATTGCTCGCGGAATACTAATTTGGAACCCTAAAATACTAATTTGTGACATCAGGAGTACAGAAATTGACGAGAGGGGGTTGGCAGCCCTGCATTATGACCACTGTTTTTATTTAATGATCTTTTAAACCATTTGCAATTCAAGTATTGATTGGCCAGGTGTTTTAATTTTCACTTTAAATTATGTCAAATCGTGTATGAATGTTAGATAAAACTAAACAATTGTTAAATGGTTGTATGATGATTTGATAAATATCCTCTGTATATTGTTTGTCTTGCTTTTAATGTCTCCCCACAAAAAATAGAATAAATATCTAGAATAAACTGCAAAGCAACCCTCTGTAATAGTTATTTGAGTTCAGTCTTTATGATAACTCTTGTCCTTTTGCATTATGAATAAATATTTTAAGTTCACAATTTTTAATATACTTATCTGTTATGTTAATATGTATTTGGTAGCTTTTCAATAACTGTAACAACCCCAATCGTTGAAATTATACATTTTCTATTATTCAAAATAATATAATAATAATAATGATCTGCTAAACTTTTGTAGCTCAACAAGGTGTCACAAAGTTCTGGGAGACATTTGGTTATGTCAGTCCGAACTGGCGCGACCCTCCATCAGATGACATCAAGTATGTGCGCAAGAGAGCGATGACAGTGCAGAGTTCACTGCAGTGTGACCTTTGTCTCAAATGGCGCATTCTGCCCTATTCGTCAAATAACGTTGGCAAGTCATTTCCTGATGATTGGGTGTGCTCGATGAACCCAGATTCAACTCACAATAGGTACAAAGATTTTTAAATTATTTTTTAAAATGATGACTATGAATTAGCAAACTTATATTTGTTTGAACTGGAGAGTAGTTATTAAGATTTTATAAAATTCAATCAAATGTACCCTAAATGGCGACATAAAAATGTGTTTTTTCACCAATGTAGGGGTTGGGCTTTTACGTGAACAGGTATTTCTATTGACATATCAAAAGCACTGATATTTGAAAAAACTATTTTCAAATGTGCATCTTGAACTAATGAAGATCTCAAGATATAGATATCTCAACTCAGAGATCCTATCCTTTAAAAATCTACTCGGCACTTAAAAATCCATCAACCTTACTGTGATCCGGTGAGCCTCACTTCCAAATTGGCAGTCTATCGGGCTCCCTACATATAGTTGTAAAAAAATATACTGTAAACGACCATCCAAGTGCCCAGCCCCACCCTCGTGTAACAGCCCTCCCCCCTCTTTTTCTCAAATGTCCTTAAGAATTATGTAGTAACGGCACTTTCGTGTAACAGCCCACCCCCCACTTTTAGAAAATTTCAATTTAACGGCCCTGGGCGCATGGATGGTCGTATACGGTAGATGTAAATATTTAGTAGAAATCAGATATAAATTTCAATTTTACATAAGTACATATATGTGAATTTATAGAGAGAAATACGCAGTATGAGAAGCTGTGGAATCATTCTTGTTGGAGAAGTAAAATTGTCACTACACATACATTTTTGTAGTTTTTTATTTCTTGAAATCATTTTCTGTCTTGGCAGTAAGGTGTTATTCTTGGGAAAGAATTGGTTAAGGTAGATGAATTACTCTATTCTGCTCACTATTTTAGATGTTCGGCAGCAGAGCAGAAGATGAATATTCAGGAAGGAATTTTGAAAAAAGAAACAAAATCCAAAGAAGATAAAGAAAAAGAACTGGAAGAGGTATGAATGTTTTTTTTTTAATAATTATTACTCTATTGGTTATTGATTATTCAAGTTTTGATGAAAGGTTATTGATTATTCATTGATTATTCAAGTTTTGCACACAGTGTTATGCTGTATTTTTGCACTATTGTTGTTTTGTTGATTGCAGGAAATTAGGAAAAAACAAGATGCACTAAGCAAAATAAAGAAAACACAACCCGTATATTCCAGCAAGCAAGCTAAAGAAGAATTAGAGGTTTGGTGATTTTTTTCGTCTTGTGGTTTTAAGTCTGGGCTTCACATTTATACACCATAAAATTCTAGTATAAATTTGTAGAGGAAAAAGGTCAGATGTATGTCTTTGAAATGTTGCTTCATTATTCAAATACATGAATTAATGGAATTGTATTTTGTGCAGGATTCACGTAGGCGTTCAGTCAACAATAAGAGTCCCAGGGTAAGCCTAACCTTCAGTTTTCTAGAGAATTATATACTTGGGGTATAGGCTACATGTATTGCACTTTTTTCATTGGGTGTGGAGGATGTTTTTTGTTTCAAGATTATAAACCGTCAATGTGTGGACAATATTTTGGATGTTGGTCAGCTCTTATCTAAGACCAGCAGTATCATGATTGTTGAAATATTGATATGTAATACTTTAATTATCTCATTGAAATAAAAATGGTTATTTTTTATTTAATACTGTGAAGAAAGTAGGATTGTTTGCATTGTGTATACAAGCAAAATGTATGTTCAGTTTATTGTTTCCAAAATAATATAGATATCTTTTAATTCAGTCGCGGCGAGTCATGGAAAGTGAGTCGGAGGAAGAATCAGAAGAAGAAGAGCCTGTTAGAAGAGCACCACCAAGACCCAAGTCCAAACAGGTCAAGATTTTAATTTTTCTGTGCATTTAATCGTTGGCCCCTAAGAGTATGCTGGACTGTTGGCTTGCTTTGTGTGACTTCTCACTGTCATCCCATCCCGGTCTTCATTCTATAATAGATTTTATACACTACTTATTTTGATATTTTGACTTTTGTTCATGTTTATATAGTTTTTCTATTTAAATCAATTCTCGAAAGAATACATTATAGAGTAATTATGTTTCAAAGAGTTACATGTAATTTCATTTTTTAATGCAGAGGAATTTACATGTTCGTCAGACAAGGCTTCAATTTTTCCAACATAACAGATAATATTAAACATTTGCTAGGTTGCTGCTTCTCGCCATGCTCCGGCATCCAAGTCCCGCCCAGCGCCCAAGTCCCGGAAGCAGACGACAATTCGCCGCCGCAGCGACCACACGTCGGATGACAGCGAAGATGATCTGCCAACACCCGCCAAACAGCCACGCACCGCTGGGGGACCAAAAACGCCCATCCGCAACAGCAAGGTCATTGTTTGTATTAGTATCTATTCTCGTTGCCATTAGTCTGTGTAACCTTAATATGGTTGACTTTTTATATATAAAAATGGCGATAAAGTCAGGGACTTTTCTCCGCAAAATCGGGCGTAAAATGTCCCTAAAGGGACATCCCAATACGAAAGGGTTAACAAGCTGGCAGTATTTATTTAAATTTTTCACCTTTCGCCGAGTACAAAGACTCCTGTAATTTTCTTGGAAATGATGTGGAGCACTGTCCACTGACTAGTTTATACCACTTCAATTCATACTTTATGCAGTTTACAATTTACTTTCAAACCAAAATCATTTGAAAGAAGACAATGTAGTAAAGAATTGATGGTGCTTGAGAATATAGATCTTTATATTCTAGGAGAATGACTTTATACTAATGATTTGATAATATAGTGTTGGATGTAAAGATGATATTAAAAAATTAATATATAATTATGCAAACCGGCTCTTACCTACTTTTGGCCACCACCCCCTACGAATCTCGGACATTTGAGCAGTGACGCGATGACCCGGGTTAGCGTCAAACCCCGGGGCACCGCAGCACGTAATCGATAATACATCAATACTTACACGAGGATTCGTGGAAAAATCAAAATCCATATAAGTTACATCTAGGACGACGTGATGATACTGCTTTTTCAGTAGGTAGAGTACCGGTAGGCCTATATTTTCAAGATCAAGGTGGTAATAAATTATAATTATGTCTGGTGGATATAGTCAGTTATTAAAGACACCAGCAGGTAATAGAAAAATAAAATCCAAAGAGGAAAAACAACTAGAGGCTATAGAGGCGCAAAAAAATAAAATTGGGGATGTACGTGGTCCTGGTTGCGCGAGACTAGATCAATCGACATTGGCGTAGCAAGGATACTACATTTATAGGTAGTATCCTTGCATAATAATACCATCAAACTAACCTAGATCTAGATCTACCAAAATGAGATACCTACTTCGGACTATTGAGAGATCTAAGATTATACGGACTTTTAGCATTTTGTTTAACAGCAATGGTGTAGATCAATAATGGGATTAATTCACAAAATGTACTAGATTTGATGAGGTGCCCCGGCAACCAGAAAAAAAATGATTAATTAAAAAAAGTGTCAAATTTGACGACATAACCCGGGTCGTCGCGTCATGGTTCATTTATCCCCCTTTGCTCTTATCAGTGGTGTTTCAGGGCTTCAAAACTAGACCCGCTCCCTGCATTACTACTGTGTGCATGTTGCCATATGCACCATATCTTTCATTCTCTACTCATTTAGGCCACTGCTTTACTGAACCTGCTTGGCAATGCTGATTCGACGAAAATGTGACATTTTTCCTCTCCTGGCGCTCACCACTACAGTTTTGTCACTTAAAAACTTCAACTTGAGCTGCGTCAGTAATACATGTAGAAATGCGTTCACAAGCTGCACACATTCAATTATGTCATCATTTATGAGAAAACTGGTTTGAATTGGTCAAAAAATACCTGGCACGATAACTGGAAGTAATCATAACAGAATACGGCGCAGTCACTCGCTAGACATATAGACGCCTATGGTTGGATTTCTGCACTACAGTTACGTTGGCCGTATGCCTGCTACGCACATTGTTCTGTGCATCTCTTTGGTGTTCATTGATTTTGGAGCTTTTCTTAGTAGTTTAATAAAATCAATAGAGGTTTCCCTAGAAGTAGCATATACAACATTTTTACAAGGCAGTTCTGGAGGTCGATATCCACTGAAAATACATGCAAAAGACTGATAAATATTTGTCTCACAGGTTTAGATATCCAGTGGTCAAACAAGACGATATTTTTATTACCAGTAATATTTCACCAAGACTATATACTCCCCTCGAAATTGTCTCCGTAGGAGATGGGGAAGTTAGTAAAGATAATTATTTCTTATAAAATTTTATTTTTGACCTGTATGCGCCGAGAGTGCCCAGTGGTCACACCTTTTGATGCTGTCTTTTTTCAAGGTTAAAATTCCTGTCCCTTTTTCTCTTTAATTAGGTCATATTCAGGTTACTCGTGGGGATTGCTGAGAGTTGCACCTCGAAATTAGTTTGCTTAGCTCCTATTGGACGATTTTGAATATACAGTCATTTGATTGGTTGTTGCAATTTCACTCTTGATCAACATTCAGGTCACTGTCACATATATATTATCGACGATTGCGTTATGAACAGTCGTTATGTAATATTTTGTTCGATGATATTTGAAAATGGTGATGTATTTTTTTTGTTTTTTTTTTAGTCATCACAAGATGATTCACAAGATGATGAGATGGAAAATGGAGAAGTTAGTGGTATGTATTTTTATTTTACTGACATGTAAACATATCTGAACAGTGTATTAAGCATGAATCAAACTATAGTCTTACCAATTATAATGTGAAACGTTGTATTGTTTGTTTTAGGAAAGCCTGGTTCAAAAGTTGAAGCTAAAATCAACAACCAATGGTAAGTTATTTTCTTATGTATGTAGGAAACTTTATTTCAAGATTTGTTTTCAATAAAACATTCATATCAATTTTTTTTCAATATTGGAAACTGTAGTCTAAATTTCCTGGAAAAAATTAATTATTGGTCAATGAAAATAAAATCAATTCTCACATATCCGTATGAAAAGCACATTTTCACCTGGCTGTGATATAAATACGAAGTAAGAACTTCCATTGGGCTTGACCAGTGACCGAAAGATGATCTAAAAAGTTTGAACTCATTCATATCAATGGTGTGTTCCAATCCATCCGTTACAACAAACAAGATTGCATTATGGTGACATCCATCTCGAACCATGTTTGCATTATATAATGTTTCCCTATGTTTGCATTATGATATGTGAAAATCACATTGCTCTAATAGTACCAGTCAAAGGCTTGTCAAAAGCACTTTGACATTGTTTGAAATAGCATAGATTGAAAATAGCAACTAATGGTCTATTATGCAAGGGTTTGGATTTTAGTAACATTGTTTTATTGATATTATTATTAAAGTAAACATTTAAAAAATGCATTGATAGTTGTGTTAAATACACCAACTTATTGTGCACAATTTATTCCTTAAGTTAAATCACATATACTCAAACATAAAATTAACATTCAAAGATATTTTTTCTGTAAATCTTTATCATTTGCATAAATTTAGGGCTACAGTAAATCAGAATGAGCAATGGCATTTTCATAAATCTACTGCACCTTTCTCATCTTCTGGAGAGACATTCGCGGCAATGTCTGGCATGCTTCAGGGACTGTAGGTGTGAAAACGGAATGGCGAATTACGACCCAGTAAAATTAGTTCTTATGATTTGTCCTTGTGCGCTCAGTACAGAGCAGCACTTATGAGAAGTCTAACTAAGGGATATGGGTCTGGTGCTTTCATTATACTTTCTATTCTCTGGTTGTGTGGAGTTTAAATACTGGTCCATTGTCTATATGATATAGCTTTATGTACATGTGATGTCCTTTTAATGTCTGTTTCGTTTTTTAATCAAATGTTTGGCTATATTTCGATGTCTATCCATACTGATGATATTGATCATGGAAAAAGTTAGTGAGAAGAAATTATGTGGAAAGTTAAAATTTAAGCTCAGCATTGATGCCAAAATGAGGAATAATCAATTGCTCTAAGCCAAATTAATACTGTGATACTAATAATGAATTGCAATAGTATTGTAGTACCAGATTTTCCAACGTAAATTTTGGAACTATCCAGGGAATGCTTTCAATCTTAAATAAACTTTCACCATTTGAAATTAGTAAACATTTCATCATGAATCGAGTTTCACTGTATAAGCAGTACATTTCTTCCAAAGATAGTTCATGAATATCTGAGCAGGACTCAGTGGAGGTTATTTTCGCCTGTCATACTTGCTTACCTAATCCATTTATTTTCTTTAAAAAAGTCGCAACTTCACCATCACAGGCATTTAATGGCAAGTCACTATGACCTTACTTTGATTTTTAATGCATGTTGAAATAAATTGCTAAAATATTACAGCAAACTTCGTTAACTTTGTAAGATAAGTTAAAAAATGGGTATGACAGGCGAGCTGTGTGACCAAAAATATAGTGAGTTAGAGTTATGATTAAAAAGCTTCACAGAATTACTAACATGATTAAAACCCTACGTGTTTTAGTCCAGGAAGGGACTGGTTGTGGGTGTTAAGTTATCTCTACTTATCTGTGCCACTTACATATTACATGGATACGTGTCTGGAAGTTGATCACTGCTGTAAATAAGCTATACTGGATGCTACCATTATTTCAGGAAAATAGGTAGAGTGGTCGGATATTAATGATGTGATCAAGATGTAAAGATTATTTATTCAACCATGCTGTATCGTGATTTATGACTGAACAAGCATTTATGTTACAAGAGTAGATAAGAGTATACAAACGTTGCAAAATACAAGATACATTTATTTATAGAACTCAAGTAATTCTATGTGAAATTTTAGTGTCACTTGCTGTAGTTGTGAACCTTTGGGAAACAACGGAGCCCTGTTGTGCCCCATGAAACATTTACCATTGAGCAGATTTTGGCCACCGACTGCCGGATAAAAGGCACACATGTCCCTCTGACTGCAGCGGGTGTCGTAATAACCATTCCATGTTGCCTGTTCAAAGTGATATGGGGCTGAGGTGTGAGACTCGGCTATCTGCTGAAATTAATACCCTCATGTGCGCCGTCCCATAGTGATGCTAAATTTTACACCTTTCCATACTACGATAATAATGAAGCCTTTTAGATTGCACTCATATTTAGGTTCTATAATGATTTCTTTTCTTAATTTGGTCATTGAAAAATATATTTTACACTCCACAAAGTTTTGATTTCGCTATGTAAAAAGTAAATATATGCTTTCATGTATTTGGGAACATGAATATGGTGTAAATCTTATATGGCTGCCACTTACAATTGGGGGAAGTTTGACGAAAATTGTGTGGAGCATTTGGCACCACATTAGTGTTCTGCGCGGCTTATCACATAAGCGGTGACTTGATTTTCAAGCTCACTGATCGAGATGTGTTATCTTTCTCTCCATTCTGAACAATGTGTCATTCTTTTCAGCCCGTCTCTGGTTTATTTCGCAGTCAAATTGGGCGAAAATGGCCCTGCTTTGTAGGATAGCATCTTGTAAATTGAAAACAATTGAGAAATTGTATTTAGCCAATATTGAGTTATGTTGGTTTAAGAGATGATTTGAGCTTTTGTGTGCTTTTATTGTTCTCTGAATATTTATTGTTGATAAATGTTAAAAAAAGTTATGATGATCTGATTTTTAGGTATCCTGGAACAGTAGTGGAAAGTAACAGTAAAAGACTAAAAATCAAGTTTGATCACATTGCGAATGACCGACACGATAAATGGTAAGCGATTTTACTATCTAGCTTTTGTCAAGAATAATACATGTAGAATTGAAAACTTTGTTTGTGCTAAATGATTGTATTAGTGAGGTTTGGGGGGCGGAGGGTAGGAGGTTGCTTCACAGTAAATTTATATATGTTTCTATTAGAAGGATTTTCGAGATTTTAGTTTTTGGTGGAAATCGTATTGAATTACACGTCAGGCCCGAAAATGTGGCAGTTCTTTAATTTTACAACATTTAATCTTTATCATCTCTAAGCAATGAATATAGTAATGTCGTTGTTGTGATATATGTATTTTATTCTAGAATAACTCGTGACCAAATCTAACTTCATAGGAGAATTTAAGGCCATGTTTGCATACTTTAAACGCTCAATTTTCACTCGTAATAAAGCAACATACTGCGTTTTACCCGGAAATCAGGGTACACCAGCACAATAAAGTTCAACCGCATAAAAAAAATCAAAATATATTGTTACCTGCACCAGCCGGTTGCACTTAAAAGGTTCTATTATTCAAAGTATTGATGCTGATTCTTATTATCACACTTTGAGACCATAATATTCTACATATTTTAAGAAATCTATCGAATACTCCCCCGATCAAGACGACAATAATGCTCTTTATTATCGCCTGTCACCTCTCTGCGTATCGAAAGCGCTGTTACTACTCTGCAACAACGATGCGCACTTGACTAAGGCTGATTCTCTGAAACCAGCATACATATGCATAAATTATGATAATGAGCTTGTGTAGCGCTACTCTTAATCGCATCGCAGTATGGTCGGTGTTGCCATGTTTCGGTGTGTAATAAGGCTAATCATTGATAATTTTTGTAATACGTCATCATTTCTCGTGTAAGCCCGATTTCGGTGACGTTTTGCACCTCGCTATGGCGGATATTACAAAATTTGTTAGGTATATATTACATTTTTCTTAAATTACATCGTTATTTAAACGTGTTAGTGTTTAATCGTGTCGGATAAATTTTATTCATTCGATCAGGTATCAATAGCATTCTTTTACAACCCGTTTTTTCTGCGATAATCGTGCTTTTGCACATTTCTTCTGATGTGTCAAGTGAATCTTTAATGTAATTGTTAAATGTAATAAACTCGGCGAAGCCGATATAGCGGCGCCGTAGGCCCCGCGTATGCGGTGCTGCAGGCGCCGCGGGGGGTGGGTGCGGGGGATCTCCCCCCGAAAATTTTTGAAAATTTGATGCATTTTTCTGCAATCTAGACTAGAGCTACTATTTGGCAAAGACAGATATCTACATAGTGATTTTGATTTGATTTGTTATTCTTCAGGAACTAATGTTCCTAGGATAGCACATGAAAGCGTACATATATATGTAATGCTTATTTCCAATGTGGTCCTTGTTTGTTTGGCAGGTTAGGTAACCAACTGAGCCAAGGGTAATGGAGGGATCACACTAGCTATAGTTTTCAAACTAGGCGAGTTCTTTTACGTGCAGAGGTGTGGCTCTCCTCTACACGGGACACGCCTTTTAACTTAATATTACTTATATATGCCATAAGATAATACTTATTATATATCGGAATGTACATCATGTAATGGAATCATAATATTAATGAATGTGTGATATCTGCTCTGTATCCTTTTAATGCCACAATTAAATAGAAAATATTAGAATTCTGGTATGAAAAGTTTTAGCACGTGCGATGAAATATTAGACCCACAAAAAAAGTGGTGTATCCAAAACTTGACTGAAACCCCCCCCCCCGAAAATGGAATATCGGTGACAAAATATGCATCATCCATTACTTATATTTTCGTAAGATAAATATTACTTATGAGTCATAAATATTATATGATCTATGGTGAACGTAGATCAGTAGGATTATGGATATATTTGTCTAGAAATTTGGTTATGGCTGATGAAGTTTCTTTCACCTTATGGAAAATGTCCTCTACATATAATTCTAAGAAATTGAGTCTTAATTAAGGGAACTGAGGGCGGGAATAAACGTTCGTTGCTAAATTTCGAGGGCGTGGAGGCCACCATCTAGTTGAAAACAGAAATAATTAATAAAATTGCTTCATTCATAAATGACTTTGGTAATTTTTGTAGTCAAATTGATGAATTAAATGGTTTCAAATTGGCTGGTATAAGTAGTTGATTGATGTAAAATGGTGTGTTCCAGTGGGTAAAATTGTACTTTACATTGTTTGACAAAGAAACTGGTCTTCATAAAACCATAAAATAATTTTGTTGATTCCGGTCTGTCGGCGGAAACCTCTGCCAGTGCAATTATGGTTTGATTATGTTAAAATTTTATATTTTTGTTATGCCTGAATTACTTCTAATTGAAAATGGACTCATAGAAAGCTCTCTCATTCTATTTTTCCAATAAAAACTGTTTAATAAATTCCCTGCTAATTTGGTTATCTTGTTTCGATTATACAAAAGTTTATTTTCTTCGGTTTATGATAACGTTACATCATGAGAGATATATTTCAAAAAATTTCAAATGTACTTACCAGATGTTTGAAGAGAAATGTAATGCAATTTTGCAAATTTATACAGCTCACTTTTTACACAGCATTTTTATGGTGTTGTCCATGTCATCAGCCTCAGCATGAGCCCATTGTTCACCATTGGAGAAAATGAGATGTCTTGCTGATTGTACCTCCATAACCAATCTCTGTCACAACTTGTCTTTACCACCATAATAGGCCTCCTTGCATTCACCCTTTAAAGAAGATGCGTCTTTTTGGCTTGAACGGGCATTTTATGATCTTTGTCACTGTCCAGTGGACTGTATATAATGTGGGCAGTACATCTGTTGTCTGTGATAATCCATGCAACTGTCACTTGTCCCCACCCACCATGAGCTACCTGTCTAGAGCAGATCTGCCAATTTGTGTTTAACAGACGGCTTCCATCGGCACTTGTGTCTTGAGGCCATGGCCACGTGTCCTCCCTATTCCTTTCACCTCTATAGATGATCCCACAAATTAGGCGGTTCTGTCTTCAGTGTGGGGTATTGAGGCCTTGTGTGCATATCCTGCCTATACTATTATTGATGCTATTGAATGATTGTGCTTGTATAGCTAATGATTGACTTCAATGTTAAAGGTGTATAAATACTATTGTGTAACCTTTCTATTTGAATTTGAATTTCATTGTCGGAAGGGAACAAGAATAACTCCATCTTACTTTGTATAAAAAATGAAAAGAGAACAGACAAATTCATCAGCCTTATGTTCCCCAAAATCTGTAAGGAAGCGTTTCTTTCACCTAAATACATCTACCAGCTTTTCTCCTATGATCAGTAAGAAGTGTGACAGAAAGAAGAGAGAAAAGTGTAAGCCGTATTGTAATGCTCAAAGTGCAAAGGTGACAAAATCTAATTACTAATCCATGATGATCCTGCGTAATTAAATGCAGTACAAAAAGCACTTTGGCTCACATCTTTGCGCTGTACATGTAGGAATTCATTTTATCTGGAGCTTGAGAAAGCTAGGATCTTCATTTCCTAATTTGCAAATAATGAAGCAGCAATAGCATTAATTGTGCAGTAGGGATGAATCTAATGACCTGGTAATGGCACTGTAGAGTGGGCTAATAGGCTCCAGGCCGCGTTTTTACCTGCAAGCAATACTCACTGTGCTTCTTTGATGTGTGCAGAAGCTGGAATTTGGAATCCTTATAATTGTAATGAGATTGAGGATAAAGAATTTGATTCCTTGAAAGATATAGCCCTCTTCTACTAAGAGTTTTGTCCTTGAAAAGTCAGTTTTTGCTTTAAATCATTTACAACTTCCCTTTCACAAATCATTCGGAATGAGTATCAGTATTTAAGAAATGCAAAAAGATACCAAGTTGAACGAAATCCAAGCTTTCTCCTTGATTTGCAGTCGCGTGGCACTGGTGTGCTTTAACTTGTGAATACGTTAGAAAAAAGTGCGAGAGGCGCAGCTACCTCAGTGTGACTTCTACACCAACTATGCCACCCTCAGCTGCCAGTTTTGCACCCTTCCGTTTCTTTTTGTTTCCTTTTTCACTGGTGGTGCATAGTCACACCTCACATGTGAAACTACTGTTTATCCACCTGTTCGCTAGATGTGAAAAAAATCAAATTCGAACAATGCAAATGAATGTTGTGTCGTGAGCTGCATATTACTTATTTCAAAGTTAGACGATAAATGTTAACATTTTTTTTGTGAATAATCTTATCTAAAAATGTTCAGCAAATTTACCTATGTATTCATGTATTCTTATTTTTCATATTTTTTTTGTTACTTTTGTTTGAAGTAAGTAGATATGGGTACATATATATTTAAAAATATTCCTTTAACATGACATTTTCCTCATTCTTAATTGCCATTAAAAACTTCTATTGATAAGGATCACTAGTACTCTCATCTCCCATAGGAACGTGTTTATTGGAATAACAAAGTACTCGTACAATTTACCAGTCGCTTTAGTGTTAAACGAATAGAATTAATGGCCTCAGACACGTGTATAAGTCAGAGTGAATCAAATGATCCGTACATGAGACCATGTGGTCAGATGTCTCTATAGAATTAATATTCACTTGTTGGACATTTAATTGTGTGATTATGCAATGACCAACCTCATTTATGGCTGATTAATACTGATATGATTTGGCTAATAATACATTATTGGATTTACAATATGATATAAAAAATCATAAATAGATAAATTCTTATAATTTTAATTATGATTTAAAAATTTCACTCGTATATTATGCAAGATTTTTATTTTCACATCATATCTTTCAAACCATCTGTGCAAACATTTCTTCTTTATACCAGAGAATATACTTTGTCTTCGTATGTACACATTAAATAGCTGAAATTTTGTTTTTATATATTATGTCCTTATGGCTTTGTATGTACACATTAAATAACTGAAATTGTTATCTGTAACAGAATCAGTTTCTATATACATTTGTCAAATTGAAAAGTTTGTGTCAAACATAACATTTATGTACTAGCATTATTTCTACACAATATGTCAATTACTTCATAACAGGTCAGTAATGATAGGTTCCTTGTGCCCTCAAGCCTTCACTTATCAATTACCCAACTGATATAATGTGTGAGTATGATGGACATCAATTTGTAAAGTGCTTAATTTTAGGACAGGGACAACTCATTATGCAACTGCTAAAGATCCTCCCAGCAGTTAAGAGCGTGCTTCAATCCTTCTGCACAATATTGAATGAATCCAATTGGAACACACAAGTTCCTGATTTTGTATGATGGTTAACGTTACATTCATTTTTTTAAAATTTCAGGTATGAAAAAGGAAGTTCGCAAATCAGAGTTATTAGTAAGGTAAGTGGCTTCAGATAGATACTTGTTAACAGTCTAAAGCCCGCAAATGATTGATGTCATCCAAACTCAAGTCATTTAGTAAGCAAAGCTTCTTTCCAAACTAAAATGTATCAATTAAGTATTGACGTTCAGTAACTGACAAATTCAATGTGTTTCATAAGACACCCGCCATATTTCTTCAGTGATAGTTACGTATAAGTATATTGTTAGGAATCTCAGTCTGGTCCAGCACAACCAGAATCGACCACCCTGGCATCTGGCGGTGCTGGTGATACATCGGCTGAGACACCCACGTCTAGCACAGTGACTCCGGCAGCCACCGGCAATATCAATGAGGACATCGCGAATGGATACAGGTCAGTGGCCACATCATCCAGGGGCTCGCACTCCAGTGTCTATTCTAGAAATACAAAAGCGAAAGGAAGTTTTAACTGTGTGGAAAAAATAGCAGGCGTTTCTATGAAATATGCGGCAATCAGGAAAGATGTTTAAACACTAATTATGATTGGAGGACATCCCTCTTTCCACTAAAGATGGTGGGGGATTCATAATAATGGGTGATTCTTGCAATCACCTCTAGAATAGACACTGGGACTCGCAGCGTTACAACTATCTGTGACTGTTAATACAGCCTTTTACTGGTGGTGAAGTCATTGGTGTATGTTATGAGTGATTTGGAGAAAAAAAAAAGCCTAAAATAAGTTTGATAGACAAATTCACCAAAGGGGTTGTCTTATTTACCCGAACGATGTTGGTATGAGACGACATTCACCATTCAACGTGCTTAATCATAGCTTATTTTAGGCTGCAATAGGACAGTTTACTTCTTTGGCCATTAAATTTGTAATCGTATTCTCAATAATTGTAAACCCCTAAATGTAGGTCACTAGTCCATTTGGTTATAGGAAATAAAAATCTGTTATGAGACCATGAAGACTTTCAGATGAGAGAAGCAGTTTTTTTACATAAAGCTTTTGTTGATAGTGCTGTATATATGTGTCGGTAGCAGGTGTAGTGCGAGCGATATTGATGTGCTGGAGGAGCACTGGCCATTACAACTTTACATGTTTGCTGGGCCTGCTCTCTAGTCAAACTCGCTGCCTTTACCTACACATCTGAGCCCCACACATGTGAAATGCCAGCTCAAGGATAAATCCTCTCTTCCATTATCTGGCTATAAATATTTTGGCCTTTTGTGCATTATTTTCAAGTGTTGAAATGTGATGTCGCGATTTGAACGGTTCTGGGAACAAAGAAGATGGTAATGTTGTTAAAAAGTGACCAATTGTAATGCATTATCTATAGACAGGGCTGAAAATTAATCACATAGTATTAAGGAAATAATATAAAAGGAAAAGAGGATTTTAATCCTTGTATAAAAGTGATGAATTAAAATTGTTTTGCGCATGCTTAATCAACTTTATTTTCACCCTGCAATTAGCAAATTTTTTATACGTAATCAACGATGAAAGCTTTTTTCCTTCTTTGTCATCAGTCCTTGCAGTAATGTGTGAAAATCTAGTTGTATGTGTTGAAAACTCAACGATACGAATGTCCTTTCTGTGTAGAACGTGCCTGCGTTACTTCCTGCCTCCACATTGGAATATGGACAAGGACTCGGTATCAACGCTGTCACATCAGGAACTCGCCAGCTTTCCATTGGACGACTTCTTTGACCACTACGAGAAGGGGCTCAGGAAGGTGAGTTTGATTTATCTTCTCTAAGAGCTCACGCCAGCCAGCATAATGGGGTGTGATTTATAAATTTAAGATTTTTTATATAATTTTGAATACTGTTGTATAGTATGAAGAGAAAGTTCTTGAAATTTTAACTGTTATTTGACTTGCTGATTCATACAAGATTATTATTTTTTGTCATTACAATAAGATTTTTGCAGAAAATTGCAAATTTCAGGGCTCTGCAATAACTTTTCCCACTTGCTCGAACTGTTATCTCACTTGGCCAAACTTTAGTTAAAAATGGTTTGTGAAAATTAATAGCAACAATGTTTGTAGAAAGGATGCACAACAATTTTGAATAGAAGTCCTTTCAAACACATTGGAAGAGCAATGCCCATGAGAAGCTTTATACCATCATATCAAGCTTATTTATTGAGTTGCAAATATCACTTGCCCATTCGGTGATCACTTGCCCGAACAGAAGGTTCACTTGCCCCGGGCAATAGGACAAGTGCTATTGTAGAGCCCTGACTTTTATAATAAAACTGCAACATTGTATTGAATAATTTACTATGACATATTGAAAGATTTTATGATAATGTTAATATGTAATTAGGGCCAAAGTAATGAAATGATTTTCTAATGCAATAGTTGAATAATAGTGCAGTAGAACATCAAAGGTACAATTAATTATTCTACGAAAGATCAAGATAGATGTTCCCATGATTGATGTTACATCAACATCTATGATCTGTCGGTTGATTGTGCCACCTTTTAGCGACAAATGTACCATCTTTTCCATCATAATATGTTATAATGAAACAGCCTAGTATTCACTATTACTGTCAAGTACAAATCAAGCTTTTTATGTCTATTCTGTAGGTTTTACTCATTTCAATTTGTGTAAATGCGCATACACATTTTTACAATCTTGTTTTTGTTTGTTTAACCTTTTGATTTTTTTTCCGGCTAAAATGTTATCTCTTTTTCCAGTTTCAAGCTACCTCTTTTTTGAATCAGTATTCTAATAAATTTAAATGGAAAGATGGTGCTTTTCTTTAGTGGTGTGGGCGAATGTCAGCACTTGTGCCCAGTAACTACATGTCCACAAGCGAGTATCTCACACCTCCCAAAGGCTGCCTCTCTATGTTATCAGATTGGCCATACACCACTTAATGGCTGGCCTTCTAACTAAACACTACTTGCAACATGCTATCGTAAGAAGCCATCTTGCTAGCTTTTTGTTCCCGGTCTTTGCCATCTCTGTTAAACATTTATGTATTGACAAATGTTAACAAATTGTAATGATTGTCTTGCAGCAGTTGTAGATAACCGTAAGTGATAGGAGTGCTGAATATTTGGAGGCCGGCATTCCTACGTTGGTTATGTTGCAAAATGCTAGGTTTCATGTGCATAATTAGAGTGATGAGCAAGTCTTTATTTGATGTTGTTCAGACGTGTTGGTCATTATTACTTGACGGTTTGGTAAAAATCAACACTTAGGGTTTTAAATTGACAGATGATCATTCTCCTTAACAGATTTCATTTAAATTCATTAGTTTCTTATCGAATTTGCAAATTGGGTTCTAATGTCAGTTGGACCGGTCTTTGGCAATTCAGAGCTGTCCTTTATGGATACTGAAAAATGTTCAATCTTGGAATGCATCGGCGACAAAGTAATTGTGACAATCAAATTGATCCTACCTAATATATTATAATACATGATGGTGAAGAGTAATTAAATTGGCATGTCTGTTAAAATTATAACCCTAATCCCTTAGCCACAGTTAAATATTTGAGCAGCAAAGATATGTAACTGTATAATGTCTTAGTATTATTCTACCATGTTGTACTTTTACACTGATATTTTCTTTTGTGTTAAATGCAACAGAATTTTATATGCTGCTTATTTGCTAATTGGATAAGCCTAGATTATTATGACTCTGTCACTGATACCACTTTACATAGGCAGTGATTTGATTGTTAATTTATTATAGTATTTGGTTAAGCTGGCGTTTGTACATCATGAAAATAAACATGATAGATGTGCCCATAACTGTTATGATTCAAACTTCATTATTCTGCACTAGATAAGCAGGTGCCTTTGTGTTACATAACTTAACTAATTCTTACAGCCTCCAGTCACATCTCTATATGTCAAAATCAGAGTTTAGGCCTTCCATTTAATTGATCTCAAACAAAAGCATCTTGTTGCAATGGCAGTTATATCATGTAACATCCACTCGTCTTGTAAAGTCCCCACCTCCTGCCAATACAATATGCTTAACATAGCATTTAAACTATGGGAGAATTGTATGAAATCTCCTTGGGGGTGGGCTTACCTCGACCTGTGTGTAAGTAGGAAGGAGAGAGGCGCGACCCACAGTGTGCAAGAACTGTGAAGGACTCCCTGGACAGCACACAAGACAGTTAGAGGTGTTGCAAAGCATTTAATTAATGCATGTCACTCTAATGCACTAATGAGGTAAATGAAGGGTGCTGGCCCAATGATAGTTTTGTCTTGTGGATAACCTGGTTACCAGTTGTAGATAATGGTCAAAAAACGGTTGGTAATAAGACAGCAAGTTGAATGCAGTGGTTTTAGTTTTACAGCTCACTTGCTAAATTGACACTTTTTGTTTGTGAGCGGTGCTATTGTGTGAGGAATCACTTATGTTCAAACCATCTTGTCAGTGAAGTGTGTTTGTGTCGGTGTTAGTTATGATTCATTGGTTATCAGGTGGAATCTATTGTTAAGTGATGAGCAGTTTGAAGTTGATTCATGTATATCGTAATACAAAGTGTTTTCTTATGTTTGCATACTTGTGGATGTAAAACACCTAACACTTAGAAATGAGCTGGTTTGATTTGTTACCTCAGACCATTTTGTTATATTTTATCCATTCTGTTTAACCCGTTGAGCATCATATACTCCAACGTGACTGTTAAACCTAATTGAGCTGCTGTAAATTGAACTTTCCTGTTTGACAATGACTGTCAATCCCGTATACTCACATATGGCATTATTTGGAGCACTGAATACTGTTACACCATTCATTAGTCAATTCACTTCTTTCCATATGTAGATTAACTTGTTAGACTTTCAACTGTTCAACAGTTTCTATAATAACACTATTAATTTACACAAGTAGGAGCAGTCTGGTTACTAATAAGCACATACATGTATTTGTAATCATGTCAATAGACCATTGCTCTTGTTACATCTAAGACCATTGCTACCTTCCAATGACCTGGTGTTGATTGACTGTGTTTTTTCCTTGCGTTGCAGCTGGTGAGCAGTTTCCAGGTGGATGCGCAGCAGAAGCAGCAGGAGGCAGAGGCGGCGCGCACCAAACTCTCCTCCGTCAGGAAGATGATCTCCAAGCTCCTCAAGTCCATCAATGAGGTGACCATAGCTTTTTTTTCTGAACAGTAGTACCATATATGAGCATCCAAACGCACATGGGCTTTTTGTATTTAAAAATTTTCAATCTTGGACATGGGGTTTTACACTATACAAATTGAATTTCAATGGTCCAAATTTGAGTGGGCACTTGGATGGTTTTGTACACTGCAAAGTGTATTAGAAAACATGAAACAAAAACAAAATATAATGTTTAAACTTGTCATGGAATTTACTGATTTAAAAGTCATTCTTAATATTAAGTGAATAAATAAGTAAAATGTAATTAAATTCGTAGTTGTTCGAATTATCAAATTATATATTTGGACCATATGAAAAATACTAATTATCATGCAATTGTTTTTCCTTGTTAATGGACATTGTCTTGCAGTTTAACATTCAGAGCCTCATTGACATGCCGGTAAAAATGTTGAATTTTTGTTAATTAATTTGAAAATTTCTGTTCTTTTCAATGCAAATTATTCGTAAGATTACTATAAACTAAAAATTGAAAACGATTTGCTATTTTATTTGTGTTAATATATGTAAATCTGGTCATAAATGACTCAGCATGTAATTGTTCGAAGTCAAAAGCTTGCCTTAATGAGATTTTAGTATGTAGAAGACAATCTGTAATAATTTGCCTCATCGAAGCAAAAGCACAAGAGATAGTGGACATTTTATGGCGTGTGAAAAAAAGAGACACTAATTTCTTAAAGTATGGCTGCTAGGAGCGTACTTAATCACATAGCATAGGCCTGGCAGACATTTATGATGTGCTAAAACTGAAGACGCAAGCAGCAGTCCTATTTTTCCATCATTCATTACGTTTCAAAACCCATCATGTCATTTTAATCTTAACTGGTTTTCAGTTACCAAAGCTGCCATAAAGACGGGTCACTGCCGAGGCAGATATGACCACTTATGCTGTAGCATCTCATTTTAATTGCCTCCGTTCTAATCTGAGGGTCATTATTTGGCTGCATAATATTCGTCCAACTTGGTGGCTTTCACACTTTCCCTGGAGCTTGTTCAGCGGGGGA
This sequence comes from Streblospio benedicti, assembly GCA_019095985.1. Taxonomy (NCBI): domain Eukaryota; kingdom Metazoa; phylum Annelida; class Polychaeta; order Spionida; family Spionidae; genus Streblospio; species Streblospio benedicti. The sequence continues at coordinate 47,199,613 of CM032660.1, forward strand.
TGCCCCCATTTATAATAATTTACTTGAGACAGGCAAACGTGATTGGCTTCTGTTCCAGTTGTGGATATTTGATCCATTATAAAACCCGATAGCTTTGAGACTTTGTGAAATTGCCTTTCTTAGACGTGTGACCAGTCTGTCAAAAAGCTGATAATGTAGTAGCCATTTGACCTCATAGGGAAAGAAAATCTGTTGAAAATAAAATTGTTTTTTATAAGACGTCAACTATAGATTATGGTGTAGGGTTAAAGTTTGACGTATATTTTGCCGTCAACTATTATATTTTTCTGCATTTTTGTTTAATTTCAATAGGTGAAAAGATTGATGATATGATTATAGTTTGTCCCATAACACCACTTTTTTCCCAGAACTTTCTTCAATTTTTATTGATTTTCATAAAACTTGCTTTGTTACGTGGAAAAACAAAAATGGCTTGCTCAGATGATAACACAATAGTCCAGAATGAGTTTTATATAATGATAAAATCATAAAAATGTAAATACATGTATGCTTATTTTGAAGTAGTATTTGTTGCGCCTGCAAAGTGCCGTATCATACATCAATATTGTTACGGTATATGTACGTCATGCGTACGTGCGTCTCTATGTAATCTTGCGTGGTATGGTCAAGGGTCACTATGGTGTATTGTAATGAGTTGAACTGCCAGTGACCATGATAAATGGACGTGAAAACTGCTATTTGAACTGTAAAAAAGTTACGGGACAAACTACATGTATAGTAGAATGTTGAATGTTGCCATTCGAAGAAAAAGGGCATAAGGTTAAAGCCTAAGGCACTGCAGATCATATTATGTCATCGTATCTTCTTATTCGCCCCTCAAACCTTAACCCACCTGGTGACTTTGTATTCAATTTTCAACTTAATATCACAAAAGGAAAATTATCTTATTTGAAAATGCTCCCATTTTAAATGAAATACTATATTTGATGATTTATATCTTTGAATTATTCTTCAGGCTTTCGTTAAGTTGTAAATTTATGCAAATGGCACAACTTCAGTAAAGTAGGTGACTTAATTCTGAAATATAATTTTTGAAGTAGAGCTAGTCAAATGGTGGTATTTTTGCTGAGCCTCAGCGGAAAGGATGATGATTGTTGTCACTCAGTTAATGCCATGTTAACTGTCTGTTTTGCCTTAAGCCATATATAACAGATTTTCAAGTCAAATGTTACAACTTCCCATTTTACTAATGAAATGATTACTAAATAAATGATAGTTTACTTCCCAACTTTTTTTGTCCATGAATGATAGTTTAAGATTTAATTATTAGATGTCAATATATTTTTGTTCGTACAGTAAAATAACATCCTGCTTGTAATATATCCCTATTTTGTTTAATTACTAGTTTATTGTTTATCTCACACCCTTACGTTAGGAGGTTCCAAATTTCGAAATGGTGCCACAAGTCTGCAATCGTTATTTATACTACTGTATAAACCAGTCTTTACACAAAGTTGTTAATTTTAGCACCTGAAGGGTATGATTTTGCTCACAATTGAAATTGCTTTTGTGGGGATGTCAAATTTTTAGTGCCCTAAAATTGAAATGGCACACTAATTGCCATTTTGATTTATAGATATGCAGTAAAAAATTTAATGCTGCATTGTAGAATTGAGTTACAGTTTTAAAAGATGGAGTTTATTATGAAATCTAGCATACATACAATACTATGAATTGGCAAGAAGTTATTTAGAGCTTTGATATTGTGCTAGATATGTTGAAAGAGCAAAACAATCTGAACATTTCCCGCCGATTCATCAAGCTTCCAATAACTTGTAAATTTTGTTTCAGGCAATAGAAAATAGCACCAGCATTGTTGCAGTTAACATATGCTTGTCATTTCTATACATTGATTTAATGTTTTAACTAAAAATGTCCAGTGAAAAAAAATGAAACCATTGATTAATAAGACACTGAAAAGCCCATGCCTATGAACAATTGTGACGGTTTATGTGTGCTTGCAGGACTTTGACATTGACCCGGAGTGTGACACGGAGCAGGTGGACACCCTGCTTGATTTGTGCGTGCGCCAGGCCTCGCAGCAGGACAGCAGTGCCGCAGACAGCGCCGCCGGCACCTCAACGCCAGCGCCGTAATCAGCAGACACACCACTGTTAACATCACATCGTACAACATGCTGCTGGGCAGACTGCCACTAGATAACTGTTCACGACAAGTTCCCAGCAAACATCCGAAGTTTTCAAAATGGTCATAGAATTCAATGTGAGAAGTGAGATTGTTCTAAATACATTCTTGGGAAGGTCCTTGAGATCTAATGATTGTTCAGTTGGGATGTTTTAGCTTGTCTATTTGAAAGACTGATTAAAGTATTAGTCTTTTTTTTTATAAGTACGTCTTGAAGTGATTGTTAAATATTTGTTCTTAGACGTGAAATTTACTATTTTGATACTTTGTTATGTTAATTTTAAGTAGTCTTTTATCGAGTGCAAGCTAAAACGGTCAGGTCATAGGAAAGATGTGTACTACTCACAAACTGTCTGAACATTGACTGCAGAGACACTTGTACAGCAGAGACGGATCATGATATTAGTGATGTTGCAAAACTTGAAACCTCATGTGTGAAGTTTTGAACGAAGGTTATCAATCATGTTACCATTGTTTGTAAATTTTGTTTTAGACTTGTTACAAAATAATACAGATAGGATATTTGAACTCTTGCTGTCTTTTCTGACTATGATGTTAGCTGTTAGAGGTTGCTTATGTGGTTTGATAGATAGGTGTCATTAACTTACAATTGCGATATTGGAGGGCAGTTATTAGATCCTTCATAATTTACTTCTTACTCAAAATGGTAATAAAGAAATGTTTCTTTGGCAATTGTAATATGCAACATCTTCTGTTGAATAATGTCGGTGGATGTTATGGTAGAGAAAAAAAAGTTAATTCAAGAATGAGTTCTACAACTAACACCTTGATTTAATTGCTTGATAATATTAAGATTTGTATTTTCAACATGATTCATAATAGCGTGCAGGTAATTTGACTTAAGCATAGTGTAATAGGTTGCAACATCATTTACACGGACATGCAAGTTGCAGCTTTATCTAGTCTGATGCATTTTAATCTTTTACATGTTTTATAATGTTTTTGTGACTATGTATTTTGGTCACTAAAAATAATCAAGAAATTGAAACAGGTGATCTTCAGAATAGGCAAACGTAGATCAAGTAAAATTTGTAAAATATCTTGTAAATTATTTTAATAAATTACTGAAACAAAGTTATGCATACAATATTTTCTTATTTTTTAAATATCTATATAATGTACTTTCTTTCCTTGTGTACGAAAATGCCCATGTCAATTGTAAAGCACAGCACATCGCCATTAAATTATAAATGTATGATATATTGCCCACTAAATGTCTGATGATGACCATCCCGAGTGTTGTCTCTCATAGCAAATGGCTGTAGAATAGGTGAGTTAATGGGCTCGCTGAAATATCACCTGCAACTGTGAAATATTGTGTGTGCGGCTGAAATATGGCACGCATTTAGTGTCCGATTCTACTATCATTCGTCTTCAGGGTGGGACTTGCGTGTAAAATTAGGTGGTAATATGCCCACTAGACCTTGCAATATTTTCTACTAATTTGTTGAAGTTCTCCCTAACCGATGGTGATTATGTGCTCAAGTCCCACAGACAGTGGAACATTTCTGAGGTACAAAATGCACTATTTCTTGTCAAAGTATGTTGTTTTTCATAAGTTTATGTCTTTTTAAGACCATGTACGGAAAGAATTAGGCTTCAAAAACAAATATATTATGTTATTGAAATTTATATATAGCTGGTCTAATATTTCTTAACTTTAAGTCCAGAAACAAAGAACGAAATGTAAATCCTACTTATTTAGATCTTGGAAATTTAACAAAAACTAGAAAAATACTCGAGGGAATATATACACAAAAATCCCTCATAACGCGCATGACAAGAGCTCGGAGGCAAGTGTTATTCTCATAAAGAACAGAACTTGAAGATTCCCTGCATTGCAAGTAGCACTAAAGTTCCTCTTCCCAAGTGAAAGTCCCCATTTTCTCCGTAATTAGGCTGGTGGGCCGGCCCAGCCTCTCGACTTGTGTGACCAGTCATTTGTTGCTGGTATCCGTTCCTAATCGCGACGTGTGCCAGCCAATGCACCTGCCTGTATTTGCAAAAAGTCGTTTGATAATGATTACCTCACGGGGCATTGCCAAAATCCTCCCATTTGTTGCCTTAAACTTAAAGAAAAAGTGACAAGCTATATAATTAGAGGAAATCATGAAATAAAAGCCCCAGTGCCCGTTGGTTCGTGCGCACGTCTTGAGCAAAGATTTGTGGCCATTTAAAATAATGATTTTTCAAATGATCAGGGTGTCTCTCATTGTCACATTAGGAAGCTTTAGAAAAGCTTGCACTGGAACATCTTATTACTTGGTATTTGTCAGAGATGTTGACATAAGGGCGGGTCTAGCAACCTATTAAATTGACCGTCATCGGCAACTAATCAGAGGTTCACGACTATTTTAACCTCATAAAATGTTTTACATCTGTTTATAAAATAATGTTTGTTTTTTTTCATTGGGAATAGTGTGTCACAAAATGTGTTCAATTCCCATTCTTGATTTTATTTCATTGATGTTAAGTTGGCTACACGTGCACTTTGACTCTTTATACCAACGTAGAATTCCGGTTGTGACATTCGCTATAAGATTGCTGCTTCCCCTTTCAGAACACCAGTTCAATACTCTTTTCTAACCCCCAAACGCTTTAACAACCTAAAAGAAACTTCCCCCTTCTTTTCAAAGCATAGACCGCTGAGACCAGCAGAAAAATACACTTTGTGAACGCATAGGGGTCCAATTAGTCAAACATCAAGCAATAAGTTAATTATTTGTTGAATCAAAGTAAGTAGTTCTGCTATCTATCACCTCCGCACCACCCAACACCCTTGAGACAGGAAAAGCACAATGTCAAGTCAAAAGAAGCCACTTGTTATTGTTTTCATTGTCTTTTGTACTAACTCTTCTGTTAGGTCACAAAATGACCAAACAAGGGGCAGTACAGGGAGGTGAATGATCAAGAAGTGTTAAATTGTAAACTACATGAATTATGTACTCTAAATTGATTTCTATCTCTGTAAGATGTGTTTGAAGTCTTGTCTTTGCTAATCACCAATGGTGTAGAGTGATCTACGAAAATGATATCAAGGTGGTATCTTTTTCGCCTTTTGCCTAAAGTTTCATGCTTGTTCCAAATAGTTTTCACTGGACTATTACTGTTGTTTTACTTGTACGCACTGGGGTATCTCACCTCAATAAAAAGGAAAACATTTACATGTAGTTTTATGCCGTTTTAAAATAAAACAGTGCTTAAATGAAGGGACACAGCTAGTTGCCTGTTATTTTGTCAAGAAAAATTATCTTCATATGTTTAGTACCCAGTTCATTTAAAAATAAAAGATGTTATTTTTTCATGAAAAAACCCATATGAAAATAAGAAAAGTTCAAGAGAAGAAACAAACACATAACAAACTTTAATACAATTTTAAACGTGGGTAACTTGATGAACTAGTCTGATCTAGAGTACACTTTCACTACCCCGAAGGTCAGTACTACTCTGTCCACATGGGCATAAAAGGGGGGTGGGGTAGGGGGACAGCTTCCTCTGCAAAGCGCTGCCTCCATGCACATTGACGGAGTAGCGGCGTTTTAACGCAAGTCCGGCCCGGGGACTGACGTCCCACAAGTAATCTTCTACCTCACACCTCGGCCCGAGCGCTGCTCCGCCAATATGCCATACTTATTGCGAGTAATTTGTAGAATGTGGCGAAGGGGAGGGCGGTAATTCGGTTAGGAGAAAATGGCGGCCATCCACGTCAGTTGCGCACATGGTTTCACACGTTGCGAGCCGGCAATGCATCAAACGCAGAAGACATATTTGCCGCCTCAAGTGTTAATGCTTCGGCGGTATTTTCCCCGCTGTAGCAGCGGGAACGAGGCTTCGACCCGCTCAAAGCTTCGCCTTTTTCGTCGTTGTTGCTGCTTCTATGATTTGTCTTGCGCCTCGCGAAGCAGACGACTCCATTGTCTTTATAGCGCCATCATGGGCACTACTTGTACTGTGGTATGTTTAAGATATAGAACTCGTGGTTTACATATTATTTTATCATGCATATATAATAAAGTATATACTGTTATTGAGCAAACTACGATGGAAACCATGAACTCTATACATGTATACTAACCATACCCCCAGACAGTGCGTGGCCTGATCCCCACCCTATAGACCATGCTCATGTGTGGGAGAGAGCTCTAGAATGTCGTCTTGTTAGTGGGACCTGATTGCATTGGGGTCGTATGATAAGATTAGATATGAAATTTCAGTAAAATCGGATAAAACTCATTGATCGATTGCCCGCGAGTAGAAAACCTGACCACGCTCCTCCTTACAAAAACTAGCCTACTATAGTCTGCATCCGGTCAACTTTATATGGGAAAACAATGTTGTACATTGTGCATGAAATGTGATTTTTCAGTGGGTGGGGCGAGATGAGCTGCACGTTTTAGTTTAAAAAAGTCAAATGGTGACTTGTTATGTTCAATACGATGCCAATCTAAACAAAACAAGTGGACTATTCTCGGTTGTGGACAAATTTTATTTTTTCCAACTAAATATATACACGTACATGTACTTGTAATCGAAAAGGAATTTACACTCGATGATAGGTTGTACTTTTCATTTGTAATAAATGTATGACTTATATATTCAAAGCCCATTGCACATCCGGCAGTAGGCCCTTACTGTATCTCTCCTGCCAAAAATCCCCAGAGACAATGGGGATGAGTGCGTGTCCATTGCGGCGGAAGTGGAGCAAAAGTATTCGTAGGCAGCATAAAGGCCGTGCAGAGCTAGTATGCTGGGCCGTATGTCCTTACTTACCGCAGACACGGGAAAAATTTGCTGTCCAAATGTCTCCACTGTTGGTCGAGCCCCTAGCTTACAAAAGAGCTGATACCAATAGTTGACGTTAGATGAAACAGTGCATTTTTCTTATTCACTTCAAATGCTTACAGATGGAAGAGCAGGAAAACTGAAACTTTGTAAGAGGCACACCACCTTTATGATATAGATAATCGTAGGTCAAATCTCCTATAAATATACGGTTACGTTTCATTCTTGCTCTGACTGTGCAGCATTTTGTTGCCAACATACGTCAATGGCGTTTGCCCGTGTAACCCTAAACTGACTTCAAAGTAGCTACAACGGAGCGAATCTTTACAAAGAACAGGGTAATTACAGGTTGCTCTTCAAAAAGATGTGCTATATCAGTATCGGTTGCAAATGCGTAACAACTAAAACAGATTTGTTGTCGGCAGATTTCTAGATTTAATTAAGAACCCACGCGTTGAAGCTGTGCGCATCTTTCGTTGGAGTTTTGAAACCAAGTACAAAAAATATAGTGGTTTTCAGAAATGACTGAAGCGATCGAGATAGTCTAGAATGTCTCAAAATAGGAACTCAATAGCACCAAATGTTTTTGAATAGGGATGATTCCAAGGCACAGCATACTCTGGGTGTCTAGATTCTACAAAAACAACTCCATAGAAATGCAATAAAACGAGTGTGCTATCTTCTTAACGAGGGCATTCAGGCATTTAGAATATTAATGTATAATTCGTTTCAATTTTGTTTGCTATATCACATTCTATTTAACAAAGAATAATCAACACAAATAAGAAAGGTCCTTGCACTGTAAGAACAGAACCACTATTCTCATTCGTGGTATCCATGCCATGATACTGTTCGAAACATTATGACTCTGCACCGTACCTGGGCCCAATCCAGTGACATAATAACCACTTCTACCAATACCAAGCTGACATTGCCAAATATGAAATGCCAAATGAATTTCATATTGAAACCCAACACTGCTAATAAATATAATACGGTGTTAGATTCGAGAACCCCCTCCGCTAGCGACAATGTCGTCTCTACCGCAGGGTTCGCCTATCTTGGTGGCGCGTCATGGGATTCGTAGTCGAGCAGGCGAGAAAGGGCGAGGCCTTTTCCGACATTGACACCGAACCGGCGACACCTCAGTCTTGATGAGAGCTGATATACGTGTCGAATCATGGCGCTTATAATTACTACAACCCTCCATTAACATCAAATGTTATGAATGCACCAGTGAAAAGCGTTGTACATGGCTGTAACTTTTAACAGGTGGTCCGGATCCGATTTCCGTGTTCTCATCTGAAAAGACGCAGCGCAGAGGATTTTGCGCGGGGTTGTCATGTGTGTATCGATACCAATGATTATATGCAATTGGAAGCTGTGTCGCCAACATAATCCATTTTAACTGTGAATTAGAATTAAAAAAATAAAAAATAAATAAAGAAGAAATGCACTTCAGAGAAACACAAGTATTGTTTCACCTGTACGACTATGAAATATAATTACAAAGTAAAACATAAAAGCTCAATTTTCTTGTTATCAATATCTCTAATCACAGTATGGGCACATACACACACTATAGGTTTTAACAGTTTATCACCAATACTTCACACGCAAAAATGTTATGTTAATAACAAGACCAGCGTTATCAACATGATCAACCTTTCCAATAAAAAATACAAATAACAGAGCAAGACGGAGTTTGACAGAGACAAGGTGTAGCTCATGAATATGCATGCTTAAAATCGCAGCGTCAATTTGGTCATCAAATGTTGATATCTCGCTAAGAAAGCTTGTCATAAGAGACCAGCATTCTGGCCAACCCCCTCATTGGGACCCTCTCTGGCCTTTTAAAGGTGGCGCTGGCCTGCTTGGGGCTATAGGTTTCATAGCAAAATGGACTCATTTCCAAGCTTGTCATTTCGCCTCATTTTCATAATGCCGACCTTTGAAGTCTTTTGATGACAATATGCAGTGACTACGAGTCACACCGGGAGTTCGGAACGTGGGTTTCTATTACGGATTTAATGTGTCTCCGGGCTTGCAGGGGAGGTGCGGATTTTCACATATTATTAGAGACACAGATGATGTTTATGACAAGGTGCCAACACATAAGGCACCAGCCAGCATGGGAATGCTGCAGATTGAAGGGCATTAGCATGCATGGGAATTGATTGATACATATATTATTTATTTATTTGCCGTGTATACGTGGCACCTTAATCTGGATGTGGGTACATTTAGTGGCTAATGAATTTTAACTGTGACGGAAATGAGACAGGTTTTCTTTCTCTCCGCCTATATGGTAGAAATAAAGTACATGTACGTATGTTGCTTATTCTAAATTTTCGAGGAACATTCATTCATTGTACACAAACACACTTGTTTATTGACAATTGTGTAATGATGTTAAATTGCAAACAAATATCAATCCAGATAAACACACACTGACTATAATATTTCCATGGCCTCTTGATAAAAAAGAATGATTAACGCATCATCCGTGTCCTCCTTTAAAAACAACATCGATATATTGCAAAATAATCGTACACTGTATTATGTAAACCAAGACATCAAGCAAAGAACAAGAAAAACAGAACACTTAAAAATCGTAATATATGCGTAAAATCTCATTTGTCAAGGCGGCGTTTTTATGAAGTGCCGCATTCGCCAGCAATCCCTTCCAATCTCGTCTCGTCCCGGCGCGAGACTTTGCACTTCGGGCACCAGCAATATGTAAATAGCGCGCCACTTGTGTTCACCTCGCCACAATCACGAAAATAATTCACATCTTTGATGTCGTCTGCTTTCCCACTTCCGATGGACTCCCTTTTCCGCCACCACCACGTGGCCGGGGATGATTCTCCCTACTGGCGTAAAGGCCGCGCTAGCCGGGAAAGAGCGAGTTTTCGCCGATGCCTCGCTCATTGGAGGTGCCGGCTTTTGACGCCCAAGGTAGCGGGCGCGGTGTCATCCACTTGGCGTACGTTCTCACCACGAGGTTCGGGGTTTGGAGCCTTGGTGGTGTGGCCACCAGCACGTGGAAGTGCACAACGTGGCAGTGGTGGGTGGTGTAGGGGTGATGGTTGTGGCGAAGATTGGTGCTGGTTTGCACGGTTGTTCACAGCTTTGGTGTAGGGGTTATGGTAGTGGCTGTTTTGGTTTTCTAGGTTCATTGTGCATCATCAGTAAATGTTCGTATCAGTAAATTGTAGGAATTGACAACGAGATTGGAGTGTCAATCGCAAAATTGAGCATGCTGACGTTTGATTTACCCGAACGAAGTGAGCTGACGTCTGATTTACCCGAACGAAGTGAGGGTAAATCAGTCGTCAGCATGCTCAATTTTGCGATTACACTCCAATCGAGTGGTCAATCACCATTCTATCATGACTAAAACCCATTTTATTTTAAAATGAATCATATTATAACATTCTCATTGCCAGTCAATTTCGTTTGTTGTGAGCGCGCGGAGACGTCAATTTAATTCGTTTGTTTTGAGCGCGCGAAGGCGTTAGTCTAAACTGTTGCACTCCGCTAAACGGAAAACGCCTTGCTCGTCAGCGGCTGTATTGATATTGTGAGGAGTTTAGACTAGCGCCGTGTTTTTTTGGAGCGTGTTTTCCATCGCAAAATTGAGCACGCTGATTGACCAATCACCGTGGGTTATTGGCGGTGATTTTTGCACGGAATGATAGAATTTCGTATTAATCTACCTGTTGTTTTGGAGACAATCCTAATCAATACGTATCTTTCTATGGCCGGATTATAGGTTTTTTGTTTGCAATAGGTATTTCACAGCAGTACAGATGACATTATTATCAAGCAAACCGTTGCATTATCGTTGGAACTGCACTTTGTTGGATTTTATCCGCGTGTCACTGCATATATTTGGACATAGTTAAACAAATAAACGCTTAAGCGCTCAGCAAGCTGATCCCACTAAAATATTCAATTTTCATAGGATTTTGGCATATCGGCTATCAGTCTTTAATGTTGGTTTGGCGTACAAAACCCTTGACCCCCCCCCGCAAAAAAAAAAAAAAAAAAAAAACAAATAAAAACAACAAAAAAACACACACAAACAAACAAACAAACAAAAAGGAAAAAAACGCAATGAAAAAAAAACACAACAAGAAAGAAAAACAAAAAACAAACCTTGGATCTGCTTGTGCCAACTATGTGAGCATTAAAAAACAGCGAATGCTCAACCACTGCCAATAGATTTTATGTTATTAATTATTTTCATTCACAATATCAAAGTGGATTTTAAAAAATATTTAGTGAATTATTAGTCAGTTTATCAATAGATAATTTGAAGCATAAAACACACATACACACTCTCTATACTTCTTTTCTGTCACACACATAAACCAGTGGTAAAGAAGATGAAAAAATAAAATAAAAAGAGAAAAAGAGAGCAACCATATTAGCCGTGCTTGCATGATGGTAATCATGTGGTAAAGTCCAGGGAACCAAACAGAAACCACTCTAAATAATACTATATCCATACATGAACATATATACAAATCTATTAATTATCATCCATATCGAAGAATCAATATAACAGTCTATAAAAAAAAGCATCAAAACCGCCATGAGAAAGTGAGATGTATTCCAATTGCCTTGAAGTTCTAGAAAGCGGCTGTTAAACGACTTACTTTTATTGAATATCTTTAATTTATACAATCCTTCTAACTGTATAATAAATATACACATATAGGCTCTTAACTATTTTATCAAAGTTAAATTAAAATACAAGCTTTCGGAAGGCCTTTAAACCTGTATATATTACCATTGCTCTCCCTGTGAATGTATCCCGACGGAAACCGCATTGCAAGGGCTTCCTTGTAATTAACGTTATCGACACCTTATATTTTCGCCATTATTGAAGTAAACACCCATCTTTACGTAGCACACCACACAAAACCAAATTGAATCAACGTAAATTGTTATTACTCTCCTAGAATCAACTCTCTATTTGATTGATGCATTGACTTTTTAACCCTCTCACAAAACTTCGGCTTAAAGTTTCGTCATTGTATATGTGTTTAAAATACCACGTTCAAAATCACCCAAAACACCAACCCTTCCCTACAAATCACCATCATGCAAACAGTTTACCTTCAAATACAAAGTTTCAACACTAAAACAATGAGGTTTAACAGTAGTTCCGTGGTCTGACTCTAAAGAGTTAAAGCTCCCCTGTTCATTAAAATCCTCGAATCACTTTCCCGGGACGGTAATAGTTGTCTAGCTGCAGGCGACGCTGTACTTCTTTATGACCTGGCCCCATTTCTAGGCAGGGTGCGCCTATTCGATTTCAATTACAAACATCCAATTTGCTTCTTCTCGAGTTTCTATCTACTTTGAAGTGGTGCACCTATAATTTATATGCACGGGAATATGTAAAAAATATGTATTTTAATTGTTAGCAGTGGTCAACTAGTCTGTTATTTGCTGGTTGTATTAAGTAATGAAGCTGAGATGATGAAAGCTGAGAAAGCACTTGATATGATCAATTTATAGATGAAAACTACGAATCCCCATGGTATCAGTAGTTGGATACAGCTAATGTAACAAATCAGGGACAATGTTTTGTTTATCAGAGACACGTCTAAGTCTTGAAGTCTTGGTGAAATACCAACAATATATACACGAAATAAAATAACTACAGTCATGTAATTTTGCATGTCTACTTGTAATTTAAGATCTCCATTCTGTGATATATTTGGTATATGACGTGGGTGTTTGACCTCATTGCAAATTTTTGCTCTACATGTGGGTAGGGTGGGGGCTATAAGGGGTCAAGAAAACTCTCTCCCGCCCACGTCCCACTTCCTTATAACCCCAACCCCCCACTTCTCAGCTACAATATTCAGGGCTCCGTGTGACCAAGGTGGCGAATCGAGCACCCCTGCTCTTCGCGCATGCGCCCTCTGTCACGCCAGCAGACGATTAACAGGATAGCTTCCTCACACCTCTTCTCCAGACCCGATGGTCAGCCGGGTAATGAGTGTCAACGCACTGGACCCAACTGACCAGTGGGCAGTAAAGTGGCATCAATAAATGAAGAGCTTGCTCGAGTCTGCACGCAAATTTTACTACGACACACTGTGCATTATACATACAGTTTGCTTTATTGAAATCGTTCTTTAATACATCCCTAAAATGGCGGATAATTGCTTAACAATGTTCTCTGAATGCGATTTATGATGCTATTCAGGGCGCCGTATGGTGGAATGAACGTCGGATAAAGTTTACTAGACAGAATTTGCGCGCAGAATGTTAAATTGTGGTTTTATTTTGATATACAATGTACTCAGACGACATAATCATCATTTGCTGCAGACGACAGTGAAGAGCATGTACTGGAGTCTGGTCAACTCTAAATAGGGTTATCCGAGTTTTACCAAGAAACTGAACCCTTTCACCCGCGTTCCCCTATAACCTTGCCCCCTGCACATGTCCTTTCACCACAACGCAGCCATCTTTCACTTGTTGACCGAAAACCCTACATGGAATTCATGCAAGTAATGAGGGAATCTCATAAACAATTCCCGTCCATTTGCATTTTATGAGATACGGCCATTTTACAACTGAATAATGGACTTGGCTTCTGCCTTTCTTCTTGGGCTAACAGAGGAATAATTGCGAGGCCCCAAGCTAATGGAAGCTGTCCATATGTATGCATCACCTCAAGATTACAGGTCGGGCGGGGGAGGTTCCTCCTGAAGTGAACTTTCCCTTGCAGGAGGCATGCTTTGATTCTGTCAGGTACATACTTATATTTAGAAATTTACATGTCAATCGTGTTATTGGAGGATTGATCTTTAGATAAATATCAATCACTTCGATATATATGTACACAGGTATATGTGTACATGTAATTAACTTATGTGTAGATTGTTCTTTGTAGATGGTGGTAGGTGGTAGGTGGCAGAGCTCGATACACACGTGCTGATCTTCGAACACAAATGTGCCATCAAGCAAGACATATTACAACTTAAACATGTTAAGTAAAAGATAATCTATATTACTCGTATAAATGTGTATTTTTAAATCTATATGTTTTTTTTGTTGTAAACAGAAGCTAATTTTTACTAGAAATATACTGCGACCACATCATTGCAATACGCCCACAATACGCCACGAGCTTGATACCACCGATATCAAGTCTAGTTTTTAACACACAATATCTCTTCATAAAGACACAAGTAACACTGCATAATGACAAATAGAACTATGCAAAAGATGCCCGTGATCTATTCTCAGGATCACGGAAGCGAGTCTTGTGCATGCCCGGGGCGCATCCTGACCCAGTATCACCAGCAGCAGGGACGACCACACCTCGTCAAAAGACATTTTATGCATATTGAATCTAACATGGACACTAATTGGCAGGAATTTATGGTGGAATGGACCACATCATTGGCATTTCACAGAGAAAGTGTTTTAAAGTCGACATGTTCACTTTGATCGTGGTGAAAGTTGTGGATTAATATGCAAAGTTACTTATATGTGCAGCACGTAAAAATGTCAATGAGGTCAAAATGTTGTTACTATTGGTGTCATCAGTGATGCAAGTGTGTATGTTTTTCATTTGTGAATGGACAGCGAAGCTAATAGTAAAATCGATACAGTAAGATTAAAAGATTTAAAATGAATTTCAATTGCGATGCAAAATGTAGTCAGCAATTTATAAGTGCCATAGTAACAGTATTCGAATATGGATGTGAAAAGTTTGAATTTTGTTGTGTTCAAAGAGAGCATCTTTATTATGCCTGACAAATTTCTTGTTGATTTGTACGATGGATTTAACACAAACATTTCCGAGACATCAGATAGTCTAATATAAATATGAACCAAATAATAGAATAAACTACAGAAGTGTCTCCGTTCTATGGGGTCTATAGTGTGAGCTTGGTCTCAAGTGGAGCTGATGTTCATGGAATCATGACTGGTCGCGCCTTCGCAATAAATTTCTGACAAATCCCCTAAGAACGCAACTGAAAATGATAATATGTTAAAATTAATTACATATAAAACTCATCGCATAACATGGATAGGTAATAAGTTGAATAAGATTTAGGGCTACATGGCTTCATCCGAAGCTACACATAAATACTCCAAGAAGTCACCATTAAAAAAAACCCCTAAAACAAAACAAAAACACACAAACACAGAAACAAATTGCGTACAACCCCCTACATCATGTACAGCGTTATAATCTAACTGTAGATATAGATATAGGGATAGACAATGAGATATAGATAAAATCTTTAACGAGAAAAGTATGTATAGTACATCAACGTCAAGTAAAATTACTAATTTTAACGACACGGGAGGAATTAACATGCACTGAGCACACACTTACCCAAATATGCTCGGTATGTTCAGATTGTCACTGTTCGTGCTTTATTTGATGTAAACCGTGCGCTAACGCTGGTGTTTATAAAAATAAAAATTGCCAAAACTAACTGTAGCTGTACCACCAGAGCAAAGTGTTCATTGGCTGCAGTGTTTCACCAGTGCAGAAGTGCAGCAAAACGAATGTATAAAACAAAGCACCACCCATGCTGCGCATTGTAAATATCCCATACAGTAGATATGATTTTGAAAAAAAAGACTGCTATTAGAAACATCTAGTGTACATCTCGCAAAAAGAGAGAAAAACTTTGACACTGCTTATAAAAGTGAAGGTCGTGGTGGATAAAGCTGAAGCTGCATCACCAGTGCACTAGTTGATTAAGAGCAACCTCCAAAACTGAAGTGAGTCATCCCGAGTCATATAAATACAGAATACCCACACACTATTATATGTTTGCAGATGCTTAAGCCAGTACAAAGCCACCAATGTTAAAGGCCTACAATGCTACAGGCCCAAATGCCCGTTTGTTGGAGAAGCTGGAACGTGCACATAATGAGTGACATCCGTCCAAAGTCAACAAGTTAAACAGCTCAAAAGAAAAGCCAAGAAACCCATAGTTTATATTGACATTGTGCCTTACACACAGTGCAATTTAGACACCATTCACCTCATTCAATTGAATTTTTTCAATTTGAAATTCTCCGACCAAAGCAAACAGAATCAGCCAGGGAGCACTGAGGGCGACACCAAAGGAAAACAGTAAGCTATGGAGATCAAACAAATATTTATTTATGCACTTGTTTCTCTCGTTAAGCAGATAAAAGGCGGGGCGAGTAATTATGTTTTTGTGCCACACTCACGGGACGACCCACTACAATACCCGCTATTACGGAAGTAGGCCCCGGGGGATGTCGCCTGCTCGCGGGAAATTTGCTGCCGTATGTTGCCCACGTGATTGTCTCTGCTTTGCTCTTCTTTTCTCCGTTCCAAGTCCGTTTTGATTACCCTCTAATATTGCTAACTGATCAGCTAAACGGTAACAAATCAGGTAGAAGTGTCGTCAGCAAATGGACTGTGGCGGGTGTTTAAAAGATTGTTTAATTAGCGTAATGTGCAATTTGTGGAGAGTTTGAGTCTTGTTTTAACCATTAAAATTGCGTGAGGCATTGTTTAGAGGAGAAAGGAAGTGTAGCGCAGGGTGGTCTAACTGTATTGGAAAGTGTATGTTGGAACTAGTGAGGTGTAAGACAATTCATCTGGGCATTCTTTGAATAATATTTAAGCAGGTTGAATTCACATTTTTTGTGTGTTCAGCTTTAATCTTGTAACTCTATTATACGTCCCACCTTACACAAACCAAAACCCTCAGTGGCAATGCTTTTATTAAACATAACCATCCCAAAAGCGTTATGCGCATAGGAAACAAACAAACAGCAAATGTTTTTAAATCAAGCATGGCCCTAAACCTCCAAGCTGAACACCTTCCAGGTGCAAAAGATCAGAACCCGGCGTGTTTCCAACAGTTGCCTCACAAATACTCCCCCATACGGGCGCCAGTATCGCCACGTCCACTTCTTCTTTCTCACTCCTCGTGGTGGCAAACATCTTCCACAACAAGCCCACATTTGGCGAATTTTACTGGCCAAAGTGTGCCTTTCTACGCGCCAACCGCGGTAGTGATCGCCAGGTTTTGCGCCTCGTCGCTTGCCCACTAATAAAGAGGAGGGTCCCGTGCCTGAGAAGCTGCTCATATCCGAGCAAAAATGGGCGGAGCGAGCGCCTTTGAAGTCCCGCCGCTCGCTGAGTTGAGCCAATAGGAATGCGGAAGTTGTTACCAAACGACATTGCCGCTGTCGACGTCCCCGAAATTGTCGGCTGACTTGTGGAAACGCGCCTTAAGAATCGCTAAGGACGTTCGGGATCTGGCACTTGCTTGACACCCTCCTGCTCTCTGAGACTGGATCTGGATCTGTTCCCTCTGTATCTGGCACATTGTTGACACCCGGCTGTGGAAACAGCGTTTGGATCTCATTTGTTCCGCCTGGACGGTGGCTGTTGACGGCAGAGACGGATAACGACGCAAGCTCAGGCGTAATTGGCGATCTGAAGACGTCGGCGAATCTTCTTGTTCTGCTCAATTACGTCTGCGACGACGAGTGAATTAGCGAGAATCGACGATCTGGTAAGAACGGATTATTATGTTTATATCATATCTGGATAGTTGGCAGAATACAGTTTGTTCACAGGAACAGTAATTTAACAGAGTTTTTTTATATAACAATATTTTTTGCTGTCATAGATGACTGCATTTCCTAGAGTTAATGCATTTTACATTGAATTAGAATGGTATATTTTGAGGGAAGATAACAGCATTTTAGGACAAAACGAATGAAATAATTATTAGCTAAAAGTGTGTATGTTATGACTGATATTTTAAATACTTTTACTTACTTGTAAGTGGATTAATATAATTGCCTAAAAGCAAAATGAAATATGTGTGACTTTATACACCGTATGTAACTTTTAATAAATTTTAAATACAAAATTAATACACATTATTTTATATGGAAATTGAATTGAAATACACAACAACGGTTCTTGTTCATAAATACAAAGTTGACACCGACATACATACGCGTTGCCAACGGACACACGTTATTGTGTGCACTGGCATCATTGCGTCTTATTTAATCAACTATTAGTTACTTAGTATCAACCTAATGGACCAGTTTTTCAAAAATCTAATATCAGCATATTGTTGGTTCGAAAAGCTAGTTTGCCGGACACCTAAACCAGAGTAAATTTACACATATGTCTCGTTACAAACCCCACTAATTACAATATACACAATCCGCCGCCTGCCTTGCTTATACAATAAATCGACAGTAGCAAAAAAGTGGGCGGAGATTCAAGATGTCATCACCTTCTTGCAAGACGACAAAATCGTCTCTTTCACCGGACCAACAGTTACATGCGAAGTAAACAATTGGAGGGTGCTTTAATTGTGAACTTCTGATTAAATCGAGTTATTTAAAGATGCCCTGCAGTGGCTTCTTTCAATCTTGGAAATTCTCGGCAGTAGCTGAGATGTTTTTCGCATCCTTGACTTTAGCCCGCCGCTGAACTGTTGTCACCCAGTGGCAGTGCGTCAAGAGGTCACAGTTGGCCGCCTCGCACTCTCATTGGATAAAGCCGGTCTCTCGGGTCCCTATCTTTGGCGACCAGAGTGCTAGGCCTGTCACCTTTAAAAGCTCCTCCTTGCCTCTTGACTTCATCACTTACCGCTGTGCTATCATCACAGAACAGAGACATCACACGCAGAGACCCAAGTAGGGTTTGTTTCGGTTAGGTTAAGAGAGGAGGAGGATACCCTCATCAGAAAGTAGCCAGATCTGCTTAAGACGTTAGCGAGGACTATCGGGAAGCGTCAGTTTACGTTTAAACCTCTGGATTAGTGTCTGCCGCGCCGTCGGGGGGACGAAGCCGCGTCAAGGAGGGATAATCCCCTAAGTGTCGTCTGCGATTCGGCGCCACGCGACTTTCTTGACGTAACTGCGCAAAAACTCGCGTGCGACAAACATGGCAGCGTTTGGATGTTAAACCCTCTCTAGAAACACTCGAAACTCGCTAATAACGGCACGGTTATTCTAAAGGATACGCTTAACTCTAACGAGGTTAGTTTGTAAAACAAATCAAGTACAGTAACATGTTGTCTTTCATGGCTCCCTCTCAGAGCGGGCACCCGGCTGCTCCCCACCAGCCATCGGCGGTGTCTGCTTACGGCCAGCAGTACGGGACTCCCGGAGCCCATCACCACCACCATCACCCGCACCAGACGTCCCCCACTGCCAGCAGCATGTTCCAAGAAGACCTGCTGTCCGCCCAGCGCTCCAGGGCGTACTCGCTTAACACGGGCATGATGTCGGCCGCAGCGGCGTCCGCATCGCAGGCTTTCCCGTTCACGGGATTCCCCATGCACCCATCGCACGACCCCACGTATGGATTTCTAGGTGAGTGACAGTTTTGTTTTTGTTTTACGTTGGATGTTGGCCGTTTTTGCGTGGAAATCTCTTGTAGTTAATGTGATCGGTGTTAAGTTGTGCCACAGATAGAACTGATACGTAAAAAGAGAAATTATTCTACATGCTCTCTTAAAAAAAAAAATCAATAAAATCTACGGATACGTGTCTCTGACAGAAGAAGAAAAGTGACAATCTGCTTTAGATTTTCGTTGAATGTCATGTCTGTGTGATGTTTTGTGGAAGAACAAAGCAACGACATATAGATCTGTAATTTGTGTTGATTACTCCTGTGTTATAGTAATAGAATTACTGTATCCCGTTTAAGGGTTATAATCAAGAACAACCAACATAGCATTTTTCGTACGTTGAGCCTAAAGCTACGATACTAATGATGGATTCAGTTTCATTGTCCTTGTGGGGTTGAAGACTAACCTGGAATTATAGTTACAAATGTACGATAGAAAATATATACTCTGCTTTAAAAACAAACAATTGTTTTAATTTTTGTATACTAAAATCGCATTTTGTATCGGCCTACTTGTTAAATTTCAAATGCTCAACGGTTACAATTACACAGATGGCAAAAATGACCGAATCTTCTATGTTCCAATATGAACAAATGTTATATATAGCATATGTCAAAATATGATCTATATATAAAATAGAAAAGATGCGCAAACCAGTATTTAAGTTATTAGATCATATAACAATACAAGATAAGTATTTGCTATAGGCAATGGATTATGATTAATTTCAAATTTCATCACGATTTGAAGTCACGGCGGATCATAACTGTAGCGGCCTACACGTAAAAAATGAGGCATATTTGAGCAAAGAAAGGACGCAGGAAGCCACTAAACAATTCACATCATCGGCTTTAATGAAATAACAGACTAATTAAGCATTTTCAAGTAATTCTCAGCATGAACAAATATATTACAGTGTTTCTCTTAGCTGACGCGCGCTAGCGAACTGCTTTGTCAACAGTGGCCGCAAATATTCGGAATAGATAATTTTACAATCATGAGTTAATATGTACTAACGTAACTTCTACTTGACCACAGGTGAAAGAATCAAACATCGCAAGCACGCTCTATATTTGACCCATTCTAGATAACTTATTCAATGTCAACACTCTTGTAGATTTTCTGCTAATTCCAATTATTAAACTGTCACTTTAGTCAAACTACCAAACATATATCCATACTCGTAGAACACAAAAGACTTTGCAACATTGAGTGAGTGTTACAAGTTGGGTAAGTGACTAGAGTATATAGTAGATGGCAGGTTGTACATAATAGATAATTATATAATGACTAAATAAAAGATGCACAAGTGCGCCTCCATAACTGTTAATAATAAATATTTACCGAGCGCATTCAAAACCTCATAATACTCTCGAGTTCTAAAAGATCCCGACTTAATGATACTTATTAGCAAATTATTTCGTGTTCTTCTCTATTTTATTGGTGTATCTACCCATAGAGACTTAATGGCACCCTCTGGGTTTCTACTTGATTGTAGATTTAGTTCTGTATAGCAACTTGGTCAGATAATTTTATTGCTAATGGTGGTGAGGAACATAGAAGGCAACTTACTTTATTTAGTTGTAAACGCAGATTTGCGAAAAGCGCCATGAATATAAAACTAGAGATAATATCTGTGTAAATGGTTTGTCATGGAAAAGCAACAGGGCATTCTGTATTGTTGATGAAGACATGGTTTGAAGACTACACGTATCATTGTATTATCGGTCAATTGATGTTATGGTATTATACCGGACTCGTGCGATAACTGAAATAAGGGGAAGGGGCGGGGATGAGAAAAGCACATTTAAAAATTATGAAAAAGTAAAGAAAATTTCAATTGAAGATAACTACCTGTAATGCTTGAAGTCATTTCTACAGTTTCCATTCTTCACATAAGATAATAGCAAATATATGGGAGTGAGTTGTAGTAGAAGTAATGTGTTTTCTTTAGATTTTGACTTTACAAGCAAATTCAGATGCCCTACACTCTTTTGAAATCTATATCATTCAGCATTGAAATGAGACGTTTATATAACACAAACGGGAGAGTTGTATAAAAGCCCAGAGAAACCATTACAATCTTCAGTTTACTATACACTTAATAAATCCTTTTTCACGCAAAACTTCTGCGGAACTAGATTTATATATCTGGTGAGAGTACACTTTTTCGACTGCCGTTCAAACCCAAACACATTTCATACACTCACATCATCTCATCCATACAAAGTTACATACAACTAAAGCAATTGAACTAAAACGAAATCTGGTGTTTCTTTTAGGTCAGGGCCAACAGTTCGGCGGCTTCCATATGGGACACGACCCCAAGCAAATGTTTCCGGGAGCTGGAAATACGCAGAAAGACAAGAACATCAAGATCCGCCTTGAGAACAGAGACCTCTTCTCCAAATTCCACAATCTTGGCACTGAGATGATCATAACGAAGACGGGCAGGTAGGATTTCGGATTTAGATAATGGTTTTGGATTCTATATATATCAAAATCGGTCATTGAATTATTGCTAATAGTACTATTTCATCGGTCTAGTTCAGATGGTCTAGTTTGATTGTATATGTTGTACTGTTTAAACTTAAAACGCGTAAAGTCAATGGAAAAGAAAACCAGCATATATGTATACAGTTTTTAAGGTCAGAAAAATCGTTGTACGTCACGTTTTCTTAGACCAAGCAAGACACTATTTATCGTTAGAAATAAATGTCATGCCCTATTTCAATGTCCACGTAAATCCACTCCACCCCAAAACTGATGCCTCCAATAATTGAGGGATTGTATTTCGACTGACAGACGCCAATAAGCACAATTTCAAAATGGCGGCCTCTACTCTCAGACGCCCCCGTAGTAACGCAACAAATCCCTTCATTCATTCCCGTGATCCCCCGAGCACGAGTTGGCGTAACCGGACGTAATCGCTTAATGCCATTAGTCGTCTGTATGAAAGCCACAGGTCTTATAATGCTATTACTCCCACGGACAGTTAGTCCCCGCCCAAGAAATTTTATTAATCACCGCAGATCAGTAGCGGCCATATTTACTCAAGCAATTACTCGCTTAATGCGAATCTCATTTCATTCACAAATGCTCTCTGGCACGGGGCAAATAAAAAGTCCAAAATGGCCGTGCCTGACCACGGAAATCCCCGAGAGGAAACGACTCGCGCAGAGAGAGAAAACGGGCATTTCTACGAGCGCACATGACTTCTTCGCTTGCCGTTTCAGCCGCTTATAGGCCTTCGGGGTCCTGTTTCGGCCCAATTTATTGCCTCTAAACGTGTAATGGCGATGTAAGAGGGATAGGCGACAGAAGGAACCCGGGTCATTTAGAAACTTTAAATTGTCTGTCTTTTTGTGCAATTTACGTCGTGCGGAAGCAATTTGCAGTGGTCGCAACTCTGACTTTGTCGCCTGGTTTCATTCCGCAGAAAACCGCACGCTTCAAGTGCGCGGTCACAATATAACCGATCAAGAGGCCCCTCCTCATAAGTTTTCATTGGAAAGAAATAATGATTGTGTTTTATATGTAATCCGTCCAATATTCAACAAAGCACACGCATAATCAACAGTCAGTGAAATAAAACCAGAACAATTGGCCCACCCCCACCCCCCAATGCAGCGATCAGCTGTTGATGCCTGTGGAGCCGTCCCTCACTTAGATTCAAATTTTGTACAACTTAAGTTGTACAAAAACAACTTAAGTTGTACAAAATTTGAATCTAAGTGAGTGACGGGTCCACAGGCATCAACAGCTGATCGCTGCATTGGGGGGTGGGGGTGGGGGTGGGGGTGGGGGTGGGGTGTTATTTGAAAAGATATTAAATATTTGAACGAAATTATGTGGAATCTGTTGATTCATTCACACTAACTCCGGTGTCCTTTGACTTGGACGGCACGGCGGATAAAATTCTTTTGACTGTGGGTAAAAGCTCTATTGCATCTATTCGCCAATGTATGTTCTCCACTTACGCATACACTGTCAAGAAAACTGTTCCCACACTATCCATATACATGCAGCACGCTTCTCTGTTCGCAGGCGAATGTTCCCGACCATCAAGGTGTCCATGGAAGGCCTCGACCCACACGCCAAGTACATTCTTCTAGTGGACATCGTGCCGATGGACGACTGCAGATACAAGTAAGAACCGTGCACCATTCTATAGGATTTTACCTTTCTGTTGAGACCACCTTGAGGATAAGACGATTTCTCCCCTCACAAAACTACCAAGAACTCGGCGATTTGTTCTCATCCACCTCTGCAAGTAGACCTATCACAATTCCGATTGAACTACGACGAGCCTGTACTTCAAATTACCGTTCACAATAAAATCGCCTACAACATCCGTACATATTACCTATACTAGTACTAACATATATTAAAAGTTTTTAACGCCATAAACTAGAAATTGGTATGATCCTCTGTCGTCTGCCCCCAGGCACTCAACTCTAAGTGAATAACAAACCCAGCAGCTCCAAATTACCCGTCCCACACATACAGCATCGTTCTAACCCCCAACCCTATCCACAAAAATGTACTTTTACTGTCAAAAGCTATAGTTCTCGTCTGCCCACAGGTACCACAACTCTGAGTGGGTAGTGACGGGCAAGGCGGAGCCGCACATGCCCGGGCGGCTCTACATTCACCCCGACTCGCCCGCGTCCGGTGCGCACTGGATGAAGCAACCCACGTCGTTCCACAAGCTCAAGCTCACCAACAACAACCTAGACCAGCAGGGCCACGTGAGTACTGATTTGTACTTTGGTTTCAGATTGATAAATTGTTTTATTTTTCCACGTGGTGTAAGGTTTAATCAAAAAAAAAGTGTATTTCTTTCCACAAACTCTAACTTACAAACCACAAATGTAACTCGATTTACAGAACGTGGTTTC
>CM032660.1:47224004-47234322 GCA_019095985.1 Streblospio benedicti
AGGGCCTTTTCCTTACCCCCTTTTCCCAATGAAAACATAGGGTCCCCCTTTTGGGGTTAAAAATTTAATAAATTTGAAGGGAGATTAAATATTTTATCAAAAAAAAACAATTGAAAACCAAAACTATAAAAAACCCTACAATTTTCAATTTTTAAAAAAATAGGAAAAAGAAAAAAAAAAAAATTTTAATATCCCCTGGGGGGGCTTTTTAAACCCAAAGTTCAAAATTATTTTAAAAGCATCAAAAATTTTACAAGTTTGGTGGAAATAAAAAAAAAAATGTTAAAATTTTTTTTTTTTTGGAAAAAGGGGGTGGGGGGGGTCTTTTTTTCCCCAGGCACTTTATTAAATTAATTAAGTATAACTTTGTCAAGTTTTAAAAATCAAAAAAATGAAAAGTTATTAAAAAATTTTAAAGGGCCCCCCAAATTTTACCCGGGATTTATCTTGCACATTATAATGTAAACTACTAACAATTGGCATGATAATATATTACATAAGAGTTAAAATTTTGAAATGATAAATTTGTCATAGCTTCCATTGAGTTTGCACTAATATACCGATACTCTTTCTATTTAATTCAAAATGGTTCAATGACAGATGAAGACTAATTCAAAGTGCATTAATTAAACTTAGAAAAATATATTGCTAATAGTAGAAATAGCAATTCACACGTGTTCACGCTTAAACGCTGCGGGCATAAAATCAATCAATCATAATGATTTCATACACTAACAATTGACTTGAATGTTAATATTCATTAAATCATTATCTGTCTACCAAAATTATATATATATAAAATAGTAATTAACTATTAGAGAATTTCCTATGGCTATCTAGATGAACACGCAAGATAACAACAGCTCATAAATTACTATCTTTCATAAAAACATCATAAATCTGTAATTGCAAATTTGCTGAAAATACGTAAAAACATGTGGAACAGATAAAAATTTGTGACAACAGACATAAATGACACAATGTGGCTAATTTCATGGATTCATGTAAATATTGCTGACTCTTGCATGGTGGTGGTATATGCTTTGCCAATGATCATTACGGTTCATTACCTCAGAATGACATGGGCTTAGAGCTTGTACGTGGGCTAACATGTGAGTAAAATGCTGTGACTGGTGGGAGACAAAATAATTGGGTCCACACTGACATTTTTAAGTATTGTTAGTGACTTTTCATACTTTATTGTATACATACAATCATATAGAAATTTGCAGGAATATATCTAACATTTGGTGAAATTCTTTTTTTTGCATTTTGTTCAGTAATATCTGAAAAACTATCCTTTGTTCACAGGAATCTCAGTCTTAAATTTAGTTTTTTGTTTTCAATATTTAAACTTGTGCATTGATGAATACGCCCAAAATAGATGAGAATGCTGAAAAACAATCATTTTCAGAATATATTTAATTAAAACTAAACAAAACAAAATATTACATTATTCTTCCTCATAACTTTACCATCTCTAAAAATTGTAACTGACATGTATCTGCAAATGTCATGTGCAATAGAAAAAGTGCACAAAAATAACCAAAACAGCTGAAACGAGAAAAATTCAGTTTTGTCAATGTCTATTTTTTATCAGTGACTTTCACTCATCACTTAGAAGTTTTGTGGCTTAAACCCATATTATAACAGTCATAGACATATGGTTTGATACAATGACACGTTCAACACTAAAATCAACCATTCAACTGGCCATGAAAAAGACACTTAATGATGCCAAATATTAAACACTACAGCATGATCAATGAGTAAGAATCGACTAATTTCAGCCTCTTCCAGATTACATATCTGTTTTCAATAATAAGGCATTGATTTCATTCTTCACACCACATGTGCACTTGCACCAAGCATTTTCTATTGTGATGACAGAATTACTTTAAAATAACTGGTAATGAAGTTGTTTTCCTTGCTTTTTTATTTTGGTCTTTCCATCACAATCAGTTCATAATCACAGTCACAATACAAAATCACACGAATGGTGCCACATATGAGGAGTATAGATTCTGTAAGTTACACATTTCATTGTAATAACATGCAACAATAATGATTGTGATGTTGGTATCAAATGATACAAAATAACAGTTCAAACTAAGTTTTTATTGTTATAAAGTCTTGTGAGGTTATTCAACAGTCACATGATTATTTTAACAACGTCACAATTAGCTTGTTTTTACTCTACTGAAGTGAAGTCATTGTCTTGTACAGCATTGAACATTATTGAAGTAAAAAACAGAAAATTATTCAAGATTCATTTTGCATATCATATGATTTCTGTCATAAAGTTTGTCTAGTGGCCCACAGGAATGTGTGGACACATTTAATAGGACAAGAATGTTTAAATTAACCAATTATCAACGTTGATCAGAACATGTCATGAGACAAATCATATTGTTCATAAAACAGATCACACAAAATTACTGTCTATAGGATTCATTCCTACAGACATTAGCTGGAGGGGTGGAACATTTGGCAAAGAATTTGTCTACCAGAGGAAAATAATCGCTGATCATGATGAAACTTTGTCAAGATAAATACAACAGCTGATGACAGTGCAATCTGCAAGGTTCACCAGTTTTGGGATTTTGAAATGAAGTGAAACTCATTAATATAGGTACCAACATAATAGAATACAAAATAAAACCATTAAATGTCATTCAAATGTGCAAATGGTCAATTGGTCCCAATACGATTATAATTCAACAACAAGCAGCTTTTACAAACAAACCAAAAAGTTCTCTTACAGATACAAAATAAACTCAATTTTGCTGCTCATATTATTGGACTCTACCATTAACAACGCATTGGTGGAGATAGAAAATAAGGGTCAAACTATTTAATAACATGGTGCATGATTATCTGGACCAAATCTCTGTAAATGCCCATTGCCAACAGCTACTGATAAATATGATTACAATTGAGTATTACAAAGCTCCCGAGAGACTTGAGAGATCTATCTTCCTGCTACAGTACACTCGCTGACAGAATACCAAAATCCACGGGCCATCACTAATCCTGTCTGGCCCAACTAGATGCCAGACTATCACCAATGCTACATTTGATTTCATTTATCTTACAGTACAACCTATCTGAGTTGCTAATGTGTACAGAAAAGAACCTCTTTACAATACAGTTTCTGCTTTTTAAAAGCATAAATTTGTCTTGGCACCATATATACAATAGTCTAACAATAATAACTTCACTACTGATAACTTCTCACTGACCTCATGTGGTCTCAATGGAGAGGTGGTCTCGTTATGGAGGTTAAAGACTGTCTTTTTAAAATGACATGGGATTGTGAGAAATGGCCTTATTATAAAGGTGGCCTTATGGAGGTTCTACAGTAATACCATTTTGGGCATAATAATAATTTGGATACACAGGTGAATTTAATATTTCAGTGTATCCTCTATAATGTAGGATTTCTTCAATAAACCATTCATAGTCTTATCATATGTAAATGGTGAAGGAAAGCTTGAGAAAGACAATAAGACCATTGAATTGAATTTTGATTCATGTCCTGATAGTAAGTTCATCGATAACATTTTCTATAACTTAAAATGGCACTGAATATTAAAAAAAAAAATATATATATATAGGAATAATATGCTGTTATTTGCTAGAATTGAATTTTTTAAAACGTTGTTATGTATCATCATAACGAACACTTACATATTAAATAATAGCACTTTTTCCATTTTCTGGCAAGACAGATTTAGACACGTACATGACAACATTATGCTTAAGACGCATGAACAGTACAGCATATTTATTCATGTATGCGCGCATACAAACGGCTGGTCATTGAACAGTATTCACAAATCTGTATGATTTGTCGGTTAGACGAGCCATGTGTATGCGCGTATACACATGGCTCTTCTAACAGCCCATTTACATGCCCACTTATTGACAAACATAGTGCTATTCTCACTGGCTATTCTGTTCATATTTAATGTTGTAATGTACAATATGTCAGACTGTAAATAAGCTAAACCATGATGTAAACAAATCAGAATTTCAAAAATCCTTTTGCAGTTCCAACAACAATAACATAAAAAAAGAGTATCATTCATATAATTTTTATTTTGATGGTCAATGATTTTTTAGATATAATAGAAAATCTTCAGCAGCGACGTAGCTGTCAGGACATGAATAATATTTCATATTTAATGGTAACAAATATCTATTGCAATGGAACTGTTACACAATCATAATCAAGGAAATTCTATCCTTGGCCACTAACAGTTTGGCTAAAGCTTAACTGATAGCATCACATATTTGCACAAGGTGTAGGTTTTCACACTGGCATAACAGTAACCAGTCTCCCAGGTTATCTAACTTATCTCTTCTGAACTGTAGGTGATAAGCAATGACACACTGGCAATTCAGATATTTGTCACATACTGAATATAACTGACTTTTACATGTCAGACACACAAGCAATTGTTCTCCTCTTCTCTATTTTACCAGAAAACATCAAAGAGATGTTCCCACTCTTGAGTCTCATCCAACAAATTAACCCCAAGCAATGACCCATTAAAATGCAGATGCCCACCCTCCCTTCCCATATGTCCAAGGAAATTTGGTTCTGCTTTAGTTTTCTTCATTTATAGTCTATACTTTATTGGAGATACGATGTATTGTTATGATATAATGAAGCTTTTGTGGATGTCTATTTTAGATTGAAATTGAACCATTAAATCAACATTATTCCAATAAATTTAAGATAACATTTGCAGTAAGATGACTGTAATAAATCGTTAAATTATGCAAGTTCAGTAACAGTTTTATTTGCATTTTCATCACACTAAAAATGAAAGCATACATTAATTAACCATGTGATTCACAGTCATATACACGACGTTTTAGGAACACACGGAAAATTTGTCAGATCACTGGTCCATGTGACATCCCATCATACCATTATTTTCCGAACATGAATAAGTCCATATTCTAAACACTATGATGCTCATATCCCTTGTCCAGCACCCTGGGACTGGCAGCATTCCTTATCATATTATATTCCCATTTACTCAGTCCTACTCTTAGACTTAGAATCTAAGCTAAGTTAGATTACTCAATACTCAACATTACAAGAAAACTTGCTCAATATGGATTAATCATGATGGAATTGATAAAAGAAATTACTCACCAACAGCTTCCATGTATTTATCAAAGTTCTCTGATGATTCCATTCTCCATTTTCCTTCAAACTTCTCCATTGTTCTTGATAGGATTATCTCACGCCTTCCTCAACAACGAATAGTGAAGCTGTCAAATCTGTGCCGGTCGCACGTTGTCTATGACCCTGGCGTGTTGGGGTTAAAGGTTATGACTTCCAGACGGATGTCGCAGCTACAAATAATCTTACCCATTTGTTTGTTCATACTTTTACCAAGAGATGGCGCACACTGCAATGCAGTAAATAAACTATGAACTCACCACAAATAAAATTAGTTTGGATGTAATTGTAATGGGAACCTTACAAATAAATAAGTTACTAGACTTATATAATAGTAATATGCTCGAATGTATTAGAGTAAGAAAAGAAATTGCTGTTTAATTAAACGCTGTGGTGACTATTTTCGCTAAAAGGTGGCGCTAAATCGATTGCATAGATGCCAAACATTTAAAGCTGAGACTCTTGGAAATAAACAACGCCACGTGCGCGCCAAAACACAGACATGGTGCATGAAATAGAAAATTTCTTTGGAGTTTATCTGCTTTACAATGTTAATCCACAGTACAAGGGAAGAATATATATTGGGTTTACGGTCGACCCCAATAGACGAGTGAAGCAGCACAACCTGGGCAGCCAAAAAGGCGGAGCTCATAGAACAAGTGGAAGAGGTCCATGGTACGTAGATCTACTACTCAGACTACTGTCAATCTCTATAATTTTGCAATCAAAATATTTTGTGATTTTTCCGTAATATTTTTTAGGGGAATGAACAAAAAAAAAAATGTTTGAATTATTAATAGATCTAGGAAGTAATTTGTACCATTTTTTAAAAAAATATATATTTTTGTGGTGGGCAATATATTTCGTGTCGCATCTCTGATCCCACAGGGGCAATTTATAGAGATATGTTGCTGTTTTACTTGTGCTATCAAAATCTGAACCGAGCACCTTCGGTTCTGATTTTGATTGCACAAGTAAAACAGCAACATATCTCTCGATAAATTGCTCCTGTGATCCCAATATGATGACTAGTGGATATTCAACTTATTGAAAAACGTTTCAGGGAAATGGTGTTAATTGTTCATGGCTTTCCCAACCAGATCTCTGCACTGAGGGTATTGTTAATATATTTTTAGCTTAAAACATTATTCTCAAGATAATGTTATTGCAATGTTTGTGTCAATATTTTAAGATAATGATATATAATCTAAACTACTTCATTTGTACGCGTTCATTTGTTAAATATATTTATCACTTTTCATTGATATAGTTTGTGCAAAATGTGTTGTAAAAACAAGTGAGTTTGTATGTTTATGCGTTAGAAAAAACAAGCAAGGTTGTATATGTTATATTTTCTCCATTGATAGTTTGAGTGGGCCTGGCAAAATCCTAAAACCTCAAGAAGACTAAAACATTTGCCAACAAAACGGGCTAAAGAAAAACAGTTTGAGTACCGGTTCCGCATTCTGTGTAATATGTTGAGGACAGGGCCTTGGGACCGTTTACCATTGACAATTCGCTGGCTTAAACAGGTTTGAATATTGGATTTCATATTTCACAAGAAAAGATAATCAAATTCTATTGCAATGTAATTACAACTAGTAAATTGTGTTATAAGAGAATGTGATTTGACTGATTTATATGAGGTATAGATAAGCTATCACTGCTTTTAACTCTTTAAAAGTCACTTCATGCGGGAGTTTTAATTCATGCACCATTATCTTGACCAACACATTTCTAGTCTATCTAACAATCATCACCCAATTGCAATAAATAACAATAAATTAATATTGATATATAATATCATTGGATTCAGGAATGACATATACTGCAATATCTACTTTTGGAAGATGCTGGGTCATACAAGAAATTTCCTCATCTGAAATTACAACATTTTTACAACATAATTTTATGGAACATCGATGAAAAAAATGTTTAGTAGTATCTAGATATTCTAATATATAGCTTTCCTCCTAGGAATATCGTCAAGACTTCCCACCTGATCTGACTCCTCCCACGCATATGCCAGTTGCCTTTGGACTTGTAAAAGCAAAGCGCGTGACAGCAACACAAACAGCAGGCTCTACTTCTGCGCCCAACGCTACTGAAGAGGATGATATGTTGCCCCTGAGTCAAGTTGTTGGTCCAAGATGTAGTGTTTGTGCCAAGAAAACCAAGGTATCTGGCTATTTCTCGTACACAACTAGGTAATATAAGAGTTATTTCAAGTGTATTTTATATGAAATTTTTCGGGTATACAGTACTACCATCTAAATGCCCATGGACTTTTAGAATATAAACGTGTCAATTTCGGTGATGAGCTTTAAACAAATATACATGTATACCGGTATTTACATTGCACATTACAATCCTTAGATGGCTGTATATGCTCATATGGTAATATAACTGGGGAACATTCTATTGCAGTCAGAAAGCAATGTACCGTTGTGTAGCACCCCAGTGTACTGCAGTAGCGCACACATTGTGCCTCTCCAAGCGCTTCCTGGAATCAGAACCCGACACATTTGTTCCTGTAAAAGGCTTCTGCCCGATGTGTAAAAACCTGGTGCTGTGGGGAGATCTCATGAGGTTGAAAGCTGGCTGCTATCAGGTGTGTTAACTATTTTAATCTTTTTTTTTTTAAAGAAAACATATCTATACCCCGTACAATCCTATTTATGTACAATTATATGATAGTGAGAGGGGATAACAGTAATTTTGTTACACATGCTGTCATATACTGTGTATTCCTGAGTATTATGTCTATAGACTTTATACTATAGTAATTGTGTCTTGAAGCTACGAACTCTATCTCTTTGTACAATTTTTCTAGCTTATTTTACCTTTTAGAATTACGGCTACTGCGTAATTCTTTTTTTTTTTAACTTAAACATGTGTACTTATGTTATGCAGGCATTAGAAGAAGTCGGTTCAGCAGACAGTGATGACCACTGGACTGATCAGCTGCAAACGTGAATACATGGCGTTTTCTCCAAAATAGGGCACATTGTGACAAGTTATCAAAACTTGAAGTGTAATATGACTGGTCCTCTCCAGAATTGAGAACATAATGGCGAACCATCATTATCAAAGCAACTGATAGCGGAGAGGAGATGTGACTGCAACTGTGACTTATATTATGCTTACATGGCTGCGTTATGACCCATTATATGTGAAGCACACAAAGCAAGATCATTGTTCTCACAAAAGTAAATTCTGAGATTAACTGATCAGACTTGTTGAGATTTGATTTCTTAGCTATAAATATATAGACCTTACATGTGGTCCTAAAATAAGTACACAGTCCATGTCCAAAATGTTATTGTATCACTTTTTATTGTCTGTATAGAAGAAATGTGTATGTCATGTAATTTGACTCAAGTTTCCATATATATTATAAGGAATTTCAATTGCATCCTCCCTTTTACTTGTTTGTATGGTTAAAAGATGGGAATCTTGCCATGGCGCCATGACATGACTAAAGAACACAAATTTTGTTACATTATAATGAAATTATACTTGATGAAAAGGTTTATTTTATTGCTGATGGCTGCAATACTGGTTTGTCGAACAACTGTAGTTACAATCTGAGTTTTTGAATGGATGCTAATACTAGTACCTGCTAATTTCGTCAATGACTGTTACATGTACATAATTTGATAATAACATTTTCATGCCCTTGAGTTTCCATCTATTGGTAATTGTGTATATCTACCGTAAAAGGTTCAGTGTCTTTCATGAGGTTATTAAAATTTGACATTACAATGTGTACTGGGTGCAGCAAATAGACACTTTTATATTCTGCATCTACATGTAATTCAAGTATTTGTAATCCAATAGGTGCTGTCGAGTGTGCATTAATTGGTATTGTCTTGGATATGACGTCAGAATATTATGGACGTCAATAGACTGATGATGAGTTGAGCAAAATTAAAATGCTGATGAAGTGCTAATTGGTTACTCATTTTATGTAAGAAATGCTACACTTTTTCTGTACATTAAGTGTAACATATAAAGCGGGTATATTTTCTATTTGATGCTTTAATTTCATATACATGTATTTGAGCGGTTTCTACTGTACGATTATTATTTAAACCAAATAGAAACTACATGTATGCAAACAAACAACATATATGTCTTCACAAAATGTGAAAATAAAATATGACTGAAACTATAGTACATTTTAGGAAATATTAACATATTCATGGAATATTTGCCACATAGTATACTGCTTCTATTAATGTACTTGTATAATTTTTAGTGTGAGCGAAATGTTTGCGCATTTATTTCAACATGAAAAATACATATTGTTTATACAACAATGATTCTCAGTAGTAAGTGCAATACAAAGTTTGAAATTCGACCTGGGTATTGTGTGTGTTATAACGAGGTATCCAGGGTGTCCACACAATCTCGCACATTTGAACCATGTAAAAGTCTATTGAGCAAGATGGTTTTAAAAGCATGAATTCTTTGTTAACATAATTGGCTTGTTTAACTTTTATGTTAGTAATATTTTTTTTATTATATTTCACTGAAAAAATGGCTCGTGCAAGTGGAAAAATAATCAAGCACTTGTTTAAATAAGAAAGATCTTAGTTTGACAACAAAACTGTAGACAACATGTAATATCATGTTATATATAAAATCAGGATGATTAAGTTTATTTTTTCTTGGAAATTTTGGAGCTTACAAATTTAAAGAAGACTATACATTTGCAAATTAAATGACCATGTTATAGTACTGTTTTACATTTCATATTGAGAAAAATTAAATACCTTATAGAGTAGCTCAAACCTGCCCACAACTAGTACTACAACAGAGGCTTTGTGGCGTGAAACTTTAATTTGGTGGCATGTAAGTTTTGAAATATTCTAAATTCCAGTCATGCCAAAATCCGAGTTACTGTAAAACTAGAAATTGTTGTGCACGATTTAATTTGCGAATTTTGTGGTTAGGTCCAAAAACGCAAACTTAAATCATCAGCAAACATTAATAGTCTATGTAAAGTAGGTCCAGGATGGACCAAAATCGCAAAATTGAAGTCACAAAATAATTTTTAGATAAAAATCGCAAAATTTAATAGGCACGAAATATTCTAGTTTTACAGTAAGTGGC
>CM032660.1:47234422-47272039 GCA_019095985.1 Streblospio benedicti
AGTCTTTTACTGTTAGTTACCCTTACCTGGTATTGTGTATGTTATAGTGACTGTAAATCATAGTAATATACATAGCCTCTCTCTCATGATGGTGGCGTCCATATACGCTATGATATCATGAAAGATTGGAACCTCGAAATGTAATCTTTTTTTTATAGAGGTGGTCTCTATAGAGGTGGTCGTAATTGTAGGCTTTACTACCAAACAATCATCAGACGACATCCCACCCTAAAACATGCTTACTGCCTTACATTAAACTGTAACCAGAAGTTCTCATACATCTTATGCAGGCACTTACGCACTCGCTTGCTGAAGGCAAGGTACCAAATCGGGTAGGCGGGTCCGTTCAGCAGAAAGATTATCCTACACACCAGCAGGATTGTGTTGACAGTCTCCGTAGGGCAGGATGTAGGAATCACACCGGGAATTGAGGCAAAAAGCATGGGCATGGAGCAAAGGAGGAACATGGAGACCATGATGAGACTGTTTTTGGTCGCACTGGTCAGGGACACACGATCGCGACGCATCGACTGGTTCTTAAGGGCGTTGTGATTCTTCATTCGCTGGAATCTTTGTAGCTCGGCCCCTGTGATGGAAAGAAGAAAAGACACTGTACACAAGAATCTGGACACAATGTGCGATTTAGTTCTAATATGTTTGTTCTGTATGGATTATGGAGTTTAAGCTATATACGATCATCGGTGGGGCGAGACTGTGAAGAGAAACTCACAGACAACGCTGTACTATGCAGTACGATTCAGAATTGAAACCATGCAAGTATCAAGCCCAAGGCATGTTTTATTCTGGGTACGCATATTGTCACTTCGACGTTATTATGCAAATATTGGTCAAGGACTCTATTCAATATACAGAGTAATGCATTGTAGCTAATATACACTCAGCAATTATGGATGGTGAAATTTTTAAGATTCATTTGTACCGATTCGCTCACGTCGAGGTGGGATTTCAGCAGGTGAAAAAAGTACATGTCCCATGCCCAACGAGAATGAAAAATCATGCACCTTGAAAAAAGTACCTGTCCCCCTACCAAATGCTCCGGTCCCCCCTCCCTGGTAAATATTGCACCGTCCCTTACACATGCGTTTTGAAATAGAAGATTAGAAGATTAATCAATTTTAGGATAATTAAGGACAATGTCACATAGCCACTGTTGGGGCTTGAAGTCTGAACCATTACCACTGTGGCACCTATTTAAAGAAGACCCATCAGACTACTTGATGGGTGGAGGTCGGGGTGGGGATCTCACATTATTGTTGCGTGTATATAATATGGAGTGACCGAAACTGGGTGGTTTTAAATTCACACTTTTGGTATATTGCTGGGTGTCCTTTTCATATTTTTAGTATATCTAGGTCATATTTTTTTCAGATTGGTGTATTATGTCACATTTTTCTTATTGGTATTGTGGGTAGTATTTTGTCAAAAAATAGGTATATTGGTGGGTGCCATTTTCAACCTGTCCGTAGCTCGTTCTCACTCATTTTCAACCCAGACCCCATCCCGACACCGTCCCGAGACCATTCCTGGCAGAATTAAAAGCTCTGCTATTCCAATTAAAGTCAATGGGCCGTCAATTAACATGTTCAGGCATCACATTGTCATTATAGTATTTCTCAAGTATTGCATTCACGGGTAATGAATGTGTGGGAAGTAATACTAATTGGAAGAAAACAATATGCCCAACAAACAAAGTATTTTGATTTTCCCAAACCGGAAACAAAGAAATATAAATATTCATTAATCGACACATCAGTGTTAGCTGTTAATGAGGACGGCAGGCAAGTTGTTAATTAGTGAAAACATGTATGCACGATTATGCAAATATAGTCTGAAAATCTTTACCATATCGTACCAATAACTGAGCACATGTACTAATAAATCGGTTACGTTCAGACTTTAATATGCCGGCTGACCTGACCGTTTTTACAAAATACAATAATTTTCAAGCACGTGACCACTATTCTTATTATTGTGTCTGCTCAGGCGACTTCTATCCAGTATAGAAGCTTACTACGTTTAGTAATGGAACGAAGGCATACACGCAGCACTCGTTAAAAGCATAGATGAATCATGCACTCAGCATTGGCGCATTACCTACATCAGTTGCACATGCGTCCTTTTCACACGCACATATGCAAA
Organism: Streblospio benedicti; assembly: GCA_019095985.1. Classification (NCBI taxonomy): domain Eukaryota; kingdom Metazoa; phylum Annelida; class Polychaeta; order Spionida; family Spionidae; genus Streblospio; species Streblospio benedicti. The sequence goes on from CM032660.1 coordinate 47,236,583, forward strand.
CACACCCATTAAAATGAAACACGCACACACAAAAGAATAGGCGTGCGATCCCCGTATTTGAAGCCAAGTCGAGCCATTACAAGCATGCAAACGACATTCTTGAGACACACGTTTATCCTACTCACTCATTAGTTCACAAACAAAAATACGATGACTGGAAGACAATGTTAATGGAAGGTAATAGTAATATTATGATGAATGAACGAAAAACCCAGCAAATTCAATTTAAAAATGAAAGGAATACAGAAGGAGGAAAAAAGAAAAAGAGAGACGGAAATACATTAGGAGGGCAATGACGAAATAAGGAGAGGACGGCACAAGGAAACAAAATAACAAACATTCAAACGCACAAACAAACAGACAAACAATAAGAGTGCTGAAACGTACCTGGAGAAATGTCTGTGAACTCGAGGTATCGTGATTTGACGGAAGAGTTGCTGGCATTGCTGAGTGTGGGCCCCAGGGGCGAGTGAGCGCCCGGCTGCCCTCCACCCCCGCCCCCACGCTGAGCCTTCAGCGGATTCTCAAGAGCCATCACCTCCTCCATGTTACCTATATAGTATAAAGATGTAACTGTATTTTTTTTTCATTTGCATCATATCTGATCTACATATAGATGATGAGGTGTATACATTATTATCCTTCCATTTTCAAAACAGAAGCTATCGAACAATACACCAAGAAGAAACAGATTGTCTCGGGTGGCGGTGCATGGTGTGCTGTTGCTGGTTGTTTGGGGTGGTGGGGTGATGGTGGCACATGCGGGTACGAGCAAGAACTCAACGTAATATCCACACAAAGGTTTTAGACATCATTAATTCATCTAAAACATATGTATTCCAACACGTTGAACACAATTAAGGACCAGACATTAGGTATTTTTTTTACTAACACTGGGAGGCACAGCGTTTTACTGTGGATGAGTGGGTTGTGGGTCTGTGCCTAGGGTCTGTCTATTATGAACAGAGTAAAAAATCATCTCTGAAGGCCTCCTGAGCGATTGGGCAAAACATGCACAAGTAGTCTCAATAAAAAAGTGTTTTTTCATGGATGCTCACTGCGATAATCAAAAGAACGCTTGAATAATGTTTTTTTAATAGAGGTGGTCTCTTTTGATAAAGCTTGTATTAATTGCAGTGTTCCGACTGCACAATACTAAAACGTGCACTTACATGATATAGACTGGGTGCGTCTCTGATAGTGCACGATGAAGTTGTCGAGGACGTTTCCGTCGCTGATGGTGAAGGCCACGGAGGCGGACGGCGGCGGCTTGGGGCCGCTCCACGCCTGCACCTCGGGCTCAGGCTTGTACGAGCGCTTGCCGGGATTCACAAGGTCAGCAGTACCTACGTATACGTAGAAACTCAATGACTGTGAGCTCATTTCTATTCTCTCTCAGATTCCTTTTCTACCAAGGATATATCTAGCACGATAGCAATAAAGCTCTTGGTAAAACTAAATAATCCAATAGGCTTGAGAATAATACATTATTATTTATTATTTATTTATTTATCGACATCTGGTATAAATCAGCAGTGAAACAAATATGTACAAAAAAACAAAACAAAAAACAAACAGTATACCAGCCAGCCTAGGTGGCTTACATGTCACACACACACGCACACGCACACGCACACGCACACGCACACGCACACGCACACGCACACACACACACACACACACACACACACACACACACACACACACACACACACACACACACACACACACACACACACACACACACACACACACACACACACACACACACACACACATATACAAGATAAACAAAGGCAAGTCAGTACAGTTAATTATTCTGAATCAATAATGAGTTTCGTAGTTCAAAACATTCTTTAATATAAAAGCCAAATTTTCTAATAATTCTTTTGTCCGTCATTAAAGTACTCCATTTATCATTCAAATCTAAATTATTAAAGTCTGTTACAAATTTATAAACATGGTTGAGAAAATCACCACGGAGGTTATTGTACAACTGACATTCGAAAATAAAATGAAATTCATTCTCTATCTTATTATCTTTACAGAGTTTACAAATTCTTTCACTTTCTTTAAGTCTTTCAAACCTCCCAGTCTCAATACGAATAGGTAATGTGCTTGATCTTAATTTAGCAATAAATGATCTGCCTGAACGGGGAATATTGGATGTTACATAATTTTCAGGGGTCATTACTGATTTAAATAGTCTAAAAGTTCTCAGTTTAGGTTGTGAATTTAGTTCTTTTTTCCAGGTTTCTTCAAAGTTCCTCATTAGAGTTGCTCTACTTCTCTCTATTAGAGCTTTAATGTTTACAGTTTAACCATCTGTTAACCAGAGATTGTCCTCTCCAATTTCCTTAAAAACCTTCTTACAGTCCTTTGACCAATTATTGCCCTTTTGCTCTCTATCCCACAAATAAATTCTTTTAGTCAGACGTGTGTCTGGCATATGTTCTATCCTGGCCCATAACCTTAGTATGTTCAGTTTTCTTCTAACTATTGGCGCAGTCCATCCCATGTCACCATTGATTACCACATTACTAGTATATTTATGCACGCCAAGGAAGGAACGTTGGGCTCTATTCTGGATGACATTGGGTTTATCATAGTTTCTAAATCCCCACACCCCTGAAGCATAATCCATTATTGGTGTAATACCAGTTTCATATACCTTGGTGAATGATTTGTAATTTGAACTATTTTGTTTCAGACATTTGTTTATCACACTGCCAAGAGCTCTTGCTGCTGCATCCCCAAGTATATTGGCATTTGTAGTATAGTCTATATTCTCATGTAAGGTACATCCTAAGTATTTATATTGAGTTACTGTTTTCAGGATCTTATCTTCACAATGAAAAATAGGATTTGACTTTTCAGAGCTCTGTTTTCGGAAATGGACTACCTGACTTTTCTTTTCATTGATTTGAAGACGCCATTTATTGCACCAATTATATACATGATCTATCAGAGTCTGCAATTCTGTTTCTTTTTGAGCAAGAATGACTATGTCATCAGCATTTAAGAGGATGTTTACTAAGTCTGTATTACATTTTACCAGTATTTGTTGCTTTTAAGTGGCTTACTAAATCGTTAAGCAAGATATTGAATAAGGTAGGTGACAAACCATCCCCCTGCTTCACCCCAGATTTACATGAAAACCAGTCCGTTAAGTACCCATTAATCGACACAGCTGATACGTTTTCTTTATAGATAGATAATATACTTTTATAGAGTTTCCCACCTATTCCTATGTTTTCCACTGCCCAAAATAGTAGCTCTCTATTAACACTGTCGAATGATTTCATCATGTCAATGAAGCATTAGAATGTTGGTAGGTTCGATGCTTTGCGATTTCTTAATATGCTAGTTAAACTGAAGATATGATCGATGCAGGCTCTTGCTTTTCTGAAGCCATTTTGTTCATCCTCAATTTTATTTCCATTTTCTAGGTATCGAGTAATACGAGAGTTTATAATTGATGTGTACAGTTTTGACATAGTGGGAGCAAGTGAAATACCCCTATAGTTCATTGGTATATGTTTATCACCGTTTTTGTGAATTGGTTTAACTAGAGACATTTGCCATAACGAAGGAGCAAGTCCATTTTTGAAACACATATTAAATAGTTTAAGAAGCAATTGTATACTTAGCTCATTTTTAAAGACCTCATTTGGAAGTTTGTCAACGCCCGGGGACTTTTTAATTTTTAGCAGCATTTATAACCATCCTCACTTCATTCTCAGTAATATCACCATTCATTAGGTCATCTATATTGTCTTCATACCCAGCTTCATTTTCAGCAGCAAATTCTTCTAAAAGCTTGTTTTGAGTCTGTGACATATTGCAAGAAATTATCATCAAAGACGGAAGATGTGACCTGCGAATACAATTGGGCGAAATCCTGCTGCCATTTCTTAAGTACTCCTTTGAATGGTATAAGTTTTGCTTCCATCATCTAGTTCTGCCTCTATGGGGATATTATCTTTTCTTTTAGGACCCAAATTTTTATACTGTTCCAGAATTCACGTGGATTGTTCTCAGGTATATTATCAATGTATATAGCATTTTCTCTAATATGTTTTCTCTTGGCTCTATTGTAGAGCCATGTCAAATGTTTTTCTAGCCGTTTTATATTCATTACGTAGGAGGCTCTTCACTTGGCTATTTCCAGTATTCTTTAGGTACATTTTCTCCTTTGTAATAAATGTGTTCCATTTCAGCTGCAAATTATCATTCCACCAAGGTTTGGGGATGAACCTATTAATACGTTTATTCTGCTTTTCAGAGCTAGACTTCAGAGCAGGCAACTTTTTCTCCATTTCATTAGAATATATGTCAATAATTGATTTGTAAATAGCATCAATCTCATCTTGTTGTTGCATGCCTATATTAATTCTCTCAATCGTATTCATGATTTCAGTATAGCAGTTATCTAAAAAGTGTTCGTTAATCTTTTCCCATTTATGTGCTCGTGGAATGAATCTCTCAATATCATTATTCCCATGTTGAGGGCAGCTATCAACCATCATAGGTTGCCTATTATCCCATTCACAGAGATTTACACTACATGTAAGAAATTTAGCACACATTGAGGTCACTGTGTGTACTTCACATTTTTCAAACATATATACTAAGGTTATTATGTGGAACGAAGAAGTAATCTACAACTGAAGAACCATTTGTTGATATGTACGTGTAATTATTTTTGAATGACGGTGTGCGGCCATTTAAAACGCACATTTTACTTTCCTTCAGAAAGTTAATAAATGTATCTCCATGCTTGTTATTACCCATGTACATACATATAGATACACACATACATAGAGAATGTTAGATAAGATGACCTGGTGTTGATCATATAATAGTGAGACTGACTTTTAATTCATTTGCAGGCTCACACCAGGGATCACAAAGTCAGCAGTATCTAGGTGCAACAATCTGATATGTGCATACTGCAATGTATACATATGAATTTCACATGTGGTAGCGAGTAGAGCTTCTTGCCTTGGTGCAGTAAGTCACCCATACCTGTGTTTATGTAGAAACATTCACAGAGTGTTTCTAAATGCTTGAAAACTCATTTATATTTTCCTTGACCCCTATCTTTTTTTTATCAAACATATCCCTAGCACGATAGGCATAGCTCTTGGTAGAAGTATGCTTTGAGTAAGATATGTATGTAATTGAAAATTAGATAATAGACCAAGTGTTGATGATTTAACAGTGAACTCAACGTTCTTTTTGCAGGCACAGGCTTGTGGGAGCGCTTGCCTGGGTTCACCGATTCATCAGTACCCGTTAAAAAAATATGTATGTGTGTTTCCTAATTGTTGTGGACTAATGCCTATAACCTATTTCTCATTTCCCGTATGCATATTCCTACCTTGATAATCATAGGTAAAGACAAGTTTACCTGCTATGGTAGAAGTTTATTTGACAGTAAGATATAAGAGAGATTTGAGAAGATGATTAGATGTGTACACCGTGCTCAATATGAATGACACAGGACATAAATTTAGATGATTATTTTTCCTATATTTGTGCATAATATTGACAGTAAATGTAGACTTCCTTGAATGTTTTAATTCTTGTGCACACAAATTGAAGCCAAAACAGGCAGTGGAAATGTATGCGCTCATCTGTGCACGAGCCGTGATGCTTAAAGTAATTTTAAAAGTTCTATACATTCCCTGCACATATGCAGAAATACGACTTATCCTTTTATTTTGACAATATTTGAAAACTAGAGACACGCCTAGCTATGTAATTATGAAAATAAAGACAGATGAATGTTGTTAATTGTCAGCATTGAAGATGCTGACGACTTTATTGAGTAATTAGTTGGGGTACAAAAAACGATATTTCTCAACACTGAAGTGATGCTTTACTGAGAAATTACGTGTCACGATTGAGCCAATTCCAAGATGACTTATCTGTGAACTATGACGAGGGCATTGTTAAGAATGATTATCTCAGCTCCATAATGTACATCAATGATACAATCGAGTAAAATGTGTCAGACAATAAATAAATTGTTTAGCTGTCCAGTTGATGGCCATTATACAACGTACTAGTCGGTCTAAGGAATCAAATTACAATTTTAGATGGCACACATGCTAAATTGTAGCACCTGGTTGTTCTGTACAAACCATCTACTGCTTGAATTTCTTTCAATTAATTAAGAACAAGCTAGACGCAAGGTTAACATTATGAACATGTCCATCTATATTCTTATATTTGATACAATACTGTTATGTCTATCGTAAAGTTGCTAGCATTCGGTTGTCGTTCACGGGGGTAATAACGTGCTAAACATAACGTGACCAATTCGTGACTTACCGGTGATCATGTCTTGACCAAGTCACAGGGTGATATAAACATTTTTAATAGAAAATACACACACACACACACACACACACACACACACACACACACACACACACACACACACACACACACACACACACACACACACACACACACACACACACACACACACACACACACACACACACACACACACACACACACACACACACACACACACACACACACACACAGAACATTTAAATAGTGTAAAACACAACTCATCTCACCATCCGAACTAATGCTAGCCGTCCTGTTCCACGGCGTCACTCTGTTTTTACCAACAGGTCTGTTTTCAAACAGAGACTTGAAGATCCAGTAGTATGAGTGTGCGACGAGAAAGCAGGCGACAATGACGCCAATCAGCAGCATGGTGACGGAAATCTTCTGGCCGGTAGACGTATGCGACATGAACGAAACCTCTTGTTTCCGGATGATTCTTCTGAACGGGTTCCAGCTGACAGACGACACGCTGTTGTGAAACGCAAGAACCAAGCACAAGCTTATCCCCAGCGAGAAGAACCAGCCCAGCGTGATGGATCTCCAGATCAGCTTGCGCCTGGTTTTTAGCGACAGCGATGGGATTTTGATTGTCTTGCAGCGATACATTCCGATTGCCGCGAAGATAGAGCAGTATTGGAGAAGGCAAACTGTGACAAAAAACAGTTGGATGTGACCTAAAGAGCTGACTGTCAGCTCTAGATCGAATCCGGAGCAAACCAGTGAAAAAATGCCGAATAATCCAGCAAATGCTAATGTCAAGTTCGTCACGCAAATGTTCACTAGATGTGCATTTGGAGGCGTTTTAGGCTCCGGGGAACTGCAGATGGTGGCAATTAAAAGAGCATTCGCACAAATGCCGAGCAGAACCTCTGAAGTCAAAACCGCCATGGAGGCAGCGAAGCCTCCCCTTGGCATGCTCCAGAGGTCGTCTGCATTCGTACAGTTGGAACACTCTGTCGTTTGGGGTAACGCGATTTTCGGATCTGTGTGGGTGCTCTGAAGAAACATGCTTTCTGTCGTATGTTCCACTGCCTTTGTGTACATTCTACAATTGAAATGGGGATTGCATTGAATATAAGACAAGATTTTAGTCACTTTTGATGTACATGTAATTTTGTTCTGATACCGGTAAGAGGAACAAAGATATGTAGCCTATATACTGCACAGAAGTGCACTTGTCAAGGATCACTGGAAACAAATAAAATGTTAAGTCATCCTTGGTAGCCTACCTTTGAAAATGTCAAACTAACAATGATTTCATTATCATACTACTTTTAAAAACATTCAAATACGTCCAACTTATATATATGTACGACTTACTTTCAATGTTGATTTTCCATCCGAACTTCCATTGTCCCCTCCTATTCCCCCGAAAAGTAAATCTACGCACCACCTTACCCGTTATTACTACAACGTGCAGATGAGAAACCCTGTAATGGCGGACTCGCTTCGTGTTCATACTATGCATTGTACCTGGCAGATCAACCGTCTCCATAGAAACGCAACCGTGCTTTAATGAGCAGACTCAGTAGTATCAACATTGACAGTGGTGAATATATAGGTGTATGACGAGATGTACAATGACATCAAGCTACCTACGCCTATGTTGTTTACCCATTAGTGCTCAATCGGTGATTATTTGATCACAAGTTGATGCCTATGGGTATGTGTTGCTCAGATTTTGCACCTTACAAGGTGGAGTCCAAGGTCGCTGTATTTTTTTCTTCTGAAGAGCCACTTTATATAATCTATAGTGTTTTTTGTTTTCTGAATGTGAGGATGTACATTTGACAAAACTTTACATTAAAACCTCCAATCAGGATTCATCATATAAAGAGACCACATTTTTAATAAGACTTATTCACATGGTCTCAGACGTAATTAACCGACCGCTGTGAAACTTCGTAATAAGTCCACCTCTCTTTTGAGACCACCCCTAGGCCCAAGTGGTCCTAATAGAGGTGTTCTAATTGAAGAACACACACAACTAAATGAACACTTGTATCTAACTTCAGAATTGTAAATGTACGAGGTTTGCTTTACGCTATCTAACTGATTCTGAATTGTATTTGACACCTTCTTGACCGTCCTTTGTGGTTACCCATCTACGTGTCATACGATTTGATCTGCCCCTATTTCATAAGGACCACAATGGGCCCTAGCTCTTTGGGGGTCATTATGGCTATTTGTTTGCTCCCACCTTTTTACATATCTAAAAGTAACGTGATTCGAGCTGTATTACTTAGATTTGGTTTGTACGTCACAAATAGTGATCTCTTGTCACTTATTTCTACAGTGGCTCCTCACGTGGGTGGACGATGGCTATAATGGGATTCCTGGTTTGTTATCACTATACAGGTCACACTGTTCCAACTAGACTACTCAAATTCAGTTTTCAAGTTAGAAATAGCAACATGCAGCGGGCACCTATATATTGTGGACCACGATGGTTCATATAAGGGTGCATTATGACAAATAGATTAATCCCCGGCTTGTCACCAATCTACAAGTCACACTGTTAGAGCTATGATATTCAAATTGGATCTGTAAAAAAGTTAGAGATAGTGACCAGCTTGAACGAATTTCATATGGACCATAACGACCACATTTGGTCTTGACTCGTTACCAAACTACAAATCCCACCATTATAGTTAGTGTTTCCAATATTGTACAGTATAATATGTGTAACAGTGGCGTAAACAATTTTTTGTTACACAACTGCAGAGGTGTGAATACTTTGGTCATGCTGTACTGTTATAATTTTTTTATCTGTTGCGTATAAACCTAAGTGGGGATTATATTTTAGTTTACGTTACTAAACCTTGAATGCTAACAAACATTATCGGTTGCCAATAATTCACATAACTATTAAGAGGCGGCCTATTTGTTTATACGTTAAGAATAATCATGTAATGAGTACTAAATGTTGTAGATTTATGATTTTATTCAGTCAGTATTTTTTAACATATTTATACATTTGGATCACAGACAAACAACAAACAATACATGATATCAGGAATACTTTCAGTGAAGAGTTGAAAACCCATAGTCGCCTATGAACAGGCTTGAAATACATTCCTTGACAACAAGAACAGCTATATTAAATACGGTGCATTCCAAATGTTCAGTATCTGAATTGATGATCATGAAACAACATGAAACATTTGGGTAATACAACATTATCTTTGTGACATACAAAAACATAAATATATAAATCATTCGTGTCATGTCAAGTATTGTCATCACGGAAGGGTGAAAAAGAGGGCAATGTTTTCGATTTCTTCATCCTTTTATTGCATTCATGGGAAAGAAGTTCACATTCAGAAATACCATTATTTTGCACTGTTGTTTGTGATTCATCAAGGGAGGGAAACTGAACGCCAATCCCATCAGGTCTGGCTGATGCATGAGGGGAAGACTTACTACCTTTAAGATTTGGGAGACGGAGGTCCGCTTCAGAAGAAACAGTCTTATGAAGAGACGATGATGAAAACTCAGTGATAGTGAGGTCGCGGTGATTTGAAAGAGATGGAAAATGTAAAACAGCTTCAGAAATTTCGACTGGGGGTTCATTTGTTTGCTGCACACATGCTATTGTTTGGTCGTCAAGGTTTGGAAAATGTAGCTTTGGCCATGAGGAGCCTTTAGGTTGGTGAGTTTGAAGTTTAGCTGCAGGGTCATCATATTGACTTAAGACAGTGGGAAGATAAAAGCCTTGTTCACGATTCCTGGTATTGATAGGACGCGGAATTCGAGACTTCTTCACTCCCACAGAAGGTAATGCAAAATTCTTGCGTTGTCTTTCAGCTTCACAATTCTCTCTCTTTGGGTTGCTTTCAGTGGCTTTGATTGGTGGTAGTGGTATAAGGGCTAATTCATCTACTTTGCGTTCATCAGTAGGTTCTGGGCTGTTTTCTTCGCCCTTGTTATTCCTGTAATGCAAACATATAACTTGAAATTCGATGCTAATTTGCAGGTCTATTTATAGTATTTAAACTTAGATTGCTTTTAGAAATTAATCAGAGAAAGCCAAAAATGTATCTATATATATATATATTTTGTCCATGCCATTGAATACTTGAATACCTCATACCAATTTTACCATACCAAGCATAAGATATTTATTTAATAGAAGTCAAAACAATCTAGCAAACAAGCATAAGATAAGTAATTGCAATTACCAATTGATGTTCTTATAAACCTGCATATTTTGTCGAACAGGCAAACTTGAATTTTTATTTTTCACAGGCACTGATGCAGTTTGTGAGATTAAATTGTGAGTTCTGTGGGCTGAACCTTTGTGCAATACTGGCGGCAAACTTTTTGGACGCTTATTCATAAAGTACAAGTTACTATTATCCTGAGATTTAACATTTAATCTGGTCATTATATTCGTATGCACTGTAGCCATGTCAATCTCATGTATTTGTTTAACATTGCGTTTCTTCGACAGGTTCTTCTGTGAATATTGTGAAACAGCTCTTAAATTTGGTTTATTCTTCTGTGAATAATGTGAAACAGCTCTTCCATTTGGTTTATTAGAAGCACACACTTTTGTTATATTTTCCACTTCACATTCGGTGTTTTTCACACGGAGATCATCAGACCACTCAATTAAGTAATCAGCATAGGACTTAATTTCTTTTTCATGCGTTTTAATATCCTGCATGAGGATCTTGTACTTTTCTATCTGTTGGGGTGATAGGGCACCAGCAGTCTTCCAGCTTCGCAGTCTGTAAGATATCCACCGTGGATACCGGAACACCTGAAAAAGACACAGAAACTTTTACTATTGAATCTATTAGTCTCTATTTCACTGTAAATTAACATACATCCATTCAAAGTTACAACCGTTTTAAGTTTCCACATATGCTTTCCCAATTGTATTTTGTAATATCGTTTTCTTACATTTCATTAGCAGAATTTATAACGATTGTTACATATATACACATGTTATAATCTCAGACGCTAAGCAGCTAATGCTGTGCCAACTTAAACAAAAATAGACTACAAAAAATAAAATACAACAATAACATCATAATCGTGTAATTTGGCTTCTATAGACTAACCATATCATGGGCACATGAGCAGATAGCAACTGAGATTGATGAATGACCATTCCTTATTTTCCACCTTCATTGTTTACCTGCAGTCTATAAGTAACCAATGAAGTGTGTGTGTGTGTGTGTGTGTGTGTGTGTGTGTGTGTGTGTGTGTGTGTGTGTGTGTGTGTGTGGGGGGGGGATAAAGAATGGCTCTTGAATCATATCGACTCTTGGCATGTTTCAAACTAAGATACACACGCCATGCCGTACGGCCCCCCGGGTGTTTGATATGGACTCATGAGAAACTTATGAAAATGGAAGAAGAAAACACACTTTTTTGGGGTGCAACAATGTTAGTACATACTCGGTGCCAAATGTGGTCTCTCAGCCGTTTAATCTTCTGCACACTTCTGAGCGTCGAGTCGTCCACATTGTTGTACTCCTCTTCCATCACGCTCACTGCTTCCGCCAGGAGCTGCCTGCATGCTCGCAGACACAGGTCTTTGTCACGTGAAAAGAGCACTTTTAGCAAATCCTTGTTGGTCACACCGCCATCTGTGATAAAAAAGAAGTAAATGCAAAAATAAATAATCAATTCATTATACTGGACAGTTCAGTACAAACGGCTATGTATCGGTTTGTTGTATGTGCAAATAATTGCAAGATCCATATGATATTGTAATTGGATAACAAGGAATTTATAAAAAAAATCAATGAGAATTAAATTCACCCCCCACACCCACCCAATTATGTAGAGATTCCCCCAAACTACCGATGCATGTTCTTCCAGAAATACAAAATATTTGATCAATTTGTAGTAAAGAGAGAGAGAGAGAAACAAACATTGCCAACACTTTAAATGTCGAACTGCAGTGTAATATTTTCTTTGGGGTAATATTATCCGATATCATATACGTATGCTTAATTCAAGACAGTTTAACATATACCTAAAGCGTTGTTTGGATTTACACCCATTGCTTGGCGGTTGTCCGCCTGCCAATGTATATGCAGACAATTTTAATACATTCTATGAATTCAATCATGAAACGCACAAATGAAATTATTCAAATGGTGTCCAAAGTCTAAGCTATACGTATGAATGACAAACGTTCAACGTAAACGTATTCGTCGAACCATTTGATGGATAGGTACGTTAAACGTTTAGACATATATCGTTACATATCCATGAAAAGCCGCTAGATCATTATGAGATGGAAATACGTGGCAACGTGGAAATAAAGTTAAAAAGTTAGAAATTAACTCACAATATACTTAAATGTATCATACAACTTAATGCAATACGCTTATACATAGTTCACAGAATTTGAATTGGTAGAATTGTCACTAATAATCATTATGACACAACGCAACCGCGACCTTCATATAAATTTGAACGACTAAGTAGATTTATTAAATGTATTATTAGGCTAATATATTAACCAATGCATTATAAGTTGTGTGTTAAGCAGTTGTCGAGATAGCAATTGTTTGTTTTTGATTGCTCAAAAAGTTTGATTTCCACAGACTATGACTACGATCTAAATTGTAACAGAAATGTTTACGTTGATAACGTCTAATAGGCAAACGGATGTTTAGAGTTTTTAGTTTGTGAGCTAAAATCTATCTTTTTAAAATTGAAAATAATATTTGTAGAGAATAGTTAAGAAGACAAGAAATAAATAAAAACAATTAAATTCAAGTGGATTTTAAACTCGATAATCCATACGTTTCATATGATATCTGCCATGTTTCATCAGGGTGATGATCATGTGATTTATAGTGATGTAACTAACTCCAACTTGGGCAGGGCTAATGGGGTGATGCGCTAAACTAAAACAGTTATTACTCCTAAAAGTATTGATATGTTATTTAGGAAAACAAATATTCATCATTTTATCTGTGCACACACAGAATTAGCCAAATCAGCTCAAGCTTAAAAGGGATGTTATTGATAGTGTACTGTCAAAGTAAAAGATTTAGGTCAAAGTATGTTTTAAAATACAATAGATGAAACAACTACGTTTTTTTAAAAAACGTTATTTTATTTCATTTTCTAAATTTTAGCGATTGATATGTTGCACACTTTATTTATACAAGATAGTAAAGCTGCACGAAGATTTGACTCACGACAAAAGAACTTTAAGCTAATCCCCAAATAATTGAGAACAGTCTATGCATATCAATTTGATAGTGCACGTGTTTACCAGGGATTTGTATAATCATTCTTAGTATAAACGTATGCCTTAATTGTCATACCCATTCATTATATAAATGCATACTATATATAGCATCTTCTAACAATGAATTCTGCAATACAATGCTTAGTTTACTCCAATTTAATTGAAAATGAGGAAATTATATTATATATTGTTCACTAGCAGAACACAAACTGTTTGAAGAATAATACTTAATACAAATTACCATACAAATAAATGCTGGAATGTTTTACTTAGAAGTATGATGTCCACACTTTACAATATTTATCTCCTGAATGAATTACATTGTACTTCAAAAATAATTTTACAAAACACTTTTAGCTTTTAAAAATCACTATAAATATAGAAATAATCATATACTTGAACAATTTAATGCCAGTTCTAAAACGTATTCACACCATTTATGCCAATCCATTAATTATTGGTCCTAACAGTGAATTTCAATGCCATTGCCGGGCCAGTTCAATGATCATCCTTGTGAAAGAGCGTTTTTTTCTTCAAAACCAATTTAACTTTATCCTTGCAAATTACATCTCCCATTAAGTTAACAAAACACATTGTGGTATATAAGTATAATTTCCTATGCGGTCCATTGAATACTACAAGTGCCTAATTAAAGACGAAGCGCCCCCCCCCCCTTAGTATCCCAAAGGGTCCCGTAGTTCTGCCTGCCTCCTCTTGCGGTATTTGATGCACTTGCCCCACCAAGAGCGCTCCATGCACACCTTCTCCTCCTTGAGGATGAAGCACTTGTTGCCGATGACGTTAAAGAAAAGAGCTCCCACCATCTCACTCACTTCATCTCCTGACGTCTTCAGGCAGGTGTGGAACCTGAAAGTACAAATATTATTGTTTTGAGCTGTATATCTTAGAACTATGTTTTAGTTTTATTGGTAATACACATATTCTCTATCTTACGTGAAGAAGCCACGTATACGGTCAGATGGTGTTTAGGCCTAGTATTGAAGCCGAATCGGCCGTGATATTACGAAAATACTAGTTTTTAATCAATTCTCTGTGTATGTTTTATGTGTTATTAAATATGTTTCAAATTAATTATTTGCTCTTCTGACGGATTTATCTCAAATGACCTCAAGTCAAGACAGACAATTACAGAACATTGCTAAAGGCCTTTGAAGTTGTTATTCATCGTGTTCATTTTATCAGACGACATCAATCTATTGACGAATATTGTCTACAAACACCATCGTTATCACAACAAATGGTTTGCAAATAACGACTGAACTATCTGTTATCTTGTCAAATGACTACCCCCAGCACTTAACATTGACAAATGCGGCACTCAAACTTACTATTTGGGTGTCTTAATTATCACGACAGGTGGTTGGACGGTGACTAGTCAATGAATGGCCTGATCTGACTATCCAATCACAGGCCTAGCTGCCTGACACACCTTTTTGTCCATTCATCTATAACCTTGTGGAAGATTACTATGAATGAATGACAGCACATGATATTGATTCAAACGTACAGTGCAACTTCAAAATATAAGTCATAAAAGTAGAACAGTTAATTTTGCTTTTTATAAGGATGAATCACAATAAAGGTGGAAGATATGCGTCAGGGGGAATAATTCTATCTTAGTGATAATAATGTTGTTTTAACTGCATGCGCGCTTTGTTTAACTGTTAAGTCCCAAAATATCCTTTGAAACGTCATATAAAATCGCAGGATTTGTAGATTTAATCAGCTTTACGTAATGATTGCACTTGAAGATATAATCGTCTGGCCAAAGGTACTTTAGTGAAACAAAACCAGAAAAAGATATTTTATTTTTTATTTTCTGTGAACGACCACATTAAACGCTCAGTCGTTCACCGCTTTTTAGGATTTTAGTACAATTTATTTGACATCACTGCTTTAAAATGAAACCAGGCATCAACTAATCGTTAATATATGAAGTCCTCACTGGGATAGACACGTATTTTGTAAAGAAAAGCAATGGGGCAAACGGAATTTGACATAAATGGTTAAATTCATTAAATGCTTCAGCACACGTTCTAAATAGGAGCGTAACTAAGTAACAGAACATTAAAAATATCAGACGAGATGGTGTGATTTCGGGGTGGTGCCATTTTGAATATGCAGGGGAAAAAATAGATAGTTGAACACTTGCCAACAAAGTAAATAGAAAAAGTTGAAAAGTTGCCAAAAATACTACCTGGGTTTATCGCTAATATATAAGTATTGTCATAAAACCAATGCCTTTCTCACAGGTTGTTCTTCCATTTCTACGAATACGCTAAAGGCAAACTTGTTAAATTTATTGATGTAGACCAAACGACAAATAACTTTCACATGCCATGTGAAATTGAGATGCCGACACCAAAAACATGTCATATGTTGTGAAAAAGACAGCCATATGCTGGTTATAAATGATGGGAAGATTGACTTAGAATGGACAGCCGCAACTGTTAGAATGAAAAGGAGTCCATGAGAAAAGATAAGGCTATATGGTAGGCTACTTTATGATTGTGGTGTGAAGAGCTACTTTGTAAATATCTAATAGGAAATGAAGACTCTTAATCAAAATTTTGACAAGAGCACTTGTTAAATGGAGATATTTTACCTAATATTTAGTATGTAATGTGTCATATTTAGTAGATAAATAGCTCTTTGTGGTATGCAATTAAAGCTGCCTACTTGAATGGAGTGATGATCACCCAGCAATACGATAAGAAATAGTTACAGATAGCCACCCACTATGAGTTACTTATTTGCGTTCTGTGGACCAGAAATTTAAAAATGACCGACTATAAAAGAGCAAACATTTCAATATCTCCGTGAGAAAGTAATGTCGTCAGGATGTATATGAGATCTAGACCTAGATCTTTGTGCAAACACTTTCACCATAATACACAAAAGTGATTAAAGTGTTTTCACTCAACGATTATATTATGTTTCTTTGATAACTCTTAATCGGGGCCCCAGGGATTATTGGTTTGGTGCCATTACGTTTCCACAGTACGTTGGCGGTCATCCAACCCAAATAAAACCTAGCCACGTGGACACTTCACTACTAGGGACACCTCTCTAATAGGGACACCTTTTTATTCTACCGTTGTTATGCTGTGTTACTGAATATGTGACGCTAGTGGACTACCTTTGCTACTCCGGCTACTCCCACTGGTGTCCCTAAAAGCGAGGTTTTACTGTAGTTTTTTTGTAGATGGGTTGGTATCTATCGATGTTTGCAAAACAACGTGCGTACACAGATTATTATATTTACAAACATATAAACATCATGTACCATGTGCCTTTGTGACGTAATAATGGTGTGATTTAGAGGATCTCATGATTGGCTCAAATAAGTGGCGCATTTGCCTTGTAAACAACATCAATAATAAAACACACCCAATGCTAAATAATATTATAATGACAATGTCATAAGAACTGGCTCGCTTGGGTGAAGTTGTGTCAAAAATATAATTTCCTGATTCTCCAGGAAATTAATATATTTAAAATGTTGTAGCCTTCAGAAAAACCTTATTGAATATATCTATTTAATAGTTTTAATGTACTATACACCTTAAGAATTTGGACCCTGAGATCTCATTCCCGAAATAAACACAGTAATTTAATTGAGCAATTGATGACATCCATAAAGTAGTAAGATCAGAGAAAAAACACAATTAAGTGAGAATCACTTTTATCACACGATTTTGTAAGTGGCTATGTTAGAGATGAGAAATCTCTGTCTTATTGAAGTTGGCATTGACAGATCTTAGGGTGACAACCACATTTGATAAGAGTAATTTTTTTTACTTGATAGTCTTATCATAATGAGGTTACACATACAACTACAGCTAGGACATGGGAAACTAGACAAAAAGCAGAAAAATCCAGTTTATACATAACCCAGTTGCTACTTAAATATTGTGACTGTAAGTGACCACATCTAATATACATTTAAAACGAGTATAGTCATTGATTATGCCGTAAAAAAGTGAATGAACTTTCAGTAGCTCTGCAAATCTTTTGCACTGACTAGACCATTATACACTGATTGTAACATCTGTGGAAAACATGTTAAAACTTCAATAAATTAAGAGGCAAACGTGACATTTAAGGCCATTAAAAAGTGGTTGAATTACATTCCCAAGGCCTGCTTAGCAAGAGGACATCAGTATTAAGAGTGCTTTGAGACACACCTTCAGAAAGTCACCAGCATATGCAAACTTTCTAGCTATTTGCAAATGTCTAGAATCAATTCAATTTAATCAAATGTAAACTCACAAAAAATAAATGTACACATAAGCATTTTATGTTGACACAATTGTGTAAGATATGTGTGTCATGCCTTTTTAATGTGCTTTTTAAAGCTTTCAACGAGACACATATCATATAAATGATAGATCTAGATAGATACTTTCAATGTTAGTATGATAGTTTATCATCAATTGATGCTTCGTGTGTATTGAACAATATTTAGACAACTATATCATGCATATGATAGGAAAGTTGAGTAAGAAATTTCAATCTCTCTGAAATTGAATAGAAACTCATTTACCAATATTCTGATACTACACCACACTTAATGACGAAAACCAGTAATCAATTGCAAAGGTACACTGTACCAAAATTTCTAGAAGCTTTGATTTTTTCCTCATTTCCTTTCCATTCCACGAAGTTCAGGTAAGTCTATACATAGATAAAACGTTTCACCACAAGTATGCGTGGTTTATAAAAAACGCAAGCAAAAGTGTGCTGCATGCTTATGTTTAGATTAGAAAAACAAGCATTAGTTTTAATATTGCCACGAGACCCAACTTACACGTCTTTCCACCTACATTTCAATGTCTCTTGATATGTTTAGCCTTGTAATCAATGCCATATGGCTTAGTTTGGCAAATTATTTCTCTGGCTACCCTTTTTTACAATGACTGTCAAACTCGTGTGGCCATGGCACAGTGTCTTGAGTCTCGAGACAAAACTATCGCGTGGTTTTGGGCACATATCACCTGTAAAGCCCCAGTCTGACTGTCACGAATGTCAGTACCCGGATTACTATATACCGAGGGAGAGAAATACGTGTACACGGGGATTGGGTTCTTTCCTTTTTAAAACACGTTTTAGGTGACGCGACAATGTTACAATTAACAATGGCGATAATACAATGACTACATGATTCGGCTTCAATATTCGGTACTGTAAGAGCATTGCTTAACATATTTTATGGTCTAGACGGTAGTCACGCTATTTAGAAAAGTGGACCATTAGCGGTTAAAAAAAAAAAAAAAAGGAAGAGCAGTACTGCTTAAATTGATATACGAGCCACATTACACCATAAATGCTACAACATTGCAGGATTACGATCATTGCTTCAAATATTTGCATTTATTATATTAGACCCAGTAGCATACACATATAGATACGAAGAAAGGCTAAGGCTTATATTAAGGTTTAAACTGTTGGATAAGGATAAGGATAATAATGGCCAAAAATGTACTTACTGATCGTCACATTCGCAGTGAGACAACGTGTGGAACCGGTAGTTGAAATAGTTGAACTTGTTGGTGAATCCCTCGATGGTAACGGTGCAGTGATCGTGATTGCGACAACACTTATCAGTTTCGATATTTTCTCCCAAGTCATAGTAGCTGGAAGCCATATTTCCGTTGCCACACCAATTGGTGCCGGGATAAATGAACATACTCCTTTTGTTTCTCAAGTTGTTGGCCGCCTTCCCTTGGTCTTCAACAATAGCGTCCTTAGGCAACTCCTGTTCACTTTCAATGTCATTCTCAGTGATATCCTGCTCCATGTTCAGGTGATGCTCCCGATTGTATCTCTTCACTTGATCTTTCACTTCACGATGGAGAAACTTGCACATTTGCTTCAAGTTTTTGAAGCTGAGAAGCTCACGGTATTCCTCGGGTAGTTCGTCTCCCAGCTCGTGGAAAGTGGAGTTAGAGCCCCTGCCCAATCGGGCCTGCAGCGTGGCCTTCAAGTCCGCCTCCCTCCAGTCTTCTCCGGCCCCGAGCTTGAAGAACTTGATGATGAACGTGTTGATGGAATCGTCGTCTCTGACGAGGTCGCAGTCCACCAGTTCGTCTCTCGTCTGGTAGATGAGACGCACGAGCAAGTGTCCGTTGGTCACTTCACGGAGGAAGATGCCTTTCTCTCCCAGACCGGCTGCCATCATTTCCATGGCGAGGAGCCCTCGGTGGGACACTCGCAAGTCGAGCTCCCCTGGGGACGGGCGTTCTGTGCTCACCAGGTTGATGCCTTTCCATTGGTGGTGCCCGTTGACCACGTCGAACACTCTGGCGTAAGTTGTGGTAGCCGTCAAGCAGATGAAACTTACGAGTAGAACAGCGAAGTTTGCCATGATGTTTTATTTCAAAGGTCTGAGCTGCTTTTCTTGTTGTTATGCAGACGACAGACGATTCAACTCTGTTATGTAAGTTGACCAGCGCTAAGGTTTTATAGTGTCGTCTGCTTGAGGTTGGCGCAGGTCCAAGGAAAGAACAAACTTCCCCCGCACGCCACTTCACAACCACTATCAACAAACACAGGAACGCCGAAAGAGCACGTGGAGTTTGTGAATGGGCATATGTAGCCAATCGAGGCACTGCGCCCTGGTTATCAGCGAGGTGTTCTAGATAGGCTTTGTGTACTTTATGATGAATGCGGTTAATCTTGTATCATTAGAAATAAGTCGCACCGGATGACTTTTCAAAGTACGCATGTACCTCACGGTGGAAGGGTGATGATAATTAGATCAAGCTATGTTCGTCATTTAAACAAAAAAGGAATATATATTTGTACATTGAAATGCGTAGCAGGTAATGTGCATTTGATAGAGTGGGATAAACATGTTGACTAACCTGTTGTTTTTTCAATTATCATGGGCAAAGCAAAACTTTTATTACTATTCCTATATACATTCTAACACACCAGTCTAACAAAAGGTAAAGTGTCACGTTGCTGGATTTCAGTCGCACCTCTGGCCACATTTCTTCATTTCAAGAATGACATTGAACTACATTTCATTCAGCTTTACTTTATGCGTCACCACATCATGCGTAGGTCACTCGACCAAACGGATACCCTGATTACTGGCCCCAAGTTTGCCTTCAAGCAAAAACTCATAAATGCATCCTGTTGAATACATATGGCTCTCTTGGTACGGGCCGTACTTGAAACTTGGCGAGGAGGGAGATGCCTCTACACAGCACCAAACGACCGACAGGAATCTTGCTTTGGGGGACACTGTGATAGCTTAAACAGGGCTTCTTGACTAGTGTGACCACCTTTTGTGTGCTACCGGTTTAGTGTTTACATTGCTTGATTGTTGCAACTAACTTGATGATAAGTAAGTAGGCCTGATATATACGATGTTGTTGTGAACTACAACCAAGCACCGATCGACCCCCTTGGTCGTTGCACTGTGTTTTAGAGTGTACAGTAAAATCTCCCTAATAATATAAGACAAGCAATTGGAAGAAGAAAAATAGCGTTCCAATAAGTCAGGGGTCCTCCATGAATATATTTAATTAATGACATCCTGGTATAAAGAGTAGATTTATGGAAACATATTTGAAATTACAGTACATGTATCTACAGCAGACAGCCTAAGTGGCTTACACTCATCCAGAAAAACAAAAAGGTGTCCCAAATAACGAGGCCCTTAGCAAGGTGTTACTGTATAGTTTTATCAAACATATGGTACAGGATTTAACGATCATGGATTGACTGGCGCAACTAACAGATATGCTATACTATATCTAGTAGGCGTGTTTGCATTTAGGTGGTATTTTTTCTGTTAACTTTTTTTCTGATCATAATGACGTCATAATGAGTAATGCAAGTTGGGAAAATCGAAACCAGTGAAATCATATCCGTCTTGTACCTGGCTATACAATTTGTAATGGTTTATAACTATATATGTATCCTTATTGGATTGTAGTTTAAAGACCAGGTGAATTTCATGAGAACATCCTGGCGTACTAATGTGTTTCCCCAAGGTTCCTTGCGAATTCCTGGTGTTATATTAGTCATTTTTTATGCTATTGGGACATCTATGTTATAATTAAGATAAAGAGTGCTTATAAAAATGGAATTGAATTAATAGTGCACTCTATGTCTAATTTGTTCTGAATGTTTTCTTTTTCTTTTTATGGATGGTGTAGACTAAACAGACTGCCAGACATGTGCATTCTATTGGAAGGCAGCATAGAAGAATACAGCAAAATATGTAGTATACTAATTGAACACTTTTTTGTCAAACACGTTCAAATAATGGAAAGAATGTTAGTATCAGACTCATTTACGGTGACGTTGTTAAGTCACAGCTTGCACTTAAATACCTTAAACCCCAGTCTCACTATCGCAAGTGTTAATCCTCAACTAGCTATCTTCTTCTCTTACAAAGCTACCATCATGCATGTGTTTCCATCTGATGTTCCTTATTAATGAAGGCTAGGTTTGGGGGAATCTTTTGTCGGATCTATAAAGTACATAATACAATTTTATTCTTTGCTGACCTTTGGTGTCACAATCGAGTTTGCCCATCGAGAAAATGCTAACGAGCCTGAAAAGTCAGCATTGATTGTGAGAATTCGTGAGCAGGACCAGGTTTTAGAAAATTTTATTTGTAAAGAAACATATAGAGAAGTGATCATGGGCCATGTTTTATTAGTACATGCATGAATTCCATGACCTTGGTGCGGCTGTTCAGCTTAAAACGCGCAACACGTGGAGTAAACATGTCGACGGAAAAAGTACGTTTTTGTTTTCTATGACGTTTACAAGGGAATGCATGTGTAATATATTTTCATATTGTTCTAGCTGTTTTTATCGTTTAAATGGGTTTTGATACATACATCGCAAACTTTAAAAACGTATAGGCGCCGAACATTTTCGGCCAAAATTTTGACGGCCTTGTAGACTATGTGGTTTGCGGTATTATTGAAAATGTATGAATCCCATCAAGTAGTGCCTGAATAGACAAGATACTCAATTAATTACTTTACTCAATGCAATAGGACCATGGGCAGAGCAGTTATACAGTATGATTCTTAAAGGAGGTTCTACTGTATCAATAAAATGCACACCGGACCAGACAGACAAGTGAGAATATTAGCCCAAACTTTTTGCATGTTGTCTGCGGCCAAGAAAAAAAAAGATGGATTTCGTTGTGTAACAATTATACGTGAATCGTCTTTCATGTCTGCACGCGAGATTTGTAAACAAGCCCGGATTTAAACCACCTGTTATGTCAACTCCATGAATGTTGTGAATGAAATACAGTACTCGCCTCAGCATCACGCCATTCTGAAGTGGTGTTTTGTGAGTCTGTCTAGTCGTCTGGAATTTGCATTTGTGGATCTTTTTGGTGAGAAATAAGAGGATAATGGTTGCATTTCCCCCGTTCCCAGGTATCCCTTCTCATTTAAACAGTAGGAATGAATTATGTTTCAGCTTAAGTGCGAGCAGGGTGATTTCAGGGTCTGCAGTACTTGCACATATATCACTAATATTTTGAATTTTAAGCATCGATGTGATGTGAACAAAATCCTGCCTTGGTCCTAATATTACACATTTAGTGCTTGTTAAAAGATGGTTGGTTTTAAAGAAGATCTAAATATCGCCAGATCCAGGTTTAAAACCAACTTCAAATCTATTTAACTACATGCGACCAGTTGGCGTTGCGGGGTTGTGCATTTTGAAACCTGGTTCTCATCTTCAAGACTATACTGGATCTGACACTGGCCATGATGATTTTATTTGAATATTGTAAAAAATATTGTTATTCTAGTAAATGAAATTAACATATTAAACTGTAATCACTTTACGTCTGTTTATACACATTGTAAATACAATGACATTTTGAAGATGTTTGTGCATTCATGGGTGTGTTGGTGTTAATATATATTGTAGTGTAGGAAAAAATATCCAGGTGTGTAGATTCAACACACACTGCAGGTCTTAGAAGCATACCGAAAGATCAAAATAAGATTTGCATTAAATACTGGCATGCTTCTCTGTATCTTCAATGTCGTCGGTATCCCTCTCTCACTAATTTATCTTTCTCAACTACCTGGGGACTATACAAGACTTGCTACAATAGTACACGGTGTCTATTCAATCCCAATAACGTTCGCTCACCTTACCTGTACCTATTTAATGAGTAGGTGCTATGGAGCAGTGTCCAACAAGTTAGGGATGAGCTGATAATATATACGTCATGATTTGCATTTATGTATATACTTTGTAAATGATAAAGTTGTCGTCACATATTTATAGAATCAACCAACAACTATTAACAAGAATTATAATCACAGATTTATAGAGCAGTGAACATATACAACATGTAAAGCACCAGACCTTTTGAAATTACAACCTCACACTTACAAATATGCCACACATTGTATATAAAATACAAATATCAGTATCAAAATATATTATATGAAATGCAATAACATCAAAATTTATTTATAGTGGATCCATAGTAACTTTTTTTCTTATTTACAAAATGAAAAAGGATTCGTAAAACTGAAAATTGAATATTCTATTAAAAATATTAATTGATATTCTATTTGAATCATCACATATTTGTATCCAATTTATCTATTATCTTAAAATATACAATATAACTCAGATCTCTAACTCAGTTTTAAGTTGTTTTTCCCAATGAAATATTTTCTACATTAGCAATCTAGTATTACTGAATGTTAATAATGTAAAAATAGTTGGATACACATATACATGTACCCATATACATATTATTAGTGTTTGGAACAAGTGTCATAATTCTTATCACAAAATGCTTGTAGCTCATTTACAAAATACATAAATGGTCAGAAAAATATCTAAAAAAAATAAATTACATCTTTGAAGTCAAATACTGCTATTTTCACCTTGGCAAAACTTTGCAAAAATGTACATGGCTTACAAAACAACATTACAAAAATATCCGACTCATCATGTGTACTATTCAATAAAAATACTAAAATTTAATTTATGGTTTTTCACTTCCTGATATAAATGCATTTTTTAAAAATAAATATTATATGGATAAATTTTGCATTTCAAACCAAAAGGTCATCGAAATACTATTATGGAGCATGTAAATAGTCATCGCTGGTAAAAGGTTGATTATTATTAAGCATTAAGCCTAGGTTGCAAATAAATTAATAACAGCATGAACGAGAAGCAAAGCAGAGGTCAATACAGGGAAAATCAACATCTGACACACCAATGTCCCTCAGTGTCATGTATATAAATAATCTAATGTATGACTGAACCATGGTCAGGTGCAGTGGCAGCATACCTCTCACTGTCATGTCATTTTCATGGGTTTTTAGCGTGTCCTTGAGTTTTCGCACATACAAAACCTATGAATTCCACTGTTTGCACCTCTCTTGAAAAAACTGGATCTGCTCGTGACCAAACTATACTATGCTTTCCTTCCGGAACAGAGACAGCGGAAGTTTTTGTCGACTTTTGTAGTCTGCGATGAACCTCATTGTGTACTCATAACCTTGCTGAAAATGCGAAATAATGTTTTGGTTAAAACGATTGTGTTATTTCGATTATGTTTATTAGAAATTATATTTTGATGAGATATTTAATTGTTAGCAGACTGTCCGTATGCTATTTGAACCACACAAATAGTTATAACTACCTTCACATTTCATCAATAAAATCATCAGGATAGTTCTGTAAGCATACATCAGTACAGTGTTCTGAAGTTCCCATATAAATGGCAATAGATGGTCACTATTTGTAAATTCAATAGTTGCTAACCGAATCGTTGACAGTTTTTGCAAATATGATGTAATGCCATTGAAAACCATCCAATTTGGCAAACACATGTCGAACAGATAACATTTTAATCATTATAATCTATCAAAAAAGCTTAATAGATATACTAAAACAAACCAAATATAACAAAATCAAATGAGGTGATCACACGTAGTAAGTGTGCTACATCATCATTACATATATTTCAAGTTCTAAAATTCTTGTATACTACATCTATCATAGAAGAGATTAGAAATGCACACGACATACGAGACTCACATTGATCATAAATGCCCTGTCTGCAGGTTCGATCTCGTAGTCATGAGACTTGATGTAACCAGTATTGATGGGAATCGTTCTCTGCTCATCTTCCGCCTAATCAATAAGTTCACATGTTTATAGAAGAAAACCGACTAGGCAAAAAATGTTTACTACAAGATCAATATGTTATAAAACCCATTATTCCATTTCGTTTGGAGTAATATTACTCGATTCCTATTTTCTGCAAATCACCATTTATACTGAAACTGGAAAACTAATTTTGATTGATACGTATAATGAAATATAAATCATAACTAAACACCTATTACAATTGAAACTGGGAATTTAATTTATTGTAATCAAAACATAAGTTCAAAGTATCTATATTATTAAAACGACAATGAGAAAATAGTAATGGCAACTGCATCGTCATATATCACGGCTATATACGCAGTATAAGATCAAGGACTTGCAAAGGCAGTGTGAATGATCAACCCGTGAAAGCCGACGATGTGGCAACTGTAATTTAAGAATGATAATCAACTCCAAACTGTCATAATCTGATACTCCCCCTTATGCCTCCACATGCACCTTCATCATAGGTCTACAAAAGTCTCTTTCACACTGTACAAATGCATCATTTCAATGACCTGCGATTACAACTGTAATCCTACAATGTAGAATGTCTCACCCTGAGCCTCCACATGACCTGGTTGTGTAGGATGCTCTCCAGGTTGGTGGCGATCACGTCAAACACATTCATCGTGGTTACCGCCGTCTTGGTGGCGGCCTCGTAGTGGTGAAGGTTCTCACAGGAGGTCGCCAGCTCGCGCAGAAACTACGGTGGGTGCATTGTGTAAATATACATCTTCATTTAATACATATATTTCAAGTTCTAAAATATTTGTATACTATATTTACACTTATAAAAGAAGAGATTTTAATTGTAAATCCTCTCTATTAAGATTCCCTGGGTTAAGACTACATGAGCCAGGCCCTTGGGTGGTCTTACATGTAATAGAGATGTTCTACTGCAGTGTGGAAGTATCTAAATTGCGTCTATATCTGGGTTAGGTTATGCGTATTGTGTAGTGTATTATCGTATAGTGTAGGCGGATTTGTAATCAGCATATAAGTTTTTTTGTTTATAGGTGTGGGGGTGGGGGGTGGGGGGTGGGGTAGAGGGGGGTATATGACATGGGAACGCAATAATGCTATCAGGCCAGATTTGGGTGCTGTCACAATGGGGGTTGGCATTGTTAAAACAGTGGTGGGTGCTTTCAGGATAAAGGGTGTCATCGGGACAGTCCTCATGCTGTAGACCCGTGGTATGCAAAATTCTTTATTAAAGAGCGAAGATAGATAGGAATTGGGTTATGTGGGCAGGTAATATCAGAACAAAGACAGGTGGTGTCAGAATTGGGAGTTGGTGTTGGTGGGTGTGGGAAGCCGAGGTGGCGGTTAGAACAGTGGTAGATTCAACTAGATTGGTGGGTGCTGGGTGAAGTTGTTGTTAGGAGAGCGCGGCTGTTGTATAGCCCCAGCTATGCACGCAATATTTGTTCTATTTGATGGTGCGGTGGGGGGTATGGGCGGTGTTTGCTTCAGAGATTTGCGCCATATAATAAACGTGTCTAATCACTATCTATGTTGTGTATATTAGTGTCTTAATAATCAGCAAAGCTGGATTTGCCACGAATGAAAATTCACTTACATCTTTTGAGGAAAAATCAGGACACGATTTCTTCCGCCTTTTGATTTCTTCCTTTAGCTGAGACCTAAATTCAAAACGGGCCTTAGATTTTAATGTCAACATTTCTAAATTATTGGACTAATTGCATGAACAATGAAAGATATCAGAAAACATGTATTCTCTCTACCAAAACACCAAAAGTCACTACCTTACCTTGCTATTCGTGTATTTGGCAAGTATGAAGGGATGGGAATACTTTTTCCCAAATATGTAGCTCAAAGTAGATAGTCGGAATCTCGTTCCGAAACCTGAGACATATACATGTACACATGTAGTATTATCGCCTAAGATATATAAGGACAAATCACATTCACAATACCATTATGTTAGTACCAAAATATAGAAAAAAAAACTGTTTCAAGATATCTCACCAGATAGCAGCCAAGAGTTTTTGGGTTGATTGGACCATTTGCATTCAAACCCACGGAATCTCCTACAGTGGAATATAATACAATTCCATTAGTGTATTATACATATTGACAGGAATAAGATATATCATTTATTATATTGATAAATACAGAAAACCGCATCTTCTATACGTTCCTCATAGTATGTACGATGTAACACCAAAGAACATTAAACAATCTCTGGTAACACCCAGTGCTTTCAAAGGAATGTGTTGCTACTCTAATAACATTAAGATGTGTCTAAACCACGTTCCTTAGTTAGTTAGTTTAAAGTGTAATATGAAAATGTAGTAACCGCAACTAGCGTGCTCACGAGAGAGGATCTCCTGTCATCATTTTGCAAATAAATTCTATAGGCCTACTGAATATTGTCATCATCAATATGGAACAGTGTTGGGGAAAACATAATACATGTAGCATATTGGATATGCGTGGATTACAAGTGCACACGTATTCATGTGATTGTGTCATTAGCACCTAGAGTAAAAAAGAGACACCATGTTCATCGATCATATCCCATGGAAATTATGCTCGTAACAAGTACGCGGAACTCATTTATAACGTCACATGTAATGGCATATCTAAGTTTGGGATAGTAGTGGTTAACCCCCCACCTCTAGACTCAAAAGCACAAAGAATTTTAAAATGTTCCAGGGTAAGGCCACTGACTCTCTTAAACCCCCCGTGCAGATCTCTAGATCCGCCGGTAATCAGGTTCGTTTGCGTGCGTGCGTGCGTACCGTCGTAGCAGCGTATGGGGAAATGGTCGCCGAGACAGCCATCCACGTACACGCACGGCGCCTGTCCGCTCATCGTCACGTCACACTTGACCGGCTCGTAGATGACTGAAACGGCATCAACGAGAGTCAGACGGGTGGACGCGTACGGTCGTTTTGAACCCTATGTTCATCACTTGGATACAGGCAGTTCATACTTCACGCCCAAGATTTAGAGAAAATTACCAATCACCGGCCTTGTAATTAGCAGTTCATCAGTCACAATAATAGGCTCCATCACATTTCACACACTTAAACATAAAGTTCACATTTCACGATCAAGATTTAGGGCAGATCACCAATCACAATTTTGCAATATGACCTCCTCTATGGAGCAAATCCTAATTGGAGGTCCTACTGTAACATAATGAATACGCGACATAGGCAGATTCAGGGGTGGGGTGGGGTGGGGTGGGGTGGGGTGGGCTAGGGTGGGGGACGGCGCAGGGGGCACGCATCCCCCTTTCCCCACCAAAATATTTCATTTTTGTAGGGTTTTTGGCATGTCCGCTATCGATCGCGCGTACAAAACCCATGAAATCCCTTAAGTGCGCCCCCCCCCTTTCCAAAAACTTGGATCTGCCATTAAGCGACTCCCCAGGGGCACTCACAGGGCACGGCCATGGACATGCGCACGGCCATGCGGATGGGCAGGTCTGGCGTGGTGCTGTGGTGCAGGTAGTCCGTCTGCAGCCGCGTCACGTTGGACGCCACGATGCAGATCTCCCGCCCCGTCAGGTCGTACAGCTGTAGCAGGGGAAGGGAACACTCATTAACTGACACCTCAAATCAGAAGATCCAGATATCGGAAACTTATTATAAGTTACAGCAACTAAATGAAGCTATCACCGATTACACGATTTTCATACGTGTTTACTTTACACACTGCGGTGGACTGGAAATGCAAAAGAATTAAAGTGTTTTTTATAGCACAACCAAATTTGTCAAATGCACGCTTTCAAAAGAGTAACATAGCATTAAATAGTGACCTGTTTGAAGGTGAGGTCTGCGTTGCCCATCTTCTCCTGTATACAGATGCCCAGGCAGTCGTAGTAGCGCTTGGCCGGGTGAAGCCCGTAGTGAAGGAACATCTTGGGCACGCACGCCACACCGGCACACTGCTGGTCTGAAATACGCAATATAGTCACTTAACTTGGCTGCTGTATGCATATCAACACACAGTAAAATTCATCTATTAACACCCGGTGGTTGCCTCGAGTGGTCTCAATAGTGAGATGGTCTTTTTATGGGGGTCTGTGGTGGCCTGTCTATGAAAGCTTGAGACTGTGGAAAACGGCCTTAAAGTATAGATAGCTTCTTTACAGAGGTGGTCTGAAGTACACGTTCTAGTATATACAGATCGATATTCACCTATATATTATTTCCCAATCAATCAGCTGTCCATTTCAGTAAAGAAGATAACAAAGAGATAACATAAACTTCACCCAATGCCAGCCTACCTTGGAAGACTTCGGTGAGGTCGAGGTAGAAGCACTTGCACACGTCCTGCGCGTTGTAGCCGATGGCGAGCGCTGCGCAGCACATGGCTCCCGCGGAGGCACCCGCAAAGCGCCGGATGTTCTGTAGCACGCCCGCGTCCTCGAGAGCCTGGACACAGCAGATGGCACAGTGAAACATTGCCATGGGGACACCCCACTAACAGGGACACCTCACTAATAGGGACCCCTCACAATTGAGGCTACTTTTATATTCTATTGCTACTACGTTCGCTAATTGGGCTATCTATGACACGTCACCAATGCGACCCTGCTGCTACAATTGAGGCTACTGTCATTGTTATTTGCATGGGTAGATCTATATAAATGAGCTTTGTAGTTGCGCAACTTGCAAATTGTCTACGTCTATTTCTGTAACCAATTAAGTTAACTAATGAAAATGATAATTGACTAAAACGGTTCATGTCATTCATTCAGATAATGTTTTTTAATTTCCCCTTTGTTTACAAAACCGAGCTTTGTTCGCTTTTTGATTAGATAAATTGCGATGAATACAAAGACCATGCAGGGTTTTATGTATATAGAGCTAGCAGAGTGATCCAAATAGCTAGGAATGTTGACATGATTCTTACCTTGATAGCACCAATGTAGGAATATCCCCGAATCCCTCCACCTGACAATACGAGATTCTCGAAGGGAAAGTCTGGACTAGTGGATTCTGTCACCGCCACTGATGACTCGTTGGCAAGAAGCTTTTCAGTTAGCCCCTCGTCCTTGACGGAGGGTTGTTTGAAAATATTCTGGTAAATGAAAAAAAGAACGATTTAATATACCGTGTTCTGTGTGTGTGTGTGTGTGTGTGTGTGTGTGTGTGTGTGTGTGTGTGTGTGTGTGTGTGTGTGTGTGTGTGTGTGTGTGTGTGTGTGTGTGGTGGTGGCGGCGGCGGTGTTGTGTGTGTGTGTGTGTGTGTGTGTGTGTGTGTGTGTGTGTGTGTGTGTGTGTGTGTGTGTGTGTGTGTGTGTGTGTGTGTGTGTGTGGGTGTGTGTGTGTGTGTGTGTGTGTGTGTGTGTGTGTGTGTGTGTTTGTGGGTTGGGGGAGGTGGTCGACTGGGCGGTTGTAACTACTGACAGTCCTTTCCTTTCTATACTTTTTGTTCATCTACTTGAATATTTTGGGAGTAGAGTATGGCATTACTTCTCATATCATGCTTTATATTTTGATGAGTTGATATGTACGCTCAATGAAAGTTTAACAAACACTGAGCAAACGTTGAATGTCCGTGTATTTAGTTAATAATGAATAGCGTGCTTAGAAACTTATTCATTTGCAAATGCCAATAGGTTCAACACTGGTAGACTTTCGTGTTAACATTTGGCAAAAGATTTATGCAGATTGTTATAACAAGGTAGCTCAGCTTTGTTGAAACTTATAATTAAAACCTGTCAGACAGCTTACGTAAATGATTACGTCGGCAACTAATGTATTTTATGGTAATGCATCGTAGAGTCTATTCATTATATTAAACAACATAAACTATGATTTATATTGGAATCCATTCATTCATATCATCACAATAAGATTAATATTTACATTAATAGAATATATTCAAACATTTGCTCTTTTCAGGACAGCTTTACGACGATTGAAAATAATGAATTATATTGAAGGTGAAAACCCCACGCTATTTTTAGAATGACATTTACATATCCGTTTGTTTGGCTCTTGGCGTGAATATAGGCCATAATTATTAAAATGCGTGATGATCTTTATTTTCGGCGGTCTTACCGTGTCATTACCAACTATATACTAGTCCTATATTGACACCTTTTTGTACATAAAACTAGCGAAAATGAGCTGCATCTACGAAGATATTGATCATTTACATGTCGTAATGTTCAGAATTCCAACAATACACTATACATATATACACAGTAACCTAACGCAAGTACATGTAAGTAGAAATGATTCGTTATGGAAATGATTATACAGCAAAACCTCCGATTTAGTTCACCTTTACCAACAGAGTATTTCTATGATAAGACCATTTCTCGAGGTCCCAAGCCTTGAGAAATAGACCACCACCAGAATCTCTGCAAAGAAACCACCACTCTATTCATTGAGCCCATGTTGGAGCCAGCCGCTCTGAAGAGGTTACTGTACATGTGCGTGCACACCTATGGAAGAAGTAAAAAGTGTCCATATAGGACAGGTGTCTTCGTATCAAAAGTTATGTCCGCTTTATATATAATACATAAACATGAAAAGGACAAGTAAAAAACATCATCATGAGACAGTTTTCCTTATCATACAAATGGGAGGTGTACACGCGAACAGGTTTGACTGTGCTTAAAACAGAACAGAGTATACGGTTAAAAAGGTACTAAAGTTTCATCAAAACAACAATTTTTGCATAATCAATTTGTGTTTTGAAAACACTTTAGTACATTTTTAACCTTATACTCTGTTCTGTTTTAATATGAAATGGTACGAGCAGCCACAGAACTTTTTTGACTGCTTGTTGCATGCAGACAGTACCGGCATCGTGGATTCCTCCTCTATCATCTTGATGAGTTTGCGCCGGTGTCGGAACCGCACCGGCTTGCCCGGCCAGTAGTGGATGCCATGGCACACGAAGTCCTTCTCGCTGTGGACGAATGCAAGGTGATAACATGTAAACTACCACCACCACCAACATGGACAGCTATGCTTTGTCCTTTTTTTTAATTTTTTTTTATTACTTGGAGGTGAAGTGCACATTAGAATTTAATTGTGAAATTCAATTTGGATAATTGCGTTGATCCGTATTTGAAGCGAGATAACAATTATTATTACTACACCATTTAGTATACCGCCAGGGAATGGTTTGTATGAAATGTATTCATAATCCTTGATCAAATTTGGAAGATGGAGCTGGGGGTGCAACAGAAATGGTGTATTGAGCCCTTTGAAAATATTTAGTATTTTTGGTAGCAAAAAGTGGGCGCATGCCCCCGCGGCCCCTCCTGGGATCTGCTTTTGTGTGGTTGCACGTTTAAACTCACCTATAGTCTCGGGAAGTCAGCCTCCTGAGTAAACTGATCCGAATGTGTCGTCTTTTGTTTTCTGTCTTGCTGCAAGAAGTGCCCATTTCACCTGACGCTACGTCATCTTTTGTGTACAGTCCTGTCCAAATAAAATAACATGACTTCACTCAACCTCCAAATCGGCCTAGTTTAATTAATATTAAATTGAACAAGAAAAAAAATCTATCGTCAGCTCCAATTCAACGAATTCAATTGGCAATTTTTTACTTTTCGCTCATTAGCATGAAATACTCGATTGGCTGTAAAGTTTTAGTTGTTATTATTGCTGAAAATAAAACTATATACAATGTAAGTACGTTAACTAAGTACGTAAAGTGGAAAAATCCAGATTATGAACTTCTCAAGCTGGCACCCGGTGCATGGATCTAAATTGGAAATAAATTCCTATGACTTTACCTAACCCTGTTTAAAGACCACGCAATAAATGATATGTGGTTGTTTACATGGTCTAGTCAAAGCCGCATATGAATCCTTTTAAATTAGAATTTGTAAAAATAATATTATATCTGTATGTGTCATTAATATTTTCTCACTTTGAAGTATGGGGGTAATTGATTTTTATATACGTTTTCAAGTTATATCAAAGTTGCTAGTTAACTGCAATACCAGTTTAGTTTACTATTTATCAGTTTATATGGTTTTATTTAAGGAGACTTTCTGGAGATAAAAGAATTTGGAGATAAAAAATTCTTAAAATGTTCTTGTTTTTTTATTTTAGTATAAAAGTACATTCATTTCCCTTTTTAAAAAATGTATAACACTTTAAGGGTTTCGGTAATGGAATTTGGTTTATCGACCATACAATTATATATGTGTTTCCCAATGCTTGCGGATATATTTTTATACTTCTCTCTCTCTCACACGTCTTTTTAGCAAGCATATTTCTACCAACGATAGATATAGCTGAAGACAGGTTTTACAACCCTAAGCTTCCATTTGACTATATCAAGTGGCCCTGGCGGGACTCGAACTCACGACCCCAAGGTTGTGAGACCAGAATGATACCATCATCCCAAGCAGCGACCATACAATTAAATTGATCATACAACATATAGCAAAGAGTTTGAGATATTTGTATACATTAATACGTGGAAGAAAGAGGTCCATGGTAATATTATAAACCCATTACATGGCAAACTATGTACGTATCGCAAAATTAAGCAAAACTTTTGTTATGAAAATTATTTAGATGATGTTAAAAATAGAGATGATCGATCTGCTGTTACTAAATTAAGAATCAGTGCACATAAGTTATTTATTGAAAGAGGACGATATATTAGGCCACCTCTTGACCGGAATGAGAGAATTTGCTCTCACTGTCTCATAAATAAAAAGGCACACATTGAGGATGAGTTCCATGCTTTAATAGTTTGTCCTAAATATTGTGAAAAAATAAAAGTAATTTTCAACTCAGTTGAATGTATATGTCCTAATTTTAAAGATTTGGATGATTATGAAAAATTTATATTTATTATGTCAGCTGAAGGTCAAATAAGTAAACTGGTTAGTCAACTTTGTAAACATGTTATTTTATATGACAAAGAAAATTGACATTCATATCACTTTGGAGTTCAGTATCTAATATGATGACATTTGGAATAGTTGATATACTATATTTTTATATAAAATAAGCTGTACTATACTATATTAGTATATAATATAGTACCATGCATAAGTGTAACATAATCCCATAATTAGTTTAGTGTGTTTTGTAATTTTGTATATATGTTTAATTCTTGTTGTGTTGGTTTATTTTTGGTAGTACTGATAGATTTAATGTAAATCTAAGGTGAAAATAAACTCATTCTTATTCTTATTCTTATTCTTACAAAATACAATGAAAAATTCAGTCAATGTTAATTTTGACTACCAGAAAGTCTCGTTAATAATTATCGTTGGTGATATCATTCAGGGACGGTGCAATATTTACCAGGCGGGGGGGGGGGGTGCATTTGGTAGGGGGGGCAGGTACTGTTTTCAAGGTACAAAGTAGGGGGGCCTGGTGATTTTTCATTCTCGTTGGGAATGGGACATGCGAATATTCATGGGAGGGGTCACAGACTTTTGTTTATGAATAGAGGTCATGGGACATCAGTTTTTTTTTCATCACATCAGCATGGGACAAGACCTTTTTTCAGACAAGTTTTTCAATATGCACCGGTCTCCCTGCCTGGTAAATATTGCACCGTCCCTTACGAGATTGCAATGATATACGTTACATTGGTAATATTCAAATCTCGGGGGTAGGGGGGTGGGGATGGGAGT
Organism: Streblospio benedicti; assembly: GCA_019095985.1. Lineage (NCBI taxonomy): Eukaryota > Metazoa > Annelida > Polychaeta > Spionida > Spionidae > Streblospio > Streblospio benedicti. The sequence continues at coordinate 47,271,987 of CM032660.1, forward strand.
GGGTCTTCCTATATATCTGGTAGTACGGGCGTGCCATTTCTATGGGTTACCTT
>CM032660.1:47272139-47282173 GCA_019095985.1 Streblospio benedicti
TTTTTTCCCCAAAAACCCCCCCCCAAAAAAAAATAAAAGGGGGGCAAAAGGGGCCAAAAAAAAGTTTTAAAAGGTTAAAAAAATTTTGGACCAAATTTGGGGGGGCCCTTTTTTCCCAAACCCAGGGAAATTTCCCTACAGTGGAATATAAATACAATTCCATTAGTGAATTAAAATTTGAAAGGAATGATATATCTTTTATTATATTGTTTAAAAAAAAAACCCTCTTCTTCCCCTATATTTATGTAACCCCCAAAGAACATTAAACAATCTGGTAACACCCAGTGCTTTAAAAGGAATGGCTACCAATTTAAGAGGGTTTAAACCACGCTTAAAAGTTAAATTTAAAGGTAATATAAAAATGTAGTAACCGCAACTAGCGTGCTCACGAGAGGGATCCGCTTTTTTGAAATAAATTTTTGGCCACTGAATATTGTCACAATATGGAACAGTTTTGGGGGAAAAAATCTTATATTGATATGCGTGGATTAAAAGGGCACAATTTCATGTGTTTTGGGTCATTAGCACCTGGGAAAAAAAAGAACACCATGTTCATCGATCATACCCCATGGTTTGCTCGTAAAAAATACGCGGAACTCATTTATAACGTCTTTTGGCATATCTAATTTTTAAGGGTTAACCCCCACCTCTAGACTAAAAAGCACAAAAAAAATTTTTAAAAAACCGGGAAAAGCCACTGGACTCCTTAAACCCCCGTGAAATCTCTGATCGCCGGTAATCAGGGGGGGCGTCGTCGTGCGAGTGTGGGTAGGGGGGAATGGTCGCCGAGACAGCCTCCCGCACGCAGGGCCCTGTCCCCTCTTTGTCACGTCAACTTGCCCGGCTGTGATGACTGAAACGGCATAAGAGATTTTGAGGGTGAGCGGGGGGAAACCCCTATTTTCACCCCCCCCGGGCGGGATTTCATACTCCCCAAAGATTTGAGAAATCCCCAATCACCCCTTAAAAATGAGTCACAGTCACAATAATAGGCTCAAAATTTCACACCTTAAAAAAAAAGTTCACATTTCCGATCAAGTTTTGGGGAGATCACCATCAAATTTGAATATGACCCCCCTATGGGCAAATCCTAATTGAAGGGCCATGTAACATAATGAAACGCGAAAAGGCAGATTCAGGGTGGGGTGGGGGGGGGTGGGGGGGGACGGCGCAGGGCACCCCCCTTTCCCCCCCCAAAAACTTTTCATTTTTGTGGGTTTTTCATTCCGCTATCGATCGCCGTACAAACCCCTAAATTGGCGCCCCCCTTTCCAAAAACTTTGATCTCCCTTCACCAGGGCCCACAGGGCAATGGATGGGACGGCCATGCGGTGGGCAGGTCGGCGTGGGGTGGTGGATCCCCTGCAGCCGCCGTTGGGGCCACGATGAGACCCGCCCGTCAGGTCGCAGCCCGGGGGGGGAAGGGAAACCATTAACTGATTTTATTGGAGACCCGATTGGAAACTTATATAAGTTCAAATAATGGCACTGAAAAAGATTTTCACGTGTTTACTTTTTGGGGTTTGGGTACAAGACTGGGAAAAGTAAAAATTTATGCCACCTTTCAAAAAGAAAGATGTATAGTTCCGTTTTAAGGTAGGCCCGGGCCCACCCCGAAAAAATGCCCCGGCATCGTATAGGCCCGGCGGGTGAACCGTTAAAGGGAAATTTCACACCCCCCCGGGGCCCGTGGTCTAAAAGTAATGGTAACTGTGCTGGGTTTGCTATAACTACAGAAAATTGTTTTAACCCTTTGGTGTCGAAATGGTCTAATAAATGAATTCTTTATATCCTTGCCCGTCTTGAAAGTTAACGGAAAAGGTTAAAGATAGAAGCTTTTGAGGGGGGGTTTTGCTTCTGGGGGACGAATCATTTATTCCCCAAAAGGGGGGGTTTTTAAGGGGTCCAAAAATAACAGCTCACCGGACCGGGGAAACTTATTATTTAAACAATTTTACCTTCCTTTTTGGCGAGCGCTGCGCAGCACATGGCTCCTGCGGAGGCGCCCGCAAAGCGTCGGATGTTCTGCAGCACGCCCGCGTCCTCCAGAGCCTGGACACAGCAGATGGTGCAGTGATACCTTGCCATGGGGGCTCCTCACTAATAGGGACACCTCACAATTGAGGCTACTTTTATATTCTTTTGCTACTACGTTCGCGAAAAGGGCTATCTATGACACGTCACCAATGGGAATACTTTTTCTACTCTCACTGTTGCTCTTGATAGCAGTCTTGTAATGTAATTACTACTATAAATGGGTATTTGATTAGGTAAATTGCGATGAATACAAAGACCATGCAGAGTTTTTATGTGTGTAGAGTTGGAATAGTGATCCAAATAGCTAGGATTGTTGGTATGATTCTTACCTTGATAGCACCAATGTAGGAATATCCCCGAATCCCTCCACCTGATAAAACGAGATTCTCGAAGGGAAAGTCTGGACTAGTGGATTCTGTCACCGCCACCGATGACTCGTTGGCAAGAAGCTTTTCAGTTAGCCCCTCGTCCTTGACGGAGGGTTGTTTGAAAATATTCTGGTAAATGAAAAAGAATGATTTAACATGAGCTGAAAAGAAATCCTGAAAAAAGCGAAATTCAATTCCATTGGCAGCGGTGGTGGTGGTGGTGGTGGCGGCGGCGGTGTTCTCTCTCCGTGTGTGTGTGTGTGTGTGTGTGTGTGTGTGTGTGTGTGTGTGCGTGCGTGCGTGCGTGCGTGCGTGCGTGCGTGCGTGCACGCGGGTTTGTGGGCTGGGGGAGGGGGCGTTTGTAATTACTGACAGTCTTTTCCTACAGGGTGTATACTTTTTGTTCATCTACTTGAACATTTTGGGAGTACAGTATATAGTAAAATGGCATTACATCTCATATGCTTTATATTTTGATGAGTTGGTATGTACACTCAATGAAAGTTTAACAAACACTGAGCAAACATTGAATGTCAGTGTATTTAGTTAATAAATAATATCGTGCTTAGAAACCTATTCATTTGCAAATGCCGATAGGTTCAACTCTGGTAGACTTTCGTGTTAACATTTGGCAAAATATTTATGCAGATTGTTATAACAATGTAGCTCAGCTTTGTTTAAACTGATATTAAAACTTGTTAGACAGCTTACGTAAATGATTACGTCGGCAACTAATGTATTTTATGATAATGCATCGTAGAGTCTATTCATTATATTAAACAACATAAACTATGATTTATATTGGAATCCATTCATTCATATCATCACAATAAGATTAATATTTACATTAATAGAATATATTCAAACATTTGCTCTTTTCAGGACAGCTTTACGACAATTGAAAATAATGAATTATATTGAAGTTGAAAACCCCACGCTATTTTTAGAATGACATTTACATATCCGTTTGTTTGGCTCTTGGCGCGAATATAGGCCATAATTATTAAAATGCGTGATCTTTATTTTCGACGGTCTTACCGTGTTCATTACTAACTTAACACTAGTCCTATATTGACACCTTGTTGTACATAAAAACTAGTGAAAATGAGCTGCATCTACGAAGATATTGATCATTTACATGTCGTAATGTTCAGAATTCCAACAAAACACCATACATATATACACAGTAACCTAACGCAAGTACATGTAAGTAGAAATGATTCTTTATGGAAATGATTATACAGCAAAACCTCCAATTTAGTTCACCTTTACCAACAGAGTATTTCAATAATAAGACCATTTCTCGAGGTCACAAGCCTTGAGAAATAGACCACCACCAGAATCTCTGCAAAGAAACCACCACTAGCTCTATTCATTGAGCCCATGTCGGCGCCAGCCGCCTTGAAAAGGTTACTGTACATGTACGTGCACACCTAACGAACAAGTGAAAGGTGTCCATATAGGACAGGTGTCTTCGCATCAAAAGTTATGTCCGCTTTATATATTCTTCAATTCCCAGTTGCGCGGGACGTGTTGCGCAGTAGAATTAATCCATACCAAACAGTCCATCGACTACTTCCGGTCGCTCGCGTCATTGTAAACTAACACGACTTTAAATATTCTAAGGTATTTTTCACCTATCACCCATCCTATGTCATTCATGTAAAGTAGTTTCCTAATAGAATTTTGAGTGAGGATTATGAATCTGTAATCGGATTTTAGTTAGAATTGAAATTGAAGAAGATATGGGCAGAATACCAGTCTTCATGAAAAAAATGCAGACGACCTGTGTAGGTTGTGAATGATACAAACGTTTGAACTTCACTATCATGAAGAATGCATGCCTCATATAGCGTTTTTAGTAGTATTTTGAATGAGGATTACGAATATGTAATCGGATTTTAGTTAGCATAAAAATTGACGAAGCTATGAGCAAAAGCCGGTCGTGGTCAAATTTGCAGACAGCCAGTGAAAAAAAAAGTTGACAACTTCACTATATTGAAGAATGCACGCTTCAAATAGATGTACTTACTTAGTTTTCCAACGTCTATCAGTGTAACAGCCATCAATGTTGTGTAGAATACACACATTGAAAGATATAGCATTAAATGCGATTTTAAATGGGCTTATAACATATACCGGAAGTACCCATGGACTTTTGTGTCTCAAAAGTAAATAAAAAAAGACGAGTGCGCAACTTTTCTGCGCAATTGGGTACTGAAGAATAGTACATAAACATGAAAAGGACGAGAGAAAAGCATCATCATGAGACAGTTTTCCTTATTATATAAATGGGAGGTGTACACGTAAACAGGTTTGACTGTGCTTAAAACAGAACAGAGTATAAGGTATAAACAGGTACTAAAGTTTTATTAAAACACAAATATTTGCATAATCAATTTGTGTTTAAAAAAACTTTAGTACCTTTTTAACCTTATACTCTGTTTTGTTTTAATATGATATGGTACGAGCAGCCACAGAACTTTTTTGACTGTTTGTTGCATGCAGACAGTACCGGCATAGTGGATTCCTCCTCTATCATCTTGATGAGTTTGCGCCGGTGTCGGAACCGCACCGGCTTGCCCGGCCAGTAGTGGATGCCATGGCACACGAAGTCCTTCTCGCTGTGGACGAATGCAAGGTGATAACATGTAAACTACCACCACCACCAACATGGACAGCTATGCTTTGTCCTTTTTTTTTTTTTTTTTTTATTACTTGGAGGTGAAGTGCACATTAGAATTTAATTGTGAAATTCAATTTGGATAATTGCGTTGATCCGTATTTGAAGCGAGATAACAATTATTATTACTACACCATTTAGTATACCGCCAGGGAATGGTTTGTATGAAATGTATTCATAATCCTTGATCAAATTTGGCAGATACAGCTGGAGAGGGGGTGCAACAGAAATGGTGTGAGCCCTTTGAAAATAAGGTATCTTGGTAGCAAAAAGGGGGCGCATGCCCCCGCGGCCCCTCCTGGGATCTGCTTTTGTGTGGTTGCACGTTTAAACTCACCTATAGTCTCGGGAAGTCAGCCTCCTGAGTAAACTGATCCGAATGTGTCGTCTTTTGTTTTCTGTCTTACTGCAAGAAGTGCCCATTTCACCTGACGCTACGTCATCTTTTGTGTACAGTCCTGTCCAAATAAAATAACATGACTTCACTCAACCTCCAAATCGGCCTAGTTTAATTAATCTTAAATTTAACAAGAAAAAAATCTATCGTCAGCTCCAATTCAACGAATTCAATTGGCAATTTTTTACTTTTCGCTCATTAGCATGAAATACTCGATTGGCTGTTAAGTTTTAGTTGTTATTATTGCTGAAAATAAAACTATATACAATGTAAGTACGTTAAGTAAGTACGTAAAGTGGAAAAATCCAGATTATGAACTTCTCAAGCTGGCACCCGGTGCATGGATCTAAATGGGAAATAAATTCCTATGACTTTACCTAACCCTGTTTAAAGACCACGCAATAAATGATATGTGGTTGTTTACATGGTCTAATCAAAGCTGCATATGAATCCTTCTAAATTAGAATTTGTAAAAATAATATTTATATCTGTATGTGTCATTAATATTTGCTCACTTTGAAGTATGGGGGTAATTGATTTTTATATACTTATATACGTTTTCAAGTTATATCAAAATTGCTAGTGAAAAAATGTATAACACTTTAAGGGTTTCGGGAATGGAATTTGGTTTATCGACCATACAATTGATCATACAAAATACAATGAAAAATTCAGTCAATGCTAATTTTGACTACCGAAATTGTATACATGTACATGATCTTTTGTATGGTCCATAAACCAAAATCTATTCCCGAAACCCCTGAAGTGTTATACATTTTTAAAAAGGGAAATGCGTGTACTTTTATACTAAAATAAAAAACAAGCACATTTTGAGAATTTTTTTTATCTCCAGAAAGTCTCGTTAACAATTATCGTTGGTGATATCATTTAGGGACGGTGCAATATTTACCAGGCGGGGGGGGCGGTGCATTTGGTAGGGGGACAGGTACTGTTTTCAAGGTACAAAGTAGGGGGGCCTGATGATTTTTCATTCTCGTTGGGAATGGGACATGTACTTTTTTACAGCTGCTAAAATCCCACCTCGACGTGAACGAATTGGTACAAATTAATCACGGAATATTCATGGGAGGGGTCACAGACTTTTTTTATGAATAGAGGTCATGGGACATCAGTTTTTTTCATCACGCAGCATGGGACAAGACCTTTTTTCAGACAAGTTTTTCAATATGCACCGGTCTCCCTGCCTGGTAAATATTGCACCGTCCCTTACGAGATTGCAATGATATACGTTACATTGGTAATATTCAAATCTCGGGGGTAGGGTGGGGATGGGAGTGGGTCTTCCTATATGTCTGGTAGTACGAGCGTGCCATTTCTATGGGTTACCTTTTTAGACATCCGAGGTATAACGATGGGTCTAAATTTCGTGATTTCAGTATATATAGCTATGCATGGGTCTAAATTTTGCGATGTTTGGGTCTTTTTTGGTACTTATGGGTCTGAATTTAGCTATAGGTTTGAATTTTGTGATTCTCGGTATAGCTATGGGTCTAAATCTATTTTGTTTGATACTGATAGTTTTCTTAACATTTTGTTAATAAAATGTTAACAGTTTGCAATTTCATTATTCAATATGTACAGACACGTGTCACTTTTTCATCGCCAGGGTATAGACGTGGGTCACTTTTTTAAATGCCAAATTATGATATCGATGGGTAGCGTTTTGAAATGTGAAATGGCACACCCGTACTCATTTTTCAAGAGAGACCCCCCCCCACTCACCCCCCCCCCCCAACACCGAGATTCAAAACTCCCATTTTGCTGAGAAGTAAAACATATCCACCCAGGAAATCTAAGGGCCCATCACTTCCATTGCAGTAGTTCGATAAATACATGTCACAATACTGATCGAGGAGAAAATATGAAACCTTACGTGTACAAGTATTTTTTTCATTCATAGAAAAGATTGAGATTACAGTTTTAGATTAGCTGAGAGCTACAAATAGTGTGTGTATATTTTCGATAGCGTGTAGAATTTTTAAAGATATAGGAATATTTTTAGAATAATGAACAGAGCATGAAAAGTGAGCATTAATAAGGCTATATAACCGAGAAGCAATGAACTAAACACCACTGCAGTGAAATAAATACAGGAACACCATGACATTAATAATTGCAAAAGGCAGAGAATCAGAAATAGTATTCGATGTCATAAAACACTTCAATGCAAGGTCCATGCGCATACACAGATTAATGCCACACTGGTTTAATCATTATGAGTATTTCACAATATTGGGATTGTTTGTACATAATGCCTATAAATAGATAACAATGTTCAATATTAATGGACGTACATAAACATTTATAAATACCGCACAATAGATCCTAATTTTGTCAATAATCATCTGTATAATTGTTAACATAGTGAACATTTACATGCGTTCTGTGTACACCGTACATCTAAAATATATAACAGTGGCAGTGCATGAATATTTTTAACAGAATTGCACGATGACATAATAATTGATGAATTAATTATTAGGCAGTGCCAATTAATTATAGCCTTTTTCAAAATTGCGGGAGCGGAGTGGGCGGGTGGTGGTTGTTTGTATGTATCAGTAACGTTTAGTTGGTAGCGTTTAGTTATACATGCAGTGCATAGTATGGAAAATTCTATGGGGAAATGCATGCAATCTGAGAGCGGTAAAATGGAAAAAAACACAACTAGCCCTTAATGTTAGCCCTTAATGGATCTACGACTGTAGGTGAATAGTAAGGAAGAACTATTTGGCTAAAAAAATGTCCATTGATTAAGTGCGTGAAAAGTATGAGTGCAAAGACGTCAAGCTATTCTTACTCTGTTGCCAGGCGCTGGCACAAGTATGGAATTACAAATATTTGATTTACAAAAACGTATTAGACACGCCCATGTGTATATATGATCGTATATACAGTGAGTTTCCAATATAGGTCACTCAGAGCATACCAATATTGGGTAATTAGTACATGCATTGTTAATACTGAAAAAAAAATCACCCATCGTCAGTGAGACAGTGAAGTAGCACAGAGTTCATTAACCACAGTTTATTCTTACATCTTTCATACATGTTATGTAATAGCGTGCAATCATAGCCAGTGTCCTATCCAACTATATGTGGTATTTCAAACGTGGTCTGTATTACTTTACAAAGCTTGTTACTATTACGTTTTGATGCATGGCAGAAACGACGTCTCTGACGATCATCTTTTATGTCACGTAATAAATTTCGAAACTGCGCATTTGAAAACTTTGAGATGGCAACGTTATATATTACGCAATCAACTCTCAATATTTCTGATGCTTATCTGGTTAAATATTTGAATCACGGGCTACAGTTTTCTTAAAATGAATTAAGCATGATGCCATTTGCAGTACAATGTACTTGCTGAATAACAAATTGTAAAACAGCAAACCTTTGCGAACGCAGTCCAGTACACGTCCTAAATAAGTATTCCCAAAACAGACCTTGCCATAAATGATTACTTCACATTGAACTCTATAGACTACTATGGACGCGAAGATTATAATTGATCCACATGGCTTTTATTTGTGGTATCCTTCGCATTAATGATACACATAGCAACTGAAAGAACCTGGCCTTTTCCACAGACGATATCGATTGCTTTTACAGAACGAAGTGCGCTGCATGTGACTTGCCATGTGAAAAGTTTGTCAACATTGGCGATGCTAATTTGCTGTTGCCAAAAAGGGAGAGAGTAGCAAGTGAGAACCGCCCATGTAAAGAGCTTTCTACTGGCACTAAATCAGAAGTTATAGCTACCATGGTCGCATCTTTAGGATTTACTAGACGTCTTAGTTTCATTTTTTTTTCCCATAAGTTGTCGAGCTGTTGAATAAATATCATAGATGACGTTAACGACGGCGTTCTTGGTCTGCATATATAATGATATTAAGAAAAACATGCGAGAACGCACACGTAAGTATTCAACTAAAAGGGGGTATAATTGATTTGATTGTAGGCGCTCCAAATTTACTTTTCAAACATAGTCATGTATGTGGTGTACATTACTGTTAGCATAAATGCATGTTTGTATGATAACTGTATATCATTAATCACCGCACGTACGTGTAAGTCATGTGATTAAACAATCAACACTCACTTAAGAATGACTGTGATTTTCCTCTTTTTCTTTCAATTCACACATGCATTTCAGCGCAGCTTTACATTGCTTTAAAAGTGTTGGGAGAACGCACTTGGATTTTTTCCCATGGAAGCTGTTTGTTTTTATCAAATAATGTGCCCTATTTCGAGTGTTTTTTCTGCACTCTACACATTTTTCCTTCATAGTATTGCGTTTTAGCTTCTGTACGCTCTTTAGTTTAATTCAAAACCATGCATGATCATACAGAACACAATTAACAAAACCAGCGTAAACGAAGGCGCTTAATTATATTAGCTGTTTTCTTCCGTTGTTTTGCAGACGACATTACATGTTCGTCATATTTTTGTTTTGTTACAAGTATGTGTTACTTGCTAATGAGGGTAAGCCAAGATATGACTGAATAAACAATATAAACAAATAACAA
>CM032660.1:47282273-47326013 GCA_019095985.1 Streblospio benedicti
AAGAACCTGGCCTTTTCCACAGACGATATCGATTGCTTTTACAGAACAAGTGCGCTGCATGTGACTTGCCATGTGAAAAGTTTGTCAACATTGGCGATGCTAATTTTGCTGTTGCCAAAAGTGAGAGAGTAGCAAGAAGAACCGCCCATGTAAAAAGAGCTTTCTACTGGCACTAAATCAGAAGTTATAGCTACCATGGTCGCATCTTTAGGATTTACTAGACGTCTTAGTTTCATTTTTTTTGCCATAAGTTGTCGAGCTGTTGAATAAATATCATAGATGACGTTAACGACGGCGTTCTTGGTCTGCATATATAATGATATTAAGAAAAACATGCGAGAACGCACACGTAAGTATTCAACTAAAAGGGGGTATAATTGATTTGATTGTAGGCGCTCCAAATTTACTTTTCAAACATAGTCATGTATGTGGTGTACATTACTGTTAGCATAAATGCATGTTTGTATGATAACTGTATATCATTAATCACCGCACGTACGTGTAAGTCATGTGATTAAACAATCAACACTCACTTAAGAATGACTGTGATTTTCCTCTTTTTCTTTCAATTCACACATGCATTTCAGCGCAGCTTTACATTGCTTTAAAAGTGTTGGGAGAACCCCTTGGATTTTTTTCCATGGAAGCTGTTTGTTTTTATCAAATAATGTGCCCTATTTCGAGTGTTTTTTCTGCACTCTACACATTTTTCCTTCATAGTATTGCGTTTTAGCTTCTGTACGCTCTTTGGTTTAATTCAAAACCATGCATATCATACAGAACACAATTAACAAACCAGCGTAAACGAAGGCGCTTAATTATATTAGCTGTTTTTCTTCCGTTGTTTTGCAGACGACATTACATGTTCGTCATATTTTGTTTCGTTACAAGTATGTGTTACTTGCTAATGAGGGTAAGCCACATATGACTGAATAATAATATAAACAAATAACAAGAATAAAGAAATACGCATAGTTGCGCACATTCACAAAAGCCAGCGCGGGAAACAAAGTATGCTCAGTTGCAGACGAAATTGCTCAAAAACTCGACTGGACGCCACCTGCGGTGAATTTATGAACTATTCAAAGGTGAAGGCTGATGTAAAAATATGCTGTAGACGGAATGTTTATAATGGATTTGGTTACAAAATGAGCAATATATTGCCATCAATTCACCATTGTATTGCAATGAATTTAAGACAAAGCACATAACTACCATAGACCTGACGGGCGTGATGACTGGATATGTTTAGGTAAGCTGTTAAAATAGAGATAATCTCACATACATGTTAATTACATTATTTTCGTTTGATCTTTGTCTTCTTGATTATTATTAATGTCACAAGTATAGTACAACGTCCATTAAATGACTGCTGTTTAGATACCGTAGACAGTAGGTTTTTAATAAAGTGTTTGGTAAAACATAGACTCTAGTGATACAAGGAGACATTTAATTCAAATTGAAAGAGAAATATGCATGCTTTTTAAATAGATGATATATGTAAATTCATTTGAAAGTGTGGTTAATTCATGCACAAACTAAACATGTTTTATCAAATTATTAACAGTATACATAATTTTTATTCTGACTCAACAAAATAAGCAAATTATTTTGTTATAAACTGATTTTTCTGTAAGTGTATAAACGCACGTCCTCATGAAATTGATATAAATCTATGTTTATTAAAAATTATTATGGAATGTAAAGTTGTTATCACCTACAATGCTCTGTTACCTACCCTTGTTCTCTCAAACATGTTCACAATTAGTACATAAATCCAACATATGTAGCTTTTGTTAAAATTGATACATTGTATCTGAAATGTACTTGCAGGAAAAATATGGCGAATGAGAACGAGAATTGTGATGACAACAAGGATTCACAAACGGAAAAAACTCTGCGACCGGAGGACTGGGATGCACAAAAGATCAACCAACCCAGCGACTCGGCAGTCAGCTCACCAAAGAAGAATGACAAGAAGCGCTCCCTCACATATGATGAGATTCTGCTGCAGTTGGATGAGAAGATTAAGGTGTTACAACTTTACCACCAATTTATCATTGGTATTAAAGTAGAACCTCATTAATTCAATATTTATTGCTACTTTTGAATCTCCTGTTATGTTGAGGTTAGTTTCACTATCCTGCAATCACATTATGAATAGATATCAATTGGTTGTTTATTAGTGGTTATCTTGACATTTTACTGATATGATCCTACAGTTTCGAGATAACGAGTTTCTACAGTAGATATTTGACATACACATATGACATGACGAGATATGAACATTTCATCAGACAAGAATGCTGTGGTTTATAGATCTGGACTGAACTTTGGTAATCTAGAACTTTCTAATAGCATGTAATAAAGTGCACTTTTCAATTAAATGTTTCACTTATTGTACCCACTTTCAAGTCTTTCATATATTTGTATTTTTTTAGATAAATGCCAATAGTTTTGGCTTTAAGCGTATTTGTATTTGTTTTGTATTCTTTCTTTCTTTTAACATGTGTCACTTAAAATTATTGCAATTATTACTATTTGCAGAACCTCATGCTACGAGAAGACTTCAGATCGCCAGCCGCCAGACCTGACCTGAAGTTCATTCAGCGACAAACACGTTACAGTCCGGATATTGTAATTCATAGACGTATCTCCGACAAAATAGTTAAACTGGGAATTGCACACGTGTACATGAAAGTCTGGACATCTGTAAACAACATTGATTATCTTCATAAAGATAATTTAGCTGCATTCAAAAATCTTCAAACCATTATTTCGATTGTCTGGAATTGCACGGATAAGTCGACATCATTATGCGAGTGTTTAGTCAAATGTGGAGTTGTCCAACTTTCGATGGAGGAGTTATGTTCAGACAAACTCGCCGGTTCAGATCTCACTGATGATAATGAGTTGTATCTCGTCAAGGCATATTTGGGTATGCTGCATAATATTGTTCGGCTACTTCCAGAGAGTCGAAAAATCTTTCGTTCAGCAAATGCTGTGAAAGTTCTACAAGGATATGTGCAGTCAAATAATAGTCTAGTCAAAGCAAAAGCTTACCTCATTTTGTCATATCTAATCAACGAAGAAGAAAACGATCTCATCAATGCTACAGATGAAAATCTGGCGTTTTTGATAAAGATTTTGAAAGAGGCTTTATCAAGTGAGAATCATTTTGCACAGAGTTGTGCATTTTGGGCATATGAAATAGCTGATGGTTTGAACCATTTAGCTGTTAATGATGTCAATAAGATTGCTATGGGGAGGCTGGGAGCCTTGCCACTCTATATCAACATGCTACAAGGGGACAACTTGGAGGAACAAAACCTGGGTACAGCGGGGCTGTGGATTCTCGCATTCAAAGATGAAAATAAGTTGTTGCTGAAAGAAGAACCAGGGTGTTTAGAAGGTAGAGATTTTGTTAGATGTAGTATATTAATCTTATCTCTAAACTTGTTCTTACTGATGTACTATGTGTTTATTTTTCCCAACAAAACTGATGACCATGACATGTCCTTTTTTGGCCATACATCGTTTACTTTCAACATTTTTACATGATGTGAGACAATCTACACTCATCTACATAACGTGTATTTAGTAGAATGATTAAAATCTAACAATACTCTTCAATAACCAATTCATGAGCTAAAGAAAGTAGCAGATGTTTAATCTCAGGAAATCTCTCAAATTGCAACCATGCAGGTGTCAAGGGAGCTGTTTGTATCTGTTTCAGCATTGCGCAGTCTGGCAATGAACAGTCCCCAAGAGAGCATCAGGCGGGCGGCACGGGGTGCATTGTGGGTGGTGCGGACTGTCCCGGACACAGCTATCTTACAGCATGGTCAGTGGATGGTCAACTATGGCAGTTTAATTTTAAGGTCTTCTGATGTATATTGCAAATGAATTCATTCATCACTTTTATTGTGCTTATAATTTACTATTTACAATTCCAAATTTTTGAAAGAATCCAAAAACTGAATTTCTTTGTTTATTTATTTAAATTTCTAGAGAATAATCTCTTCTTCAATATTCTAAAATAATTATGCCAGACATTAAAGGATTCTTTTTCCAAGTCTATTATCTAGGGCAAAATTAGGTACTTTAATTCCAATTCAATTGTCTGTTATATGAAGTTTAGTTTCATTTCCCTTCAACCACATTACAAAGATATTTTTTCTGGTAAGTTGGTATAAGATGTGAAAGAACCTATCCAGATCCTTCTTTCATGGGGCAAAGTAATTTTTCAGTGGATCTTCCACCTGCTTCAGGCTTGAATGGCAAAGTGCAACAGTTGTGCATCTCACTTCCGTTGAAATCACTACTATGATATATATTAGTTGGGTAACTTGAATATTTTGTATTTCGAGCATATTACATAATACTGTTATCCCTATAGATTCTATACACCAGTTTTCGTATAACTAAGAATCATGGGAAATAAATAGACAAACAAACCAAGCACGTGGCTGTTTTGCATTTGCATAAAGCTTTTTCGCTGTCTCATATGAAATATTTAGGTACAAGGTGTCTCAAATAGTTATAACAATTTTTACCCACGTGGTGCACTCTCAATCAATCAAAGCTCTGTGATGCTACGGCGTGGCAGAAAGAAATTATAAAGACTGATACTGTTCGTCTATTTTTTTTCCCAGAATGCAATTGTTTGTAGCCACCTGCTGGTTTCAGACAGAAACTACGATTGGAAAAAAAATGTATAGAACAAGTGTATATGAATTGATGATGCTATTGTTGTTGCAGTTAACGAGGACGCTTTGGCGCACGTGATGGTGAGTTATCATCACAAGTCTGCTCAGCGCATCATGGTGAAGGTCAAGAACCGGTTGAGGGCGGCCGGATACAAGGTGTGGATGGACGTCGACAACATGTGTAAGTCCACAAATCCGGATCATTCTGGAAACAGCTCATGTCACATATTGCCTTGCCAAATCCTTTGCAATCTATTATATGAAATATAATGAACCCTTTGCTGGCTAAAAATTATTATTAATCACTGCTATTGCAGTGAAAAAAAAAAAACTTATTAAGCCCACAATAAGGTCAACTTTGCAAAGATGGATACCAGGTATCAATGTGATCTTTTTGCTGTAGAATGCAAATAGACGATGAGGAACCACTAAAAACCCATTAATAACTTTTAAGTGTTAACATTTTCCTTGATAGATATGTATTTAATGGTTTTCCTGTGATTCATAGATTTTTGTTATATCCTTTTGACCTTGATAATATTGATATGTGATAAAATCCTATTGCATATGTTCTAGTTGGTTCCACCCTAGAATCAATGGCACTTGCTGTTGAGAAGGCATGCGTCGTTCTTGTTTGCATGACGCAAGGCTATAAGGACAGTCCTAGCTGCAGGACAGGTGGGTGAAAATTGACGAATTTGAATAACATCCATAAGAGTAAAAATCTTGAAATGCTGATACTGCACTGACAAATGATCCATCTTTTTGGGAAAGTGTGGTGATGCAACCAGTGGATTTCACGGGTTTCGTATGTGTGAAAACTCATGTACCGGTAGATCCAAAATTTTTGATGAAAATTAAATTTCTTGGAAGAAAAAAAAGCAAAGGTTGATGCACCCTTTTAGTTCATCCTGGATCTTCCAATGCTTATGCCATGATGTGTGGTTATTCACATAGTGAATCATCTAAGCCATTTGGCCTAACAATCTATAACACGAAGTCATTACTTTATAAAAAGATTGAATTACACTATTTGAAAGATTTTTTGTTATACTAGCCACGTCATTAGATGGACGGATGCTGTAATCATGTCAGTCTGATTACATATACCCCCCCAAAATAAAGTCAATAGAAATTCAATACAGCTCAAAAAACTTCCCAAGCCACGCTGAAGCTTAATGCATTTTAAAGTTTAACAATGTACACAAACCTTGCGGACCTTTCCAGAGGCTGAGTACCTGTACCGCCTAAAGAAGGACATCGTGCCTCTCGTGCTGCAGCCGGGGTATGACCCAGACGGCTGGCTGGGGGCACTGGTCGGCAGTCGTCTGCACTACGACTTTTCCCGTGAAGAGCTCATCCCAACCGAGATGCCCAAGCTCATCCGCGAGCTGGGCAACAAGGGAAAGCTGCCCAACAGGGTGGTTACTGTGCAGGAGTACTACAGGGACTGCTCGCTCGATGGTGAGTGCTCAACGGGCAGGTTATTTTTTGTTTTGCATGATTACTGCAGTGAGCATGACTGGTTTGTACTGCAGACCACTCTATTGACTTCATGGTAAGCTTGCTAATCACCTTATACTGTTTGCATGTTCATGGGTACTTCAGAGATTGTTATGTACTGCAGACACTTGCTATTGTTGTTTTCAAGTAATGGGGAGAATTTAAATTATGGAATTATCTCCAAAAGTATTGAATGTCTTTGAATGAAATATTCTCTGTATTGGTCACAGTAGATGGGTTTCGTATTATTGAGTTCAGAGTAGACTTTTTATGAAAGGCTGAGACCCTGAGGAAAGGTCGTCTTATTCAATTCATAAAAAGTCAGGATTTTTCTATAGCGCTATATGGGCAACTATAGGAAATACTTGCTCGAAATCGATCGACAATTATGTTTGTTTTGTGTTTTGAAACAACTTACACAAATGAGCACATTTACGCAAATTTTCAAAATTCTTAAGTGCTTATATATGTGTTTCTCTTGTGGATATATTTTCAAACTTCTCTCTCTCACGCATCTTTTTAGCAAGCATATTTCTACCAATGATAATCTGAAGACAGGTTTTACAACCCTAAGCTTTCAATTGACTGGCGGGACTTGAACTAACGACCCCAAGGTTTTGAGATTAGAATTATATCATCCCAAGCAGGGAGCTGAACCGGCCTTTAGTGCTTAACTTTGTAAAATTGTAATTTTGGTAACAGACGCATTGGCAATAGTTGGTACAGCTTTGTTTTATGTTTTTATAAACATTTAAAGTATCCCTATGTCAAGATTTTACATCCAGTCACTGTATAAGCATCATGTTAAATGTCCATTGATTTAGGTCAGTGGTGGTCCCAACTATGCAAATAGCCCTTACATTTTAATTTGGCTTTATCTGATCAAAATGATTATGTAAGCTAATTTTAAGTTATATAATGACATAAAATAATTGTTAGTGTGCATATCTTTCTAGGTTACTTTAGTCATTTTAGTTGCACAAATGTTTTTGTATAGGGACGCCATTTTAGTTGAAATAATTTCTAATAAATTTTCAAATAAGTCTCCTAGGAAAATGAATTTTATCCACCAAAAAGATGTGGAAAAAATGGTGTCAATGCGGTAGGTTTATTTGCTACATTGACCACAATAATTTTTAGTGAATGGGTCATTAATTTTAGTCTGCTACATGTAACAACAATACAACCACATATTTAGGGATGAAACTTTAAATTACAAATGAATTGTAGTGATGCAGAATGCCAGTAAGTATTATATAGAACAATCCATTTTCACCTTTTTATCCTATGAAATGATACCAAGCAGAATGAAACTTAAAAACACAATACAGGATAATCATGCATCAACAGTAGAAAATAATAAAAACAAATGAGAAAAATGAAATAATTTTTTTATGATAGTGACAGAAGTAACAGCTGAAACAGTGATGGTTCAAAATTAAAAAAAAAAATTTTTATATACATATCTTACATAAGTTTAAATCTGATTATTTATGCTTTTAAAAGCTCAAGCGCAGCATACAGACTGGTTTCTTATTTATAAGAATGGGGCACTTACAAATGTTTAACAAAGCTTTATCCAGAATTGTAAGCACCCTATTCCAACATGTAATGTACTAGATTCTAGTAACTAGAATATAGAGCTCAGAAGACAAAAATTTAAAGAAGAAGATTAAATTATCAAATCACACAGTTCATGTAGACTGTTCTCTCAATGTCGAATATGCAGGCCTGACGATCTGGGTCGCATCTGTTACACATAGGTCCAGCCAGTTGGAGGATGTACTGTTTGAGCAGGTTTGAGAACTGTTCCACGGACATGTCAGCATTTCCAGTGTCGCCTTTTGGACCTTGTGGCCCAGTGAAACCTGTAGCTCCAATCCGCCCCATGGGACCAGTAAAGCCTGTACTGCCTGTTTGGCCAGACCACCCATAAGGCCCTGTAGCTCCAGTGGCTCCAATTTCTCCCATTCTACCTGGTTGCCCAGAAGCACCAGTGCCCCCTGTACGGCCTGTGGGACCAGTAAAACCAGTGGCACCTGTTCTGCCTGCTAACCCTCTAAGTCCAGTAGACCCTGTGCCACCTGTACGTCCAGTAGGTCCCCGAGGGCCCACTTGGCCAGTAGCCCCAGTGCCTCCTGTACGGCCTGTGGGACCAGTAAAGCCAGTGGCACCAGTGCTGCCTGATAACCCACTAAGACCAGTAGATCCTCTATCACCAGTAGGTCCAGTAGGTCCGGTATTTCCTTGAGTCCCTTGAGGATCAGTTGCAACAGTTGTTCCATTGCCACCTGTACTACCTGAAGGCCCTCCAGACCACGTAGCTCCTGTGTGTTCTGGCTGACCTGTATATCCAATGCCTCCCATTGGTCCTGTACCTATTGTATCTCCTGTAGTGCCTACCCTTTCAGTCAAGTCTGTCTTGGTGCTGTTATCACTGGATGGTTCTGAAAACACTCAAAAGTGATTTGCATGATTATTAGTCTTTTGATCCATATTGCAATGTATGAGGGTAGCTTTAAATCTGTAGTGAAATTCTATATATAAACTTGATCTAATGACTGCTATTACGATTGAACATACCTCTACGATTGAGTTGATCAACTTTGTTCTCAAGAACAGACATGTCATTCTTTAATGCCTGTTAAGATAGAAAATCATTGCAATAAAGTGTTCCAGATTTAAGTAACACAAGGAATAGTAGTCTAGTATTCTTACTTTAAAGTAAAAACATCATTAAAGGTTACAAAACAGAGCTTAAGGTAGCAGTCACTAACAACATAATAGACCCAAATAGTGACCAATGTTGTCCCTATGAAATATACACGAAGTCACCATTGTTAATGTACATACCATAATTGAACACTAGCTGCAGTGATGTGATCTGTAGAGGGGAAACAAAACCAAATCATAGCCATAATAGACCAAAAATTTGGATGCTGCAGTCCATATGAAATTGGGGCAGATTGTCACCACACCAAATTTGTAAGTAATAATTTCGTCATTGATTTCTTCTGCTGTATGCGTCTACTAGATCTAGTACGTTCAACGTTATATAGTATATGTCACGTGTGTAAGGCCGTTTAGTGGAAGCTGGCATAGATCCTCACACTTACTCATCGCACAGATTCCGACGAAGGGGGATTGGGGGGGGGGCACATTGGCCCTTTAGTGTGGCATCCCGGGGAGTTCGTTCAGCAAATGGGAAATTGGAGGAGTGACTGTTACAAGATTTACTTAGATCAATTGCCCCGTAAGTGTCATGATCTTTATCGCCAGCTTTTTATCAATATGTTCCCCCCAGAGAAGTAACTTGATCCCATAGCACAGTTTCTTTGGAGTTTGGAGGGTATGTGCATAGTTAATAAAAGTAACCTTCCTTGGTTCATGCCACATTTTGTTTGAGTTTTTGTACATAATATTATTGAGCTTCATAATTTAATCAAATTACAATCCCAATTCAAGCAACCTTGCTTGAACAGTGTGACCGGTCAAGGGATCACAACCAGGTGGACCAAATAATAACCATAATGCACCCAAATGTAGACAATTGTGATCCATAAGAAATATGTCCAATTGGTTTCTATTTACAACATACAAAATCAATTCAAGAACACTAGCTCTAACAGTGTGATATGGAGAGGTATGTTAAGTCGGGAACCAACTCGTAGCCCCAGAATGAACCCAAATAGGGGTCATTATTGTCTATGCTCAAATATGCCCAGATTTGTCTCCATTTTCATGGTGCAAACCAAACTTGACCATCATAGCTCAAACAATCGGATCTATAGAGGGGTTTATCAGAAATGAAACATTAAATAGTGGTCCAGAATGGACCTAAATATTAAGGTATAAAAATATGAGTACATTGATTACCTTAGCTATGTGACCTTCTGCTGTAGATGGGACAAATAAATGGACCAAATAATTTGGGTCCTTGTCAAATAGGCTTTGAGTGGTTATTATTTTAAGTGACAAGCAAATGTGAGAACCTTAGCTTTAACAATGTAACCTGCAGAAGTATAAAAGACATTTGGTTCTTTGGTTGGCTGGTTGTTTGTTTGTTTGGTTGGTCACCATTAAAAGTGTTTTAGCCAGAGTGTAATAAACATTGGAAAAACACAAAACTTTTATCTGAAAAGGCGAAGGGAATGCACTGCACAAAGTGATGCAGCATATGAGGACTTGTAGTCGGGTCTTTCATATGGTGACATGCTTTAAAAAAACATTACCATTTGAATTTACTGAGATATTATTGGCTGACCTTGTTTTCAAGCTCAAGCCTGATAACAAAATCTTCCAGCCTCTGTAGTCGCTGCATCATCTCACACTCCCTGTCATCAGAACAAAGCTGTGTGGTCGGTTGCCCCATGACAGAGGCTGCCAAGGTGAACAGCATAATCATCACTGGTCTCATGATTTCAATGATGAGTCTGGAATTCAAAATTAATTTGTATTTAAGATTCATAGTCTTTAGCTTATGTCTGTGAGGATGCTTTGGCAGATCCAGGTTTTCAGAATAGTAAGTGTGTGATGGTTTGTTAAATCTAGCCGGACGAAGTCCGGAGGGAGATTTCTAGCTTTGCTTCTGTCAGCCTATGTCTGTATGTCTGTCCGAAATGAACAGGCTGATAACCGGAAGACTACTTGAGCTATTGCTTTGCAAATTAAATATGTATTGTTTGAGGAAAAAAGTACCTCTCAAAACTTTTTGTTTGTACTCTGGCTTACTTTTGACTAACTGATGAGCGTTACGTAATGAACCTTGTTACCACTCTACAGGGAGAAGTATTTGACCTATGGTCACCAACCTTCATATTTAGCTTCATTGTACTACTACTCTCAAGAGCTGCTTCGAATTTGGTATACTTTAGCGTACTTTTGATGAAGTTACCATGTGTTTTTAAAAACAAATTATTATGAATTTGTGTTTATCTGTCTCCTGGGAACAGTTTATGACTTATCATCACCAAACTTGACATTTGGTATGTCTATATCACTCTTCTCACGTGATTTGATGTTTGAGTACTTTGACCTACTTTTAAAAATTTCATAGAATATTCGAATAAAACTATTGTTACCACGGTACTGGGAAAAGTATTTCACCTATGGCCATTAAACTTAATAATTTTGTTCACTATACTAGTCTCCACAGTTGAATTGACGTTAATATACTTTGGGCTATATTGACAAACTTATGAGCGTTACATAATAAACCTTGTTACCACTTTACAGGGAGAAGTATTTGACCTATGGTCACCACACTTCATATTTAGCTTCATTGTACTACTCTCCAGAGCTGATTAGAAGTTGGTGTACTTTGGCCTACGTTTGATGAAGTTATGATGTGTTTTTAAAAACAAATTATTACGATTTTGTGTTTATCTGTTTCCTGGGAACAGTTTATGACCTATCATCACCAAACTTGACATTTTGTATGTCTATATCATTCTCCTTACATGATTTGATGTTTGAGTACTTTGGCCTACTTTTGAAAAATTTACGGAATATTTGAATAAAACAATTGTTACCACTGTACTTAAAAGTATTTCACCTATGGTCATTAAACTTTACAATTTTACATAATGTTTCTATTTGTCAGTTTTTGTTAAACTGATATTTTTACAAGGGTTGTCATGAAAAAATGGTTCCCAGTGCATCCTTGACTATTTAAAAATTTTGTACCAATATAAAAAGCACTTTGAGATCTACATTTTCGACTATAAAATGTGAGTGTGGTAAGAGTGTGCTGTGGATCAAATATTAAAAACTGAATTTCCCCTCCTACCACAATGCAAGCAAAGACAATTGGAGCCATTTCAAGGCACAATAAATAAAAAAAATATATTTTAACCATCAGTTTTTCAACATCCAAAAAATATTTAATTCAGAATTATAAAAGCAGTATTACAAATCTTTGATTTTGTTATACTTGCAGCAATGTGGACTATGATCATTTTTAATCATTAAGAAGTAATAGTTGCGTGTTAACAATTTTGAATTGAAATAATGCATAATTCAACATAAGATTCTCAGTTAGATTGTGGCATTGAATGTATAATTGCAATTTTAATCAAATAAATAGACTTACATGTTAATGTAGAAATGCTTACTTTTCTATCATTTCTAATGATTTTAAAGTTATATTATTTTGATAGATTTGTTTAGTAGAATCCTTTGATGTATTTCTTATTCCATTTGATCCCTAGAGAAACTGTATTTGATCTATAATATTCCTATCTACAATATTACCTTCTTCATCCAATATGCATGTATATCCACCAAAAAGAAATGGAAAAAACTGGTTTCAGTGTGGTAGGTTTAATTGCTACTATACATTGACTACAGTAATCTTTAGTGAATCGGTCTTTAATTTTAGTTATCTAACAGCAATACAACCACATGTTTAGGGTTTGCTATGCCAAATTTATGCTATTTTCTATGAAAGAATGGGATATTCAAACAAAGGTATCTTTGAGGTCACAAAAGGTGATGTATCAAGTTTTGATATCATGCCGTGCATGAATGATTGTTTCATGAAGCAGTTGGTTATGCTCCATGGTACCAATGGTATTATTTATGAAGGCTTTCTGCATGGATGGATGGATGTTTCTATGTCTATGATATTTATTTGGTCATGAATTCAAGAATCCTATTAGACATCATTCACATTATGGCGGCAAGCTAGAGAGCTGTCCAAGTACAGGGGAGAATTTGGCACCCATTATTACGCCTGGATGTATATCAGCTCAATTAAACCAGTTCAATTGTTTCCAGTTTAATAATCTATTGTTCCTTTAAATAATGGTCCTTTCTGGTCATAATACCACCTCAAACCAGCAATTATAATATACCAACAAAGCATACTAAATACATTACATAGAAACAAACACGAAATCAACGTTCAAATTACACTTCGTAACTCTCATATCATCTTTGTTTGTATCCAGGCATCTCGTCACTGCCGTCAGACACTGCCAGCAGTGCGGGGGCCTCCATGTCTCCGCGCTCCCTGCACGGCTACAGCCGCGATGTGTCCGTGACCTCGGTGAACTCAGAGACATCGTCGGTGACATCTGTCACGTCATCAAGTGGGCTGGCGGCGTGGGGACACACTGATGTGAGGATGTGGCTCGACTCACACAACCTCAGTGACGTCGCTCATTTGTGAGTACCATTTGATTTGATTATGGGTGTGGGGATATTTACATGGTGTACAGTGTGACCTTATGACATATGGTGGGACTAGTTCAGTAAGAGACCGTCTCTTTTGAGATCATATTTTTGTTGTCACTCAATTCATATGGTTGTCTCTGCTCACTCATTTACCATTGGACTTGTTTAACTTGAACTAGAAGAGTTTTTCCATAACATTTTGAATATCATACCTGCGGATTCTGAAGTTGCAGAACTCTTTCTTGTCAGCTCATCAGTACAGTCGTTGTGTTACAATGCAAACACATGTTACATATATCATTGGCATTTTGGTCAGATATTAACCCATGTACATGTGTATTAAATGTATTTTTGTGGTTCGATGAAACAAAAGACTAATACGTTGTGGGAACTGATTCCATAACTAAAGAATTAATCAAATGTATTTATAAATATATAATATTGAAAACGGTTGTGTAAAATGTCTTGTTTGATCATTATTTTTAGTGATGATGACTGTAAAAGACGTAATGTATTTAATTGATAAACATAATGCTGGTTCTAGTCTAACATGATAAAAATCATCAATTCCTGAATCCTAGTTTCAACCATTACCTTATACTAGCTTATACCCGTGTGGTCAAAGAGGCATGCTGAGAATCACATTGAATCACTCCAGTTACATAATAGTATAAGTAGATCCCAACTAAGTCATTGGAGAAATCCATTGACTTGGCATCTAAAATGAAAATCTAAGGGAGGAAAGGTTAGTTTCCATGTAAATGGGAACACGATGCCCTCCAGGGGCATAAAAAAGACATATTTAGTGAGTGTATAAATATGTTTTTTACAGCATTTTATTTTCAAGCACCCTTGTCCTGACGACACTTGCTCACGTCTTGACAGCACCACCACCCATCCTGAAAGCACCCTGACAGTTTCCCCATACACACAACATCCAAGATCAAGCCAAGGCGTGATTCATTGAAAGGCAGTTTTTTGACTGTGTTAAAATGGCAAAGTGACCATCCTCTGTAATAGCCAGTGAAAATCCAAGGCATTATGATTTTTTTCCTAACATTGGCTATAAGTATTCTTATTTAGAGAGTACAAACTACAAACACATAAATAATGTTAACACACTAACTACACAGCAAACATAAGCATCAAGTATGATTCATTGAGGAGGTTTCAGAACCATATAACAATAGTCGATGATGAAAAGAAAGTCAAGACACCAAGCATTCAAAAATAAAGGCCACTCCTCAATGGCCGCATTTTGACACCACCCACCCACTTCCTGATAGTACCTGCCAACATCCCCCATCCCCAGACCACTAACAACAAATACATACACAAACAACAATACATACACAACAACAATACATACACAAACAACAAACAACAAATACATATTACGTGGTTCGGGTCTTTACCACTGGTCTACACCATCCACTCCCACCCATCGCCCTGATAGCAACCACCCTTGTCATAAAAAAACTCAGCCCCAAATCTGACACCGATCGCCAAGTCCTGATAGCATGCTTCCCATCCTGATAGCACCCATGACTTGATAGCACACACCGGTATTAACATTACCAACCTCTCATCCTGCTTGAAGCCACATACACGTTGGCATAGCCCAGATACAGACACATTTTGATACTTACACAATGCACATATATAGTCCTTTTAATACTTAGGTTCTGTCCATTATGTCCAACCATAATAGTAATAAATCATATTAATCTTGCAAACATCCACACTCCCGATTACTATAGCGTGACTACAGGAACAGTCACTACATGTACATGTTTGTACAATTAGGTCTCAGCCAAGTCATTTTAGTCACAGCTAAGGTTGGAAAAGTTCGTGTTTATGTATGATGCCTTCCATGGACATATGAAAGGGATATATTGAGTAAAGTATATGAAATGAGTACAGCACTCTTTTTCTCCAGCACCCACCCTTGTGCAAATTGTGGGCTTGGGTGATACTTTGTAATGTTGGTTTTGACGACTTTTGTTAATTAGTACATACAAATAAAAAATAAATAATATTGGCACACTTCATTGTACTGACAACTTAGCACCTTCCAAGTATCAAGTATGGTATGGAGAAAAGAGTGTTTTGGAACAACCTTTAAGAAGGGAAGTTCTTATACCACAATATAGACTCTTTTGCAATGAGCAAGAAGTCAAGCAACAGATCAAGCCATGGATTTCTGAGCTTGGATATAGTATATTTAACTCAGATGGAGAACTATCTGGATTAACTCCGACTTGAAGCTCGTATAAGTATATCTCGAGTAAGTCATTGATCAGTGAAAATGCACTTGACATTTAATATGCAAAAGCTATGGGATGAAAAATTAGTGTCTATGGTAATAGGAACATAATGCTCTCCATGGCACAGACATTCTCACAAACTTCAGTAGAACATCCCTATCAAGACTGCCCAAGGACTGGCGTCAAGTGGTTTAACATAGGTGTGGTCTCTTTAGGGACGTTTGCAATGGTCTCTTTATGAAGACTTGGGACTGTTATAAATCATCTTATAATAGAGGTGGTGTATTTATAGAGGTGTTCTTGATTGAAGGTTCTACTGTACATATAGCCCGATTGGAAAAGTGGTGGTATTCCCTAGTATTTGAACCTGTGTGACGCCTTCGGCGTCTTTATGACATCACACTACGTCACATGATGCTGTCATGGCTGCCGCTGTCTCTATTTTTGTTATAAAACCACTAATTAACAACCATCAGGGCCATTTTGACAATGAAAAACATATTCGTACAAAACTACACAGTACCATGAACGATCTCCTGTAGTCAGATGGTGTCCAGCTAGTCAGGTTAAAGAGGAGATAGCCGAACAAAGTCCAAAAATTAGCGTATTAATATATAGGATGCTGTACAAAGTCATCACTAATAAGTTTTATAAACTTCCAGGTTTGAGCGCTTCACTGGTGATCTTTTACTGCAGCTACAAAAGATGATGAAAGCCGCACCTGAGCATTATTACCACACGCTTGAAAAACAGCTTAATTTTGATCTGCTCGCCACATTAAAGTTCTCCAAAGCTTTAGAAGAGCTAAGGTAGAGGGTAGATAAATAATTTGGCTTTAAATGTGTATGTAACAGCTGGTATGTAACTTGTGTACTGTTGGACCCGTTTAAATCAAACTTGAAGAGAGTGCATAATATTTTGAGTTATTATTTAAAGGGCAATGGTTATATGCTTGAGTTATTTATAACAGACTTTTCAGAGTTTGAGATAAAAGGGTCCGATTATATAATAATCAAGTCGTGTGTGGTGATGTCTTTCTTTTTTGGTAGAATCAAAATGCTCATTAAGAAGTTCAGTTGGTAACTGGATTTTGAATTGAATGTTTCAATGTGCACTTACTCTTCATTGAAGCTATTTAATTTATATTCCTGTGGCATTGTGTAAGTGAAGTTAACATGTGATAGCTAATGTTTCTGTGTATTCCAGTTCGATAGTGGTATAAGCTTGTAACATACTTTGTATGGTAATAATAATGTAATATAAGTCCCATGATAACTATAATTTGTATGTTATGTCTATAAACGAGTCTTGCTGTGGGCATGTGTATGCTTTATATCCAAGAATATAGTAGATGTATAATACTTTCACTAATATTATGTAAAGTGTAAATTGCAACAAATTTTTACATTAACCTCTGTATAGATTTGAAAAAAATTAGTAAAGACTAATGTTGCGATATTTTTGAGGATACATTTTAAATGTGTAATGTTTTATAAGAATGTTGGTAAGATTGATCATGATCAGAAAATGGCACAAGTGTGATTAAGAAGTAGAGCTTATTATATTACACAAAACAATTTGTAAGTCTCTTTGGTAAAAGTTCCTTTTTGTTCAAGGTACATGTACTAAATGTTATTTGTATGGGTGTTATATGTATGTGCGTATGTGTCTTTTTCTTCGAATCATTATTTATAATTGTGTGGAGAATTGAGAATAGTCTTCTTAACAATTGCCATTTCACACATGTAACATAATTTTATATATACAACAATATAATTTAGGGAAGACTGTATTTTGCAAATTTCTATTTGTGATATAATGATATATTGTGAATTTATTCTCTTTGAAAATGTATTCCAAGCTTGAGGTCTCCACACAACTATATGTATTTTTGTGCGATACATGAACATGTTGAATGTAGGAAACTGAAAATAGTTACGACAAAAGGCATTGAAACTGAACAATAAATTGAATAAATATTTTAAAACATGTACAATACAAAATTGAATCATGATCTCGAAAAGATGTCATGATAGAACTTAAAGTTGTTCTAAAGTTTTGTAATTGTATAATGTATTATGTCCAGGGCCATAGCGATGTGCATACATTGAGAAAACTTGAATAATTTGTTTATTAGACAAAATTATGATATTCTGGGTTTTATATCAATATATGTGTTCATATATGATAATGTTTAAGGCTAATTACATACCTGATTTCTGTAAAGTATAAAACAACTCAAATTATATGAAGAATGTTTGCATGTTGTGAATTCAGATGATGTGAATACTATGAATTGTTTCTGAGCAGTCGTGTTGTAGTGTCTCAAATTTCACACGTTGCAGGTTGTGGTAAATGTGCTAAAAAGTCACACAAAGGAAATGTAAACTCTCAAATGTTGTACACAAATGCCATCAGATGAAGTTTAATTGGCACTCTGTAGACGTTTTATGATCTCATTATGTTAATAGCTATATTGCATTGAACACACTTCTAGCATTTATAGAATGGTGACTGCTTTATGATGTTTTAAATATTGGTTTTTTAAATGATTGCGATGTTCATGATAATCATAATTAAATATGTTATGACTTTATCTGGAGGTATAGTGGCATAAGCTTACAGCCTAAATCCTGAAAATTATTCTGTGATGTAACCACAGCTACAGCTATGATGTGTATTCCAAACATTGTTTTTATGTTAGTGGAGATAAGATATATGTTTAGTATATTTTAGCTATACAGTATTATTTCTTGCCATTATTGTTATATTATTACTAGTTGATTACTAGTAAATGTTTTTTTTCCCAACGCATTTATATCTTGTGTTCAATATATGTTTTACCTGTTTTGTCTTATTATTGATAATCTAGAGATTAAGTGTATTTTCATTTGTATCTTAATATAAGAACAGTCTATTATTAAAAAAATACATTGATGTGGATATTTCTTGAAAAAATCTTCATTTGCAACTGTATGAATTGACCTTGTTGCGTACCTCTAGTTATAACGTTAGGAATATTGGATGAATCTTAGTTTACTTTACTTTACTTAATTGATTACCCCACACTCAAAGTAGACTACATTTTTTGGACGATATCAAACTCTAAATCACTGAAATTGCAATGTAAATGTGGATTCATATAAAGACTCAACCGCAAAATTAACATTTTTTTAATATGATACAGTATTTCATTATGTACAAATTGCATATTATCTTCATTCAATGGTTTGTTATGTGGCAGCTTTGATCTCATCTTCCGTATAAGCCTTTGTCATATTTTTACAAGGACAGTGAAATGTGTATTATTTGTAGAGTTGTTACGTATTTTAGCTTGTTTACGGTTGGACTCATTTACTTTGAAGTTGTAGGGTGTGAATGAAAAGATCCAATTTCCAGATATCTGTTATGAATTATCAGAGGGATTTCTATATGATTCAAAGCAAAAGAAAATGTGCAGGAATTAACCACAGTTTGAGATAAATGGTTCCAACTGTGTTAATTGTTCAAGAGATTCTCAATAAGAATTTTATCATGTAATGATCTTTTTTGTAATTGTTTGATCCTTTCTGAGAGCATTAAATTGCCAATTAAAAGTGAATAAACATCATGCTTTTGATATTTGAAAATTTATTCAATTTTACTTTAACAGATAAAATCTATGATAGTCATTGTACAAATTGTATTGTGAAACTAGATGACTGCATGAGACTTGATTATACCAAAGTCATTGGAGATATAATTCATTAGATAATACACTAAAGGCTTGCATAATATAATCGTCACATATTCTGATACAGATGCTTTTGGTAATTACTCAGCGATATAGAAAAAAACAGAAAAATAAATTTGCATATCCTTAAGTAAAAATGGGCACACATATGTAACACTTAAAAACAGAATATTTCACTATACTAATAGTATTTGAGACAGCTTTGGTGTGCTTAGTGTCACCTATGATTGGCTGTGTAATGTGGAGTACGCACTTTGTGCTCACACTAATTTGTCTCCGCTCCGAAGTTTGATAGGATTGAAGATTTTATCTCAAACTTGTCTTCTCTTCATTCATCTTTAAGTCGTACTTCAGATGAGATATATACAAAAGATGCTAAAACCTGCTGGCAAGAGCAGTGTTCATTTTTTTCAATAGTTCAAAAAAAAATATTATTATTTTGAAAAGGGTATTGTGGTACTGAAACATGTTAAAAGAATTAAAAAACTGGACCAACATCAACAGGTATTTTTGCATTTTAAGACCATTTTAGACCACTTTTGAAGATAAGGCAGTCAAAAATAAAATACTGAATTTGGGAAATAAAAAAGATGGAAATAAAAGATAAAAATCCAAAGGAGACCTAACCTATGTGGAGTAAAAAAAAAGAAAAAAAAGAAAAAAAAAGAAAAAAAAAAGAAGGAGAAGAAGCTGCTCCTAACCCAAATCTTTTGCAGTAACACATACAGAAAAAAATACCTACCTATAACACACTGGGTCATTTTTGAAGTACACAGAACATAAAATACGTGTGTGTAGGTGTGAGTGTGAGGTAATCAGGAAATACCGCATCTCTAATTTTCTTGATCTTTCCTCCGCATCTCATAAATTTTAAGGTATTTTCCCCACATCCCACTTCCGTGTAATCCCACATCCCTCATTTGTTTGACTTTTTGTCCCTCCATCCGTATTTTCCGTCGTTTTCACCACATCCCATTTCCTAGCTTATCAACCCGCACCATGTGTCACCTAACCTTTGGCTGGGCGGCCCCAGTCTAATAGTTATGAATGCTCAAATGATGATTCTACCTGTTAACAACACGTCTATGATGTGCCAATAGCTACAGTACCATGACCGATTCGGACTTAATATTAGGACTGTCGGACATCGCCTAAGAAATGAAGAGTCCGAAGAGTGACAAGTTCACATTACAGGCTATATCAAGAAGTAACAAGAACAGAATATACTATGCTAAGCCAATATGCAGACAAGGAGTAGAGCTATGCATTGAGAAAATTTGGGAAGAGATATTGATATGTTTCTTAGCCGTATACAGAATTGTGCTGTTGTGCCTGTACAATTACCAATTGTCACAAACTTCAACTTTGCCTACAATATCTTGCAATAATTGGCAATTGGACTTTCTATTTTACACATCGAGGTTCAGTTTTAAGTGGCATGCATCTGAATTGTGTGAAGAGAAATCAACAACGTAATTTGTGTTCTATGATAGTTTTTATACGTGCATTGGTTCAGTTATTCTTTTAAAAAAGTTCCCAATTGACTAGCAAATTCTTCTCACATTTTCTTCAACGTGACCAACGAAAGAGAGGCGGAGATAGCTAAGTTTATATTTAGAAAGAGATGCTAAGAGAATTGGTGAAACATAAAAACACAATGGGCAACATTTTCAGCGAAACTGCACAGAATAAGAAACGGCTAGTGACACATGTCAACCATTTTTGTGATGCCCAAACTTCACGTTAGCAACTACTGAGTATCATACACACTATCACGCCTGTTTGACGCACGGGGGCAGCCAATGTCATTGCCACACACGCCGTTTAACATCAGCAGCGAGCAGACGTGTGATGGACCACAGGACCTTGTAATAATGCCTTGTATGGGAGTATTCAGAGTTTTTAGAACGATCAAGCAGTTTACGTACCGTAAAGCTTGTACGAAAAGGCCATGTCACCGAGAAAGTTTTATTAAGAAAAAAGTCTCCATTCTTCAGGTAATATTGTTTGTGCGTGACTCAGTATTTCCTTAGGGACGGTGCAATATTTATCAGGCGGGGGGACCGGTGCATATCGAAAACCTTGTCTGAAAAAAGGTTATGTCCCATGCTGATGTGATGAAAAAAACAACCCACACTGATGTCCCATGACCTCCATTCATAAAAAAGTCTGTGTCCCCTCCCATGAATATAAACTTTTTTTTGACCTGCGAGATAAAATTGAACTAATGTGGAGAACCCGCAAAATGAATTTAAATGGAGGCGGTATAAAAGCAGTAGTAATCTGGAGGTGGTAGATAATTTAGGCCATTACAACATATTTTTATTTACATGTGGGATCTATCTACGGATTTCTGTCCAGTAGCTTAACCATTTTAATTGTCTATATAATTGACATGCAAAATGTACATATACTGGCCATTGACTTTTGCTGTTTTCGTCTATGTATTATTTTGACTTTAATTTGCAGTTTTGCTCAATTCTGGAGCTACTCATCAAAGTTATTAATGTTTGCGGATTATTGAAGTTTGTGTCCGCAAACAAATCTAGTTTTATAGTAATACTGACCCTAGTTTCATGTTTTTAACATGTTTTGTCATCCATACTTTTGTGATTTTTATCTTTATTACCATTACCATAAAAGAAATCGCATATTCACATAATAGTTCATTTAGCTTTACACATTGTTGCAACACTGATTTTTTTTTCTACCTTCAATGTCATCTATAGAGGCTGCATCCCACTAGTTTCTGCATATGGGTGACACATAAATTCTAGGGATTTCCGGGCAAAAAAATTTATATGTCGAGGATCTGCTGATAGGGAACCCCTTTTGGCATTAAATGATTTTTTTCCGCCAGCGCATAGTCAACTCACAGCCTGCGCATGACTGGCGCAAAACCCGGCGTAAGAAAAGCAGACAGTGAAAGCAAGTCAGTGTAACCCCGATGCAAAACAGACGCACAAAAAAAAATCTCAGCCAGACTTTTTGTGTGTGTCGGTTGTGCATTGGGGTTACGCTGACTTTGTGTTCACTGTCTGCTACCCGCTGAACATACATCTACAATACATTGAACACCTGCTGAATGTACGCCATCGTATGCTCAAGGTGCGCCAAGCTTAAGCCAACGTTTTCATCTGCCGAGCATCTGCTCCCAATACGTGGCGGATATTCAGCTCATGTGTAGCGTATGTTCGGCGTATGTAGGACGTACGCCCCACATAAAAAATCAATGGATTATCGATTGGCGTATGCCGTTCACGCTTTCGATGTTTTGAGCAGCCCAAAACCTGGGAGCGTAAAAGAGTGGAGTGATTGATAATCTTCCTAGAAATATTTTGGCGGGGTACTGACAGCAAGCGTTACAAGCTCTTCACACGTACATAAAGCGGCAAAGGAACGCTGGGTCGGCGTAGGGTCGGCGTAGCCGGCAGATGCTTAGCGTAAATGAAAAAATCTGGATATCCAACCGATTTTTATCAGCCGGAACCAGTGAGACGCGGCTTTAACTATGACCAAGTGAGCAACATTGTCGCGTGAATGATTTGTACCAATTTGCTTCTGTCAACGTGGGATTTCAGCAGGTGAAAAAAAGTACACGTCCCATGCCCATTGAGAATGACAAATCATCAGGTCCCCCTACTTTGCACATTGAAAAAAGTACTTGTCCCCCTACCAAATGCACCGCCCCCTGCCTGGTAAATATTGCACTGTCCCTTATAGTGAGTAAGAGAATGAAAATATAGAAATTGCATGCACACTGGACATTGCATGATGGTGTCAATTATGAGTTCTGTCCTACATGTATATTTATAGTTGATTAAAAGTCATTGCTCCTGTCAGCTTGCTCCTGTAATGACATTGGTAGACCATGAACCTGTCAAACATTGATCCACAACAAAGTGGCGTTTAAATTCTTATCACGGGGAGGCAGGGGCATTAGGATTCGACCACGGGGCCGTGGCTGCACTCCAGACAGCCCCAAAGAACATTTCCGATAGCACCTTAATAGCCTTGTATGCATTTAACAGAGTGTGTTTTGTTGTGTTTTTCATATTGCGACCTGATAAAAGGTCTACAGCTGTGTACACCCCCATTGAGACTTTTATCACGAACCTTTTCCCAACATTGTACCAAATTAACGTGTAGGTGCCACGGAGCAGTGTGCAACTGCTTTTATGGATGAGTTTCCTCAACACCCACCACCAGACCCGACCCGGAATCGAACCCACGACCTTCTGGTCACGAGTTCAACTCCCTAACCACTCGACCACAGAAGCACACATTAGTGCCGGTAGATATTAGTACACAGTAGTTCTCAGAAGCTTGTTGTACACAATAACAATAATGTTAGGTCATGAACATTTTGTATAGTTGCGGTGATCGTTTGTATATATGGCAGACTTGGGGTCAATTACAATTTTGAAATTCAATCCAGTTACAACTAGAAGGGAAGAAGGGGGAGGGTTTATAAGGAAGTGGGATGTGGAAAAAAGGCCAAAAATAGGGATGTGGGAAAATGGCCAAAAAGAAGGATATATGGCATTTCAGAGAAGTGGAATGCGGGAAAAACGCCAATATATCAAAATATTTGTGGGATATGGGGAAAAAGTCCAAAAATAAATTGGAATGTGGGAAATAAAGCAAAAAATGTTAAGGATGTCGGATTGTGTGACCCTATAGGGGACGATAATAAATAACGATACGGGGGTGGGGGGTGGGGGTAGGGGATCGTCCATTTTTTGGGGATCAAAGAAAAAGTTACCCCCCCATCAACATTTTAAAAAGTTGAGTGACCTCCCCCCTTATGCTAAAGCAAAAGTCCTATACATAGTCATTGCATATTTGGACAATTGATAAAAGAAAATATTTGAAAAAAATATATACCGAAGTGTGATAAAAAGTTCAGCGACCCCCCCCCCAAAAAAAAAAGGTATCAGAAAAGTTGGATGACCCCCCACCTTTTTGGACGACCCCCCGATATCATTATTTATGATCGTTCCCTTATACCACTGCCCCCCCCCCCCCAAGAGGCAGCCCACTAGGCTTCCACACTAAAGGATTATTTTCAAAAAAACCAAGATTGATTTTCATCACCAATACTCTAAACCTTTGCTCTAGTATCAGAAACCTTACATATTTCACAACCACCCCACCACTTCCACCATGCATGTATGATTGTATGTACATGATGTAAAGCAGTTATCAATGCGTAAATGTTCTATTTAATCGTATGTGCGTGCATTATGGAGTGAGTCTACAACTGTTTCGTGACATACTCCCGAAAGTCCCAATCAAACAGATACGGATGTTCGCCATGAATTTTTTACTACGCGGTGATAGATGATTGAATGCTCGAGTGACCAAAGTCCACGAAAATACGTCTGTTATACGGGACAAATTTTGCCAGTGAACAGGGGTCTGTCATGTGAGGTTTCGGGACGTGACACGCTTGGGCCATAAAGAAGACAAAATACACCACGACTAGTGGTACACAACTTCAATATTCGGGACGGTACTATTCGGGCGGTACTATTCCAGCTATAGCCTACTGGGGCGGGTTTACAAGGAAGTGGAATGTGGGGGAAAAGATCGAAAAATAGGGACATACGCAGATCCACCAAAATACTTCATCATCAAAGTTTTCATAGGGCTTTTCATAAAATCCCGTAAGTGCGCCCCCCCCCCCTTTCCACAAGTGTGCCCCCCTTTCCAAAAACCCGGATCTGCCTATGTAGGGATGTGGAAAAATAGCAACAAAAAGGGAACAAGGCTAAAAAAATGTGGGATTTCTTGACCCCTTATACACCTTTACTATATATAATGTACAGTTCCCTTGTGGCCGTAGATTCGAGTCCCGTAAAGACTAGTGCACTACTAGATATATCTGAAAATTGAAGAGTGGCTTCAGCCATATATCAATATGGGGAGGTAGGAACGTGCTTGTTAGGGAACGATCATAAACAATGATACAGGGGGGGGGGGGAAGTCGTCCAAAAAAGGGGGTCGTCTAACTTTTCTGATGTCTTTTTTTTTTTTTTTTTTTGGGGGGTCGCTGAACTTTTTTTTATCACTTTTTCTTTTAGCATTACGATGACTATGTGGAGGACTTTTTCTTTAGCGAGTGTGGGGGGAGGTGTCACTCTCAACTTTTTAAAATGTTGATGGGGGGGGAGGTCGGCTAACTTTTTCTTCGAGCCCCCCCAAAATGGACGACCCCCCCAGTATCGTTATTTATGATCGTTCCCTTATAGAGAATCGAGAGGTTATTATAAAACATTGTATTTTGATTTTTCATTTAAATTGCACATTACCTTGACAATGGCACCGAAAACCGTCGTGACGAAAGTGTCACCGTTATCCTCACTACATTTAGACTAGTGGTAACGAGCAACTAGTTGAACACAAAAGCGCACCTCACTACATTGAAACGCCGATGTCACATGCTCAAACTTAATCCTCTAAACATCTCACTTTTCAATAGTATCTCATATATTGGAAGGATTATTGGTTTACAGTGTGAAGGATTAAGCAACGCAAGGATTACGTTTCAGTAATTGATCAGTGTGCGCAAGATAGTATGCAGCTATTCTTTATTTAAGAATAAATAGAAATAAGATGAAATAAAAAAGATAATAAAACATAAGGAACACCCACAAAGATAAGTAGTGTCCAGATTGTTTCATTGTGACCACTTTTACTATGGCATGTACTTTGATAAGTAGCATGGTGTTCCTGTATTCATTTGGATGGTTAATGCTTATGTCATGCATTTATGCAAACGAGCATACACCACTCATACAACCCAATCAGACACAGAATGAGTTTTACCCCACGAGCAAGCTAGACCCCATGAAGTAAGTGTACTCATATTTTGATAACAGTTTTTAATTAAAAGTAAAGTTTAAATCTAGTAGATTGGTGTTTTAGACCACAGTCACGGGTTTCGTATGTGACATCGATCATGTGTAGGTAAAAATTTAAATCAATATAGGGGATGAAAAATAAAATCACAAAAAACAAACAAACATAAAAATGAAACATTTTGATGGAAACAGACGGAGGGGCATACCCTCCACATCACATGGATCTGCCCATTTCTTATAACGTATTTATGCCAGTCAACCCGTTGCCCGTTAGTTTATAGCGCGAAACGCACCGCCTATATGTGATCATTTAGTTGCACACACGTACTAGTGGGGCAGTTGTCACTCTACGAGAGGCTCTTTTAAAAAAAAAATGTGTTCTGTATTTGTCTAGGAAAAGTGGTGCTTCATGAAAAAAGCATAATTAAACCTTTTCATTCTGAGATTAGATTATATATACATTGATGCTAAAATATTTCATTTATGAGGTCACCCCCAGGTCTCTAATAGAAGCTCTATTTTGTACTCCCACTAGTGTTACTCACGCAACCGAAGGTGAGATCGCCACACCACTTTGGAGTGTACTAAACCAATAGTAAACATTTATAAATGACACAGTAGACTGGGGTGGTGTTGCGAGCTTACACAGTCTATAGATGGGGTCATAGACGAAGAGCGCCCCAATGGGAAATCTGCATAATGAAAGCTGCCACCGCGGCAGTCGTATGAACACGGTCATGGAACAGTGGTCAATGGTTAGGACTACTCCTTTAATGGGTCACTCTTGAGAATGGGAGGATATTGGATGGCGAAATATTTCAGAATCCCATTAGATTGTGCAGAGACAACGTGTACTTCATGGTTGACTTGAAGGGAATGGTCAGTCCAATCGAGTATCCGAGATATCTAATTACATGTATATAATTTAATATTAAATTAAAAAAAATACTGAGCACTAGCAGATTTTAGCTCTGATGGAATTCTTCATTGAAATAGCATCTGTGGAGGTGGTGGGGTATACGGGGTCAAGAAATCCCACGTGCCTATTGTTTGGCTTTATACCCCACATCTCTAATCTTCTTTGGCCTTTTTCACCACATACATATACCACTTCCTTATTAACCCGCCCAACACCCCGTCTAGCCTGTCAAAGAACGGTGTGTGTATGTGCATCCGAGCTTTCTAGTTGAACGAGTATTATATAATAGGAATATCAAATACTACGCAGTACGCAGGAGATTAGTGTTGTCAAGACAACTAGAAAAAAACCTCGCCAACAACAAACCAATTTACAAACTGATTAGCGCGATCGGACTGTTTATTTGTTGTGTTAACAGTAGGTTTCTATATGTAAAATAGTCTGAGTCATATGATAAAAAGCGCTTGGAGACCATCATCATTTAGCTCTGCAGTCAATTGAGATTATAAGGCTTCATGAAAATTAATGGAAACGGCACATGTCAAAGATCGACTATAATGATTCCAACTTCCAACATACTGCACAAATCTTCATATGATCCAAGCTCAAGTGGGGGTGGGGGTGTCAGGTGGGACGGGGGTGGGGGTGCATAGGCAGATCCAGGTGGGGGGGGGGGGCGTGCCCCCCTTTTCCCACCAAAATACTTCATTTTCGTAGGGTTTTTGATGAAATCCTGAAGTGCGCCCCCTTTTCCAAAAACCTGGATCTGTGTGTGTGTGTGTGTGTGTGTGTGTGTGGTGTGTGTGTGTGTGTGTGTATGTGTGTGTGTGTGTGTGGGGGGGGTTCAGCTGAATCCCCCTGGTTAGGGTCTACATATGCAATTTTCAGGGACACTGCATACAGTTATTCATTGGACGTTAGCCAGCGAGCAGAAAATCTGAGCGCCCTTTATATTATTACAGAAATTTGAGCTCGGTCTTGTGATTGTTTTGAACTATGCGTTTTGGTGATTTTTTATAAAAATGTGCTTTCATCTAACTGTCTTGGTGTAAA
The DNA here is from genome assembly GCA_019095985.1 of Streblospio benedicti. Classification (NCBI taxonomy): domain Eukaryota; kingdom Metazoa; phylum Annelida; class Polychaeta; order Spionida; family Spionidae; genus Streblospio; species Streblospio benedicti. The sequence continues at coordinate 47,310,500 of CM032660.1, forward strand.
TGTGTACGCGACCGATGCGCATTTCATTTTAGCTAGTTACACGTAGGCCTACATGTATAGTTAAGAACGCACACAGCAGTGACTTTTGTAAATGTGATTTGCTGATTCTTCCACTATTTCTCAAACTTTCAACTGGTATGGATGTGGACTGTCCTCTTTTGGGACCACAAATTTGTTCGATTTGATCAAAGTCACCTTGGCTATTTTAGAGTGACATTTATAACGCATGTCAACAATTTAGAACGCCATTGAAACGCAAAGTAAACTTAACTACTGGCCGTGGGCGTGAAATCAACACATATGTTTTAAAATGGTGTTTACCTGAATCAGCATCTCCCTCTCCATCGGGTTGATATATACAAGTTGGTTAAAACTGTCGCCCTTTTAGCAGACCTAGTGGTGTTTTTTTTACCCCCAAATTGATGATTTGGTAGATGAGTTTTCAGCATTGCCTACCATTTCTTGGAATTATCATTTGCAAATTTATGAGCTGGAAAGATCAATACACTTTAAACATATATCTATGCAACGCAGTATATTGGATATACATGGCACAGCTATAAAGTTATAAGGCTATGCAAAATAAGTATTATATATCTGATCCCTTCGGTTCGGTATCATACTACATTCTAAGCATATATGGATATCATACTTTAATACTTGAATGGGCGATTTCTCCGTTCAAGTCGGGAACATCCATATGGCAATACCAGGCTCTGATTAATATCATAGTTAATATGATAAGGCAATTGTGAGGCACTAAGGTCATCACATATTAATAGTATAATCAAGACTACTTAATTACGCGAGTCCCAGAATACCATTGTAAGCATGTTATGTAAATTCACACATATGGGTCACCCCGGTAGAATATCTTACGTGCACACGCAGAAGACTTATTGGGACACATCAGACAAATGGATATACGCTCGCTATGTCTATATATTGTCTGTGGGTTCTGGTATGACGGCATAACCCTGAAAATGACCGGCTACTAACCCTCCCATCCTCCGCGTGCTGTTTCCTTCAAAAGGATAGTGACATAAAATGTAAATGTAAATGTGTAAGTTTCTAGCCTTGATCCAAGTTTTTGCTCTCACGACTTAACAATTTACACCAGGTCATTGGCCCACTTATTGATCTTCAATTGATCTTTTCTCATATGCCTGCATCGGCAGCAGCTTGCATTTAGCGCGCATAATCACCCAGACAATCACTCACTCACTCTTTCAACCCAATGACCTGTACCTTATTAATGTGTAGGTGCCATGGAGCAGTGTGCAACTGCGTTAGGGATGAGTTTGCTCAACACCCACCACCAGACCCGACTCGGATTCGCACCCACGACCAACTCCCTATCCACTTGGCCCCAGAAGCACACATGCAGGTCTTTTATCATTTTCTCGCGCTTTCACGTACAGATACAGACTGCATTGAAATGATTGTAAGAAAGGTAGCCACAGGGTTCAGCAGGACTTCACTTTCTGAATAGTAAGCACACCTGATCAGGACTTTTTAGGGACACAGTACACTCGCGTCTTGATGACGCCGCCAAGGGGGCATGTGCCTTGTCTTGAAAAGCATTAAGGGGACCGTATGTTAGTCGTTTACTGAACTTTGATTTTCTCTCTTATTATTTCTTCATTTTTTTCCAAATTACCCCTTGTTGTGTACATGTAGGTAATAATATTATCTAATGATATAACATGGTTTGAAATGTACAGATCAATTACAAATTTTGGTATGAAAATTAAGCAATATGAAAAAAGCTACAATGCTACGACGCATTAAGTTTTACATTATGCGACTGTCTGACTATAGCTTGATAGAATTGTAGCTAGCTTTCTTAATAGAAAAAAAGACATACCGAAACTAGATTATTCCACTTTTGAGGAAATTCCCTCACATCAAGCTGTATTGACAAGTGTCTGCCCCGGATGCTCCGGTCTCAGCCTGACCTGCCATCGAATGTCAGGCAACTAATGCCACCAATAAAAAAGATTCAATGTAACAAATGGACACGCACCCAGCTGTACATGTTAAATAAGTACGCCGCATGACAGAAAAAACCCAGCTGTATAGGTTTAATGAAAGTTTTATGCTTTATCATTTTTCAGATACCTAATGTGTATAACTAATACCGTAAACGCTCGCCTTTAGGGACACGCCCGTGGGAGTGAGAAGAAGAGCCTCAACTAGTGAAGTGTCTCAATCTGTGAAACATATTTCATTGTGTAGCACATGAAGTGAGATACTGTAAACCCTATCACGGAGTTGGCTCTCTTAATGGGATGTCCTCATGATGAGATTCTACTGTAGGTGACTAACGGTTGAATTTTATACCCAGTGCAATCAAAGTACAATCAATTAACTCATCATGCACACCATACCAAGCTGACCATAACATGATGAAACCTGCCCCCATGTGGCATGCTAAGGTCTGTTCAATGTTTTTGGTGTCTTATGGATGATCAGATCGCAAATGTCCTTGACACAGGAGGTCACCACGTCCAAACGCGCACGGAATGCACGTGCCCCTTATTCACCCATAATCCACCTGATCGTCACGTGGTCAAGGTCATGAAAAATTCACTTCAAATGGTGCTCATCTTGGAAAGCACGCCGTCGCCTCTTGTTTATTACGCTTAATTTGCCTTCAAATGTGTCGTGCCAGCTACTCATCTATTAATGCTGAGCTGTTATTGCGAAATATTTAATAACTCAGAGTGCTATCCACATTACCTATTGTGGGGTCCTTTGTATTTCTTGTATTCACAACAGCCACCGTATGCACTAGGAACTTTCCTGTGTTACGGGTATATGAATGAATATCATAATGTAAATTATATGGTTTTACTGGCGTACCAAAGAATTTACATTCTGAACGTGTGGTCCACACCACTTCATGAGCATTTTCTCCAGGGCAGTACACGTATACTGACCACGCACAGTATCTTTTTTGTCAACCACATGATCGGTACCTAATTAACCGGTAGACACAGTAAGTGTAGGCCTACATGTAATACTGCAAATCAGTAATTACCTTATGCAACTACATCAATCAGATTACGTGTAAATTGCATGTACACGCCAGTTCTCAATAGGTTAAGACTCTGGCAAATGAAATAACTCACACGGATCATTTAATCAAAAACACACCTGTGACCTAGAATGTCCATATCACAATATGTCATCGTTGGTACGGGTATCTCTTTTACACCGTATATTATCCCGGTGTTTCAATATAAACTTGTGATTTTAGTAATAAGCCCGAAGTACGAGAGAATGGGTATACACAAGTCTACGCCTACTGTCTAAAGCTGTCAGTGTCTGTAACTAATATATGTGTGTGTTGTAACTATTTTGCTATCAACTAACCAAAATCCACATTTCTATAGATAATCAGCTTAAACAGATACCGTAAACACAATTTTGAATGCAACTCGACGCTTGTCCATTTTCCTCGAATTAATCATGATACACATTTTTATAGCAACATGACACGATAGCGCTAGGTCAATGATTTTTTGTCTGTTGTGAATAAAAAATAACAGACAATAAACGCATTACACGTAGTTAGACATTTCAAAGGAAAGTATTACATATGAATTGGATATTAGATGGAATGCATTGATGGCTCCCGTTACGTAGTCTGAATGTTATAGACCGTCGTTTTCTTATAAACGAGGTAAGTTATTTTGTCATAAGAACGTGTATAATAAATTATTTCACGTTTAATTGAGTAGTCACTCGATCCCGCGGATTTATTTCATGGTGAAAAGTTGGTTGCACCAGATTATACATCTATCTATGCATTTGTTAATCCCCGCCTGCTCGTGAACACATGTTAGAACATAAAGTATAACCAACATAAATTCTGACCGCACCACCCTAAATGGTTTTTTTCCGCAATATGTGACCAACATAGATTGTGACCACTTTTATAAATCTCACATGCCTTATTGTACGGTGTAGAGTGTTGGGACTGACACTGATAAGACGAGCTTGAAGAGTAGATGCAGTTTCATGTTTCATAGCCGAGACACGCTGAGAATTGACCCTGTAAGAAGGGGTTTGCGTCTCTGAAGTACGTGTCGATCGCTCGTTGGCTCGGCAAAAGACCCCACCCGAGGTACAACTTTGATGAGACATGGATCAGGCCCGGATAGTGATAGAGAGATCATTGTGTTGCCATTTTAAAGCTCTTGATACCATGGGCCGGTGATGTCTAAAAAGAGGTGGGATGACTTTGGTGTCGTAGAAGGAAATTTGCATAGGTTTGGCAGGAAACAAAGTGCTGTCACATTGTGTTTATCATTGTTTTATAAGCTATGTTTGTAAAGTCATGCTGACAAAAAATCTGTTGCAATGATTACATTTGAAATATGTTGAGAACATTACGGTCCACCATTACAATATAAAATTACCAATAGATTCTTTTCCTGCAGCTACTAGTTCTCCATAGTTAAAAATTATCACAGCCCACTGTCATAAGTAATATAATTGAAGATTTGGAAGACTATCTTTACGATTTTTTATATTTGTTTAGACAATATATAATGATGATGAAGACAAACAACAACAAGCAAATGAAAAAAATGCATGGCATACTTCATAGAAACCGGTTCCTTTATAAGCGTGGTGGTGAACACACTGGATGGAACGCTGGCCAACCATAAGATGGATAGTGCAGACAGAATGTTAGTTTATATAAAAAGAATCATTTCACAGGTCCATATCTCAAAGATTAGAAAGGTAGACGCAGTGAAAAAGCAAGCTCAACGGGGAAGCCACGGTGGTATTGTGGGAGGATATGGAGGATATGAGGCCTAAAGCAGGGTGATTGGTTTGGCTGGCGAGCATTAGTGCAATGATGCATCCAGGGCTTTGAGGCCTGGAGTTTGATGGGGTGGGGGTGCTTCATCAGGGATTTTCATTTCTTTTACAAACAAATACTGCAACATTTGGCTATTAGAGGCACTGGCGACAGAATAGGAAAGTGCCCCCATTATTGCGATGTCCTCACGTGATAATAATGTTGGTAGTAGCATATTATGGCGAGCAGAAGAATGAAAATGTCCCTAATTTCCATATGTAACCATGAGTGAGGTGTCCACAGGGCCAGGTTTAAACTCTTTATGAATATTGCATATTGAATTGGTAACTAAATCTGTTTAAATACACCAGCGATGAATTGTTGTAGTGGTTGGTCCTAAACAATTAATACTTTACATGTAAATGACCACATAAATGTTCACTAAGTGTTACAGTGTGCATGTGTAAAGGGTCTAGGTATACAGGACAAAAGAATGTGTGAGCTTATAGGGTGGGCCATGGCAAAGTACTTGTCGTTGCAGCAGCTTAATTGTGGGGCATGTGTCCACCTGATCCCACCATTAACATTCGTGTGCTCTATCCATTTTACTTAGTCAGATATTCCATTTCCATTCATCTTTAAGCACTTAAAGTAGATGCAACTTACTTTCTTTACACACTAAAGCCATGAGGTTTCTGCCTGACAGGGGGCTTTGCTACAGAGTTCGATTAGAAAGTGAAATCTCCAACTCTTTACAGATTTAGAGACCTTGTGGAAATGAATCAACTGAATCAGTTTGTTTTCTAAAGCTACGGGCACAACCAGCACTGCTGACATTTTGGCAATACGTATTTTCTTCTTCAGGTCTTCGGTCTTTACAAAGGCTCGTTGACTGTACCCCTTACTCACTCTTTGGCAAACTGGCTTTGTACCGTCCACCCACGGCCAGACAACTGATGAATTGACCATAAAGGAAGTTTAGCATGTAAAACTTCCGCTACTGTTGCCGTACTCCATCGAAAAACATACCCACACCTGCTATCACCGTATTTTGCTGTACTTTCATTGCACTGGACACGAACTGATCCTCCGCTGTCTCTATGAGTTGTTAACAGTAGAATAGAGTAGACAGGCAGTAGAGAAGCAGTACTGCCGGTTGAGCCCTAGGCTTAATACATTGAACGTCAAGGCAACTTACTAGTAGTTCTTTAATTTCATTGTCATGAGCCTTTGAATAATCGAACCCATTTCATTCCCACCATTCCATATATTCACTTTAACAGGCACTAGCAAGAGCAGAACAATACGTGGCAAACACAATGGGTCAATCGGTAAGAATTTATTCTTGTCTCCAAAATGTGAGGGGGATTGAACTAGGAAGATTGCGTGCACAGGAAAGAGTCTTAAAATAAGCACCTTTAGAAATTGCAAGAATTTATTGTACATGTAGGTCTACCTTTATTTCTAACGTTACTTCTACTGCTTTAGGCCCATATATATATAGACCCTCAAATAGACGTTTCACACCAAATGTAATCATATTGCGTCACTTTTTGGCTTCATGTCGTATACACAATTTGGTATGTATTAATATCAATTATATTGATGACTAATTTAATCTGTTCTCAGGAAATAATTTGTCAGAGACTATTGATATATCAAATGACGTCTGATTCGTCACCATCCTAAGCCGACCTTCCACCAGCGATATGTGGGCGAGCACCAGATGTTGTAAACCTAGAAAATTATTATTTGGGGAGAAAGGTATGTCACAGGTCCCCTGAATCTCCTATACCAGTCGGCGACCACTTTATTTTAACGTTAGTGGCAGATCCAGGGGTTCTCCACCCCAGCCCCTTCTTACCAAATCTTTAATCATTGTGACCTTTGTCAGACCAGGTGCATGGTGATCCTCGTTATGGGCGCGTTCCCCGGGTGCTTGTACAAGTCGGGCCCTGTTTCGGAAAATACTTGGATATGGCACCGTGCTGCTTTCTTTTAATTGCGTGTCTGGTGCACAGCAATATGCCCCGACTGAAACCACTTGTTGTATTATATAACTAATGCACAATGTAACATGATTGCAACAATACATGTGCGTGAGGGGCATTTGGTCACAATGGAATGTTCATGATGGGATTTGAATCAAGGCCATTTACGATTGATAGACAATGGCGCTACATACACATGCTTTTCATTGTGTACTCGAGAGCTGTCACTTTTGTCAGTTTTGTTCTCCATATAGCATTTTTCGGAATCAACTGATTTCTTCTTGTTCCTCATGCACTTATTCGACTTTAAGCCCCAGTCTGACAGTCAAGAAAATATACACCAAAGTGGAAGTGGATTCCACATTTCATCTATGTAGAGTAAATGAGTACAAGTGAATGTGCACACAATAGATTAACAATGGACACACTACCACAACTGTTTAGACTTCAACATGGTAGGACTGCCTGACGTAATTTTACCATGGATTAACTTAATGTCGACCATGTCCGATAAGGCCTGCTATCTATCATGTTTTAATTGTGTCTATATATCTGGTTAGCATGTTGTTCGATGGAATCCCAACACAGTCGGATATTACTCTCCCCTATCAACTTCCGCTTTGGCAACAAACCATCAGAACCAATTTGCCCCGTAGTCGGTGTTACTCTGGACGGGACTTCCAATGGTGTAAACCCATGGTCATCTTATAGCTGTGTCCACTTGATTTGAAGGTGAAGTCTGGAGGGATATCTGGAGCTCGTTTGGAGCATTCTTATGCCTTTCAGATTAAAGCTGGCATCTTCTGGAGGCTTTGGGAGGCTGTATGATCGACCTATTCAAACCGTAAGTGCCGCTACTACTCGTAGACACGTTTTACTCCATATGCATAAGACTTTCTTAAAAGCAAACTACTGATTGATATAACTTTAAAACACACGAAAGAAAATATAATGCACATTCTGTTTACATTAGCATTGGCCGTCGTTATATTTTTAACGAAGTTAATTTTGAGGTAAAACTCAAATCTGCCAGTTACAAATGTTCATTCCCGAATGTTTATTGTGAAGTGGGAGGTGTGAAATATATATGGGCAACGATGATTCTACTGTTTGAAACATACGTAAGGAGGCAATTCCTACACTTACATTGAAAATCCACAACGACGGCTGATTCAGATTAAACATCTAGGGGCTCTCGCCATAGCTTTGAAATTGAAAACAGGCACCCAACTTGTAGGAAGTGAGATGTGGCAGTGATAAGTACTAAAATGACTCACATGTGTGAATAAATTCATTTACGGCAATGTCCTGCTAATTCATGCCTAAATGATTATTATCCAATGAGTGGGGTGTGTGTTGCTGGCCTTAGAAATCTATAAATATTAATGACAAACAAAATGCGTTGAACTCGCTTTCCTCACTATCACGCGACGCCATTACTTCTAATCTTGCCTGATGTACTTCTAGGGTCATACACTCACAAATATTGAAGCCGATGTGCTGCGGATGAATGTACATTATGCTCATTGTGAAAAAAGGTTTACTCAACTTCATGTCTATTTCCAGGAAGAAAACTGTATAGGCACTATGTAATAACCCGAAGTTGATAGTTAAGAACTGTGAATCCTAAAAAGGTTTATTCAATTTCATATCCAATTCCAGAAAGAAAACTGTATAGGCATATATATGTGATAACCCAAAGTTGAAGGTTAACAACTGTGAACCATAAAAAAATATAAACTTGATATAAAAAGTGGGGAAAACAGTATGAGAAACCTTCAGCTTTGAAGCACCACCACCCCATTAACTCTTTCCATCTCGCAAATTTCAGCCATAACTCAAAGACATAAACTGGCCGTCTCCAAGTCATAAACCCACCGTCCTCCTACAACGTATATCAAGTGGGGGACACGAAATTGGCCCCGGGGAAAGGAATCATATAGTTATGCACTTGAAAATAGGGATCGTGTCACAGTGAGTCATTTTTATGAGGGTGGAGTTAACGTTTCGTGCCATTGAGCACAGATATTGAGTTCCGTTGGGCTGGTGACCAATACTGTGTGATCTGAGATGGTCGTTCACACACACACACACACACACACACACACGCATGCACGCACGCACGCACGCACGCACGCACACACACAGAGGAGAATAGTTTATGATCATACAGCAGAAACAAGCCGGGTGCTTGATTCAATTTGGTTTAAAATTAGAAGTTGTCTCATTATGAAAGTTCGCAGCGGTCTATTTAGGAAGACTTGTGATTGTGACAATGGTTTTATTGTTGGGGTGCTCTCTTGATCTATAAAGGTGAACTTTTACATATATTTTTGTTTAATTTGTACTTTCCCTGTCCTCTTTCTCATGCTTGTCAGATCGTTTTTGTGCTTCAACAAGCTACTTTTCATGGATTACAAAAAAGGAAAGAAATTGGGAAGCTCTATTGAGACGTAGTGAAGACTCTACAGGGCAATGTTGGTGCTGCAATTTGGCCTGTTTTCAAACCAAGAGTCCATTTGCCACTTTTTCATGTTTTAGATGTATCATTGACCATCCCCTCATGTGCATTTAGAATGAAATTCTATAAAAAGGCACACCTGGACTAAGAAAGATAAAACTTGAGGGTAAATGATGGACGTATGGTATTTATTTGAAAACAGTACCTAGCAGTTAATAACGGAGAATATATTGACAGAGAAACTTACTAAAAGTTGAACGACTGTCATGAACAGAAGATTACTCAAAAAATACATTCACCCATCATCCACCTTGACTACAAACACCCAACCGCTAAAAACATTGGTGACTTGACCACCATTGATAATCGACATACAGTAGAACGTGACATTAAGACAACCTCTCTACTGAGCTGAGACCAGCTCGCTGCTTGGCCTCGATGGGATTCGAACTCACAACCGTCCGTGGTCGCGAGACCAGAATGATACCATCATCCCAAGCAGCGAGCGTCCTACTGATCTACGCCCCTGTACCCATGTTAGATCCGCTCGTCGGCAGCAGCACGCCTGAGGGTGAATAATGACTTGTCCCCAGACGGTGGCGTCTTTGTAGTGGTGACACAAGCAGACGGCTCGGCCGTCCGTGTCGCTGCAAAATGGAAGTCATCTATTACAGCGCCCAGGGCGTGGCCGTTCGTAGCAGGCGTGCTGCCGGCTGTAGTCACGTGCAATGTGTTTTAAGAGCGAACGCCCTATAATAACTTCTTCATAAATGTCTAAATAAAAGAACAAAAACATATTTAAAAAATGACAACCTTGATATATGACGGGAAAACGGGGATGCTCCCCCCCCCCCCGAACATTTTCGGTGCGTCATTTCATAACTAACATTTATATTTAAAAAATAATTCATAGTTGGATATGACATAAATAAAGTATTCCATAGCTGCCGTTAGACTTACCCCCACCACCCCTCCTAGCTAGCACTTGAAATGAGAGAAAAAATACATGAAAATGGCAAATTAGAAGCCTGGGAATGGAAAGAGCTTGAGGTACTTTATAGCTGCTGTCCTAACAGTTTTCATAGCTGCTGGGCATCACAAAATTTCAATGCTGCTCGACAGTGAAAAGTAGGTACTTATAGTTGCTAGGGAGGGTGGAAAAGGTGGGTCATTCGGGGGGTGGGGGGTGGAGCATATATCTGTCGACCGATACATGGAAGTGCCCCCCCCCGGGGGCTACATATTGTCGAAATGGCGGAACTTGAAAGTATATATTAGTTAATTGGTTCTACCACTTCGGTGTAGAAAATATAATGAATGTGTGGGGTGCAAAAGTTACGAGTCTACAACTCTGTTTGTAACAAACAGCAAGTGTTTGCAATTGCAGTAGAGTAAAATCCATTTGATACAACTACAATGTGGCCGACACGGAGACAAATATCACAGTGACTCGTTTAACTTTTTACTATAGATGATTTCTCACCAGGATACATGTGCAATAGTGCGATGAACCAAACCTCAAATGAGCTTAAGATTAACTTTGTATCAATTGAGTGGTCAAATAGATCATGGATCCCCTGAAAGGATCGCTACCAGCGTCATCACTTCAGGATGAAAGTAATTTTCTGGCTGATTTGGCTAGGAAGTCATCATTCTCCTTTTGCAACATGTCGAGCTGCGATCACAACTATGTAATTAACATTTTGTGGAATCAATGTATTAGGTAGGACCGTCCGGATAGACATTAGCGTAGAACTATCATTACGTGGCACATCCATCACCATTGTCAAGAAGTTGAAATATAAGGTGTTGTACTGACAATTATTGTAACTATTGTGCACAAATGGGCCACCGTACTTAACTGCACACAGAGAAGTTTTTCTACACACGGATAATGAATGGAGAATGATATGGACAATTGCTGCATCAACAAAACTCAATATATAATTGTGTTTTTTATTGTGAAGTTAACGCCAAAATGATACATGAGCTGACTAATGAATAAAAATTATATTTAGTTAAAAATGAGTATATAAATTCCATACTTAAAATACCAATAAAATACATTGACATCATATTATTATTCAACCTCAACAGCATCGAAATTGCCATATCTTAAACCTGATGATAAGGCAAAAGTCCTAAAAAAGTCTCAAGCATCACCAACCCTGACATGGGCGGGGAGCTGGTTCGGTGTTGACACCACACTCGCTCCTAGGTTTCGGTTTGTCACGAATCAGACGAAAGCGTCGTCCTTTCTTAATAGACTGCGATTGCGCAGTAGAACCCAACTTGTGTCTTATCTGATGGAAGAAAGAAGAATTTTCTGCCACGCAAGGTTGAGGAACACTTTCACACGCATTTCTCTTACAGGTGTTGTCAAATACTTCAAGGCTGCAAGGGGAAGGGGTCCTACTGCGATAACCGTAGACCTGGACCTCGGTAACTTCATCTGGTCTGGAGTTGGTGTCGGATTGACATGCAGGCTCAAGGAGATGGTCCCAGCCTCCACGTGGAGACTTGGGTCCTGTGCTTCTGCGCCACTCCTTCGTGCTGTGCAGATACCCATTGCTTTTCATTTCTGTCTTTTTCTGAGCTTCTTGCTGCTTGATATGTACAAGTTCTTCAGCATTCAAAACCACTACATCTTCGTCTTCTTGATCTTCTGTTGATTGGGATGTCTTGGAGGCAGTTTGGTGGGACAACTTTGAGATTCGCCTTGGTGCGGGCACAGGAGTATCACCAGCTGTGGACGTGCTACTGCAGTGGCGAACCACTGTCACTCGTGGACAAGTGTGTGACCTCATTGTAACTCGCTTGTCTATTTCCATGCGTGGGTTCCTCTGGTGATTCTTTGCCTCAAAATGTTCAATATCAGTCATCGAACTGGCTCCATTATGCCTATTCTTGTTTTCTCCTAAACCATGCGTACTTCTTACTTGTTTTCTGAAAGATGTTGTACTAGTTTGCTGTTCCACAGATGTTTTTGAGATGAGTTTCAAACCACTGCCATGGAAGAGTTCCACTGGTTGCGGAAATTCTACCTTGCTGCTCTGTTTGAGACACAACTTTTCCACTTCAAGGCGGACGTCGGCGTTATCTAGCAGCAGCATGGCATCACACAGCCGGTTCTCGCTGGTCTTCAGGTAGTCCTGGCGCTGGACTCCCTCTGCTAACAGCAGGTTCTTTGCAAACCTAAAGTAAGAATTGCTTACTTGGTGAATTGACTTCTATCATGAATGATTTATGAATTAAAAAATAACGGACACATGAAAAAGGACAAGTATAATTATGTGTTCTATATCATCAACGGGACTAGGTCCTCAGTGAGCGAGGTAGCTACTGGTTATCTTCTGACGGTACAATAAGTAAGAAAAGGCCTATTCCCATATGGGAATAGGTTCCTAGCCCTACTGCTTGCGCAAGCACTTAAGAAGTGAACCCTAGTGCTTCTTTCCTCACTACTGAAGTGAACGGAGTCCCTCTCCCTATTTTGGCCTTACTGAAAATAACAAAACCTGGGGGATTTTGAAACCTAGTCCAGTGGAACTTTATATAACCTATTTATAGTATGCAAGAATGCCGGAATCCGAGCGCACTGGAGACTAACAAGACTTGTTTTGTTATTTAACCATCGTAATAATTTACCATATACTAGTAAAGACATCAATAAATAATGAAAAATAATGTGGCTATTAATATCTAACAAATCTATCTACCTGCTCATTAGCAGATACAGCTCTGATAGTCGGTCGATTTCCTTCTTTTTGAAACTCATATCAAAGAAGTTGGCATTTGCACAGAAATCATCTCTATTCTCCTGTTCAGCAAGAGCCAATTTTTTGTACTTGTGCTCAGCTTCATTAATTTTCATTAAGTTATCCCTCAATCTCTCTTCAAGGTATTTCTTTTCAAACAATTGATCCTGATCTAATGACCTGTCGCCTTTCATGCTATTATAATTATCCTGCAGATTCTTCTGACGGTTAGCATAGATATCAATCACACTTTTAGCCGAACGAATATTGTCCAGCGCTAAAATATGTCTGTCATACGCAGCCTTATAATCGTCCAGCATGTCTTTTACAGCCTTCTCAAGCTCTTTCTTTTCTGTGATCTCATTCTTCTTCTTATACACGCACTGCTGCAGTTCTTGTAGCACCCAACACTGCTTGTGCTTTTGGGGGTTGTATACAAACGCATTATTGACAATGGAGTTATGGAGAGCTGCCTGAGCCCCCGCATCATCTGCTAACCTCTTGAAGAAGCCTGTTATGGTGTCATACATAGGGTCCAGGTTAGGATCTTGTTTTTCAAACAGTTTGTCGCACTTCTGCGTCCATTTTTCCAGCATTCTGGCGTACATTCGCTCGCACTCGAGGCGTTCTGAGAGGAGCGGGATGAAGAGCTGCGTGAGCGAGTCATCTGCCTTCTGGAAGAACTCCTGCCACTTGGCGGGCGAGCGCATCTCAAGCGGTGGCGTCTCGTCTGACAAACCAGACATAGTGTCTGCTGCAAAAATACAAGGCATTGTTATTCTTAATTCCCTGTTCGGTTTCTTTTTATGGATTGCTTTTACATTTTGAGAAAGCAACGGTTTTAAGCAAGTTTTTTTTTCTTCTCCAAACGTATTGCTGGTTTAGATGTGACTTTTACAATAAAAAACACGCTGGTTTAATGTAAAAGCATGTGTTACCATACATTAGATATAGACTATGCTGGTATTTATTCTAAAAGTTGGTGTACTGATAATATACCATTGTTTTTTCAACATGTTAAGCGATATTGCACATCCAATTATATGCATGCACAGTCATGTATTAAAATGGAATCGATTAGGACGATAATTTTGTATCCGTATTCAAATATGTCACAATTAATCTACGGTAAATTGTAAAAAAGACGATTTGTCTGCAATATTTTTCATTTGATTATCACTTGGTAAAAAACAAAACAAAAAAAACACTAATACTATCATTGCTAGTGTAAATATTGACTTCGTACATGGTGTTTACTAATTAAAAATATTACCGTGCGTTTAATATATTTTCTGTGTTAAACTGCTAACATTATCCACAATTATTTGGAATTATATATCAGCATGTCAAATTTGAATGATCCATGTTGAATTTCACCCTAAATACCATCAACATGAAATGTACTACGTTAAACGTAACGAGCCGTACGTTAGTCGTTCATATACGTTCAGATAACGTATCTGCTTTTAAATAGCCTCTATCTTCTTACTTTTCTTGTTCTGCGATACATCATATTTATTGAAAGTGTTTTCATATTATAATAATTATTAATGATTTATATAGTCAAGGCGTATGGCATAGTTTATATGGATTTTTAAATTTTCAACTGTGGCTGACAAGCCTGTTTCGTGATATACACATAGGATTATATTAAGCTATATATTAAATTACAAAAACTAATTAATCAATTAATGGACAAACGTATCATCATCCTATGGTATTTGTAATGGTGCTTAATATTCAAATGAGAAGTTGTTCTATTCGTTATTTTCTTTTATTAATGATGTGTACTCTAAAAACTGAATGAAAGAAAAACAAAACGAATGAAAATAGCAAATTCATATGTTGATGCTTGTAAAGACTGATACTTGCTGTATTTTAATGATCGCCCAAAAAGGGCAAAGTAAGAAATAAACCCAATGCCACAAGGTAAACTGGCATAAAGGCATGAAGGTAAAGTGTAAGTCAGCACCTAATCCCAAAATATGAAATATGTTTCCCTAAGAGAATAATTAGAAAATATATTACGAATGCAAACACTATCTAGACTGACCGCTAGGCAATCACGTACCGGAATCTGGATGTATTATAGTCTATTTGAAATTAGTATTTCTTGCATTTAATAAACTCAAACAACTGAGACGCTAACCTCCGTTTTCCATGTTTCATGTGTGCATTTGTCTCCAACTCTTAAATATTACCATTGAGTCGGCGTTCCAGATAGTTGTAGATGCCCCTATGAGTGTGACTGCTGCCAAAATGCCCAGGCATGCTCTTTCCCCCAAAGAGAACAGACGAATTTTTGCTGGAACATCGACCTTATACCAGAGCCACGCACTATGTTTGTATCACCAGCCAGAAAGAGAAAACTGGGGACATTGTGACTGGCATCTTTTAGAACCCCAAGCTACACCATATCCGCCCGTCTGTATCCAGACGTTAGTAGACCGGCGTAAGAAAATCCCCAATACGTGAGGTCAGTGGTTGA
>CM032660.1:47326113-47374577 GCA_019095985.1 Streblospio benedicti
TTTAAATTTTCTTTTTTCCCGGGCTTTGGGAAAAAAGGCTATTGTAAATTTAAAATAAATCCTTTAAAATTAAAATAGGCCAAAATTTTTTTTGGAGACCCAAACTGTAATAATTTTTAAATTGTTTAAATATAAAACCCCTCTTATTTTTTAAAAATTGAAAGGGAAAATTTAAAAAATTTTAAATAATAAATTAAAATTTAAAAAAATAAATTTTTTATAAAATTTTAAAAATTTTTTTTTTAAATTTAAATTTTAATTTAAAAAAAATGTATTTAACTGAAAAAATATTTTTAAAAAAATTTTTTGTTAAAAAAAGGCTTTAACTTTTTTTATTATTAATATAATAATATATAAATAAATTAATATAAAATATAACTATTTTTTTTAAATTAAATTATTTTTTTTTATATAAATATATAAAAATTTTTATTTTTTAAATTATTAAAAATATTTTTTAAATAAAAATTTTAAAAAAAAAAATTTTTTTTTTTTTTTTTTAATCATTTCTAAGCATTTGAATTTGAAGACCAAACAAAGGCAGTAACCAGACTTGAAATTCTACATGAAGTAAATTGTATGTGTTGTGCATTTTGATATAATGAAGATTGTAAAATACTTTAGGTTATTAGAGAAACATATCATTGTATTATTGCAGTAAAATTACAATTAATATAATGGTAAATATTTTATATAAAAACAGTAATAGAATTACTATACAAAACTATACATAATAACTCGGTCTCCATAACCCAATCATCTATACTACCTTTTAATTCCAATTTTGTAATACTTCTTTATAAAATTAGCTACTTTAAAACTTACATGAAGAATTGCGAAGAAGGAAAATTTCAAGCAGTTCTATACATATTAAGACATAATAGATTATTTATAGTACACATCTATTTCCTAGAGAGGTTTTTGAAAATAACTAATCAAGCTATGTGTAGTGTTAAATGAAACATTCCCGTGAACCTACAATGGCGGAAACAGTAAAAGACACTGCTAAAAGCCGAAGTGTCACGCCCACTGCTAGCTCATAATGTCACCCTGTACGTATTAGTATGGCACTGAGCATGCGCACAATAATGACGCTGATTTGGCCACACTGAGTAGAATGAAATGCTGACCTCTTTCTAACTAGGCCAAGTCCACAACCGCGACCTGTCACATACTGACATACTTAGTATATGCCTTTATATTACATCAAAGATATTATAGAACACTTCTTTAATATCTTTGATTACATGGAATTAATATATATTTTTCTTATTTTGCTTGGAAATACGGAAGCCATTAATTATGCGGTCTAAAACTTTTTATTACCTTTCCATTAAATTATCACTACACATGGTACATACACAAAAAACAACAACAAACAAACTTGGAAAAAACGTGGACCTAATTTACGTATATATATATATATGGTGAATGTGATTTCCTCAAACAACTAGGGAATGAGTTACGCCCATTAACTTCGAAGTCATAAGGTCTTCTTTTATATGACTTTCACTCTATAGCAATTTGGATTTATATTGATCTATATTAATGATGTATTTTAAACTAAACGCTTGATAAAAAGATGAACATCTATTGATGCTGCATTCATGCAAAATATGATATACATTGTAAAGATAAATTTACAGCATAAATGTAAACCCTCCGTACACTCGGGAAACAACTCTTAGAGATACATCGCAATTAGTGAAGCCTCTCCGTTGCTTTGTTTTCTGAACATTGTTATCAAATAGGTTTCCTAAATGGGGGCACCTAATTAATGGCGTATAATGTTTCCTACCCACAACAGTGTCCCCGCCAGCAAGTTTTTTTGTATATTGAGTAGACTTTTTTGTCTAGCCAGGGATATAGAGTAACAGAGCATGGCCTCTATTTTGATGCTGAAGTAAGGCAATATCAAGGACAGGCATGTTATCCCACACGGACGACAGTGTGTCCAACACTATATGGCTATCAAGGTAACTCCGCCACAGGGATACTCATCTGAATTACAGCCGTAGTTATTCTAGTCACATCAGATCTATTAGATGATGTCACTGAAGTTCACCCACGCTTTGCGTATCTGCCATGGCCGATTTGTCCATGGGCAGATCCATGGACAGTGAGACTAAATAAAATTAGTGTGTGGGTGGGCAGGGCCTTCCCCTACAGAAATGCTTCATTTTCATAGGGATTTTGCCATGTCTGCCATCAATCAAAACCCAAGATATTCCTCAAGTGCGGCCCCCCCATAAAAAACAAAAAACAAAACAAAATAAAAACAAACAAACAAACCTGAACCTGACTGTGTTATCTACTCGTATGCATGAGCGTTCTAATTTGTTACCTTCCTCGATGAAAAGTACATGAACTAATAGATGCTTCCTCCATGACGTTGGCGTATGATGTTTTCGCCTAGTAGTTCTAACTACATTTTATCCACATATAACAGAAACAATCTTTTCATCGAGACATGTTGGTATTGTAGTCTGGGACCTAATTAGCGTGTCCAACTACAATAAAGTAAGTGACCACGTACCTGCGACTTCTTAATGAGATATTCACAAGAGGAATGATTGACCATTAGTACCGAAAACAACAGGTACACCTTTTTGAAGTCAAGATAGTTCAGATCCATCATTACGTACGCTCCAGTCTGACAGTCACAATTGTTCATCCCTTAATGATTTTTACCGTGCGGCATTACAAACAAAATAAGGAAAATGTGATTTTACCTCATAGAACACGTTAAGAATAACTTAAAACATTACATTTTCACATTGCTATATCTTCATATCTACTTGTTCATAACGAAACGTCGGGGCTAATAGAGTGTACTGATACATCATGATGTCGCACAGAGATTGCGAGTAATCCGGGGATCTTTGTCTACACATGGGTAGGCAGGATGCTGCAATCCGGTGGTGGGGGTGGCCAATCAGACTTGTTAAAAGTTTACAAACAACATTTTAGATAGTGTTGATTTTTGCACATACACTTTATCGTCAAATACAGCGTGTGCTCAATATTAGTACTAATTCTTATCGTGTTATTATCTATAGACAGTGTCAAGGCAGAATATTGAAGAAGAATCAGTCATCATATCATAATCAATAGTGATTGGCACATTTTATCATCACATACGTGTTTTGAAATGTAGAATCATCATCAATGTACACTATAGAGACATGAGCACAAATGTGCATACGTCTCTACAGTGAACATTGCATATGATACACGTATAGTCCCTCTATAGTCCCTCTTCTATGCAGCTGAGGACTGCCTTAAAATGAATGCTATAAAGGTTGCACCGCAGTGTGTGATTAATGTCATACCCTGCATCAGCATGTGGCTCTTGCCAATTAACAAATTGTCACAATCAATACAACAATGATTTGGAAAATGTAAAGGAAGAACCGTAGACACTGGAGGTTCCCAAGCAATGGGACCCTAGATTCTTTAGCCACTCAATGAAGGAGGCTTATGGCTTTGCCCCAGGGAAATGATATTTGAATGTTATCTGTTATATATTTATAAATGTACATGTATCTGTATGTATCTGTTGTATGAAATATTCTTTGGTTTAGAATAGATTTTGTTACTGTAATAATCTTTGTGCATAACTGCATAACTGAGATTCCATTACCATTCAAATTATGTTTACCAGTATATATGTTATATTTCAATGCTAAATGAAATCACCGTGGATTTATGAGTTAAAATCAGGTTAAATCAGTAAAATAATACAGTGCAGTTGCAATCCATAACCCTGAAAAGCTAAAAATACATATATTACACAGCAAAATTGCTTAGAAATAAAATACGTAAAATGTTCACGATAAAGTAGTAGAAATTTTGGATTTGAAGGTCAAGATAAGGTCAAATGATTAAAATGATGCTGAAAATGGATTCAGTGACACCTTTAAACCCTAAAGCCCAGGTATTACACATTGATGTAGGTTTAAAAGTAAAATATGTAAACTACACAGGGTAAGTGACAGCCATCTTGGATTTGAAGGTCAAGATAAGGTCAAATTATTTAAGTAATACTGGAAATGGAATCAGTGACCCTGTTAGCCCCGAATTCCAAGTATTACACATTGATGTAGTTTAGAAAATAAAAAACATAATTTTTTACGATATGCCCAGCGGCCATCTTGAAAACCGTCTAAAAAACCTATTTTGGATTGGGTAATTTTGGTAGACTTTTTTCTGGGATGGAAGGGCATCATATCTATGGAATAAAATCATAACACAATTTCTTGCATTTTTGCTGACAAAAAACACTTAAAATGACAACTAATACATGATTTTGTATTACACATTAAATTGGAGTGGTCAGAAATATTAGTCTGGCAAATCTTCAGTTTTAATCCGATCCTACCCAAATGTTTAGTGAGAGTCCTTGATTGTATCGTTAATGATGGTGAATAATATCAATATGATTGCATGAATCATAACTTCACCGAAAAACTTAAAATATTGCGTTTGTGACAAAAACCTAAAAAATGCTATGTTTATGCAAATTGGGCATATGCAAATGAGGTAATTTGCATAGTCATTGTAATACCCTGAAGGTATATTCAAATACATTTTATTTGAGATATCACACTTATCTCTATCTAACATACCAAAGATATTGTAATGGTTTTTATATTGTGTAGCTTTGGTCTAATTTACGCTAACGTTACCATGGAAACCACAATTTTTCTCAATTTTCCCGGCACTTCCCGCGCTGGCATTAGGCAGCGCCTTAAACTAGACAAAATTCCGCAACTTTTGGTGTATCACAGTGCTTGTTAAAATCTGGTACAAGGTATCTCGCTTAATACGCATCGTATAGGCCTCACTGTGCAGCCCGACTAATAGTAGTCCATAATAAACTCTATGCTGACGTAGGCCTACCAGTTGATATTTTGTGGACTTGTGTCAATTCATCATTAATGAAATGAAGGCACCAACCCAGTTCTCTTCCGTATTTTCTTGAATAAGCGTCCGATGCTTATTAATCTTAAACACCTTGTTGTATATGGGCGCCTCAACAAGACCGTTGTTCCAACCACACAGTGTGCATGTTATCTAACAAACTAGTAATGCCACGTGTAATATAAAGTAAAACATATCTATTAAGACAACACAAGGTACTGGTCTGTAAAAGTCTCAATAGGGAGGTGGTCTCTTGACGGAGGTTCGCAACAGGCTCTTGATATAATGCATGAAGCCTGGATACGATGTGAAATTGTATACTTTATAGAGGTGATCTAATCAGACAGGTTGTCTTAATTAGAGATTCTACTGAATGCCTTTTTAATTACTAGAAAAGCTACGCCATTACGAAGCAACTTACCATTCAAAGCTGGGAACTTTTTGGGTATGCATTTTTCAGTATTGTTCCTGTGAAATAAAGCTTAATGTAAGTTAATTTGTTATCACCATAATTTCGGAGCATACATGCATGCGTATTGAGAGTTTTTTTTAAATATATTTTTTTTCATGTTAGTTATTTTGCAAATATTATCTAATATTGGCACAAACATGTTATAGAGAAAGCTTCGATTTTCAAGATAGGTGCAATAATGACAAGTTAATTAAAGCCGATCAAATTTAGCGTTGTACAAGTAACTTTCTAATGTTGCCGAGCATTTCCTTTGGGAATTTTGAACACCGTGGGTGCCCGGCGCGTGTGCAAAGGAACCATGCTTATTTCTATGATTGAGCAGTTACTCTCGCTGCTTATTTAAATACTGGCGATAATTCAAGACGAGTCGGTAATAAAAAAATATGACAGACAAGAATTTCTAAGGTTGTATCACTGTGTGGTGAGGGAAGTAAGGCTGGAGATGGGGCATGTTTGCTATTCGTGGTATGGGCTTGATAACTCACTATTCATCAGCATACAGATGTTTTTTAAATGGCCTCGCTGATGTCTGGGTGGCCCTGAGGTTAAATGATTGGAGCTGATGATGGCTGATCTAGGATTTACTGGAAAGCACGTGTACGTGCTCTAAACATGCCTAGCGACCTTACCAGTCTTGGACATGGTTAAAACTATGCTAAATATTTGTTTAGACGTAACTGCTATTCTACCTGATCACAACATTCTCTGGACATTCGCTACATTTACATACATGTATGTACACAGAAGACGTTGCAAAGATCGCTACATGCACTTTGTATACAATGTAAATGTAAATATAAAATGTAAATGTGGGGGTTTATAGTAGTGATCCAAATCTTGCTCCCGCGACTGTGCATGTATGCACATTTAGCATTCACATTGTAAGTACAAACTACGCATAGAATCTAAAATTACTCGTTCTTATTCTTGTCACATTCGGCGTAGACTAAAATCGCTTGTTAATGGACCTGTGTGCTTGACTCCTTATTACGCAGATATTTTATCTGCATTACGAGTAGCCCACGTGTGCATTATGCAAGTTAATAAAAAATAAAATAAAAATCCTATGTATTTGGTACACAGCGCTTGGTCTCATTTTGTTATATAATGTTCTTTTTATGCTGTGTGGTTAATAATTTAATTTTTAAGTTTTTATTTATTAACCAACAAGTAACATTAATTTTGTGATAAATCCATAAAAACTTACTGTAAGTGTCTTAATATTTACGTTACGTTACGTTACGTTACGTTATTAAGATACAATGTTAATCTTAATAACCATTATGTATTCTTTGTACCATGTTAATCTTAATAACCATTATGATGGTGTACTTGCTGGGGGTGGGGGTGGGGTGGGGTGGGGGGGGGTTGATGGGGGGGGGTAGGGGAGGGGAGGAACTTCAGGGGTGCATGGGTAGCATATCCCTTCATACCCCTTAGTGAACCCAGTGAAACTTTGGAAATGGTACCTCTAGTGAAACCACAGGATGAAAACAACGGGGTATTATTCTATGCGATACTGTAATGAAAACAAGATTTTCTACAACTTATATTTACCTTTTATGCTTTTCTTTGGCTCAATAATGCAAAATCACATGAAAAGAGAGCTAAACATTGAACCTCGAGAGTAAACCTCCCTTAGCGAAAGTGGCTGGAATGTGGAAATCATGACCCCTAGTGAAACTGGATGATGGGAAAGGTGACCTCTATATATATACTAGTGAAACTGAGTGGTGGAAAAAGTGACCCCTAGTGAAACTGAGTAGTGGAAAAGGTGACCCCTAGTGAAACTGCGGGGCTGAAAAAGGTTACCCCTATCAGTGGCATATGCCATATAGGGTGACTATGGAAGTACCCCCCCCCCCACACACCAGCCGAGTACTTATGTTATGTGTTCTATGTACTTGTGTTTAGTCACATGGCCTATACATGCAGTACGTTCATTACCTAGGTACTTGCATGCGGCAGTTTTATTTGGAATTCCAGATCATAGCTATGTGTATATACAGGCAGATCGAGGTTTTGTACTTTGCTGGAAAGGGGTGAGGGGGCAACCCTCCCCAGCGCTGGATCTGTCTAGGTGTATGTATACACGCGTTCTCATCTATACTCCAAGCTTATCATTCTAAAACAAGCTATTGGATATTGCAAACCAAACATGACGTAGACATCTTCATGTCCAAATCGCGCATCAGCAGTGTCCATAACATCTCCATGTTCACACACTTCTGTTTGCGCCCGGCAGAGACATGTCCGCGGAGAAGACGCTCATCAACCTGCTGCTGGCCAACTACGAGCGCGTGGGCGTGTCGGGCCGGCCCGTGCTCAACGTGTCCTCGCCCGTGCCTGTGCTCTTCGGCCTCGGCCTCATTCAGCTTGACCTGGACGAGCGCCACAAGATACTCACCATGAGCATGTGGACGCGATACGTGAGTCACTCAGGCGGTGGTTGGTTGTTTTCCTGTTTGTTTGTGTGTGTGTCGTGCGTACGTGTCTGTAGTTGTCTGGTTGTTTTGATGTGCTGCTGGTTTTATTGTCTGCCTGTCTGTCTGTTTGTAGTGTTACTGGATGAATCTGACTGTATGTTATTTCATAAGGCTGGTTTATTAGCTCTCAAACGCTCTATCTCTTTCTGTGTTGCTAATCATGAGCATGTGAATGCGATACATGTTCATAGTGACTGCGTCTGAGTGACAAGTCTAAGCGTGAATATGTAAACATGCTAAGTGCGTAATGGTTGTGTTTGCCTCAGTGTGTTTCTATTTGGTTTAATATGTTGTTGGTTGATTATTATACTAGTATCTGCCTGACTGCAATCTATGTATGTCTAAGTGCCTATTTATTTGGTTGGATCTCTGCATGTACATGACTGGCTTGTCGACTCTCTATTTCTCTGTTCTTCTCTGTCTTTTTCTCTTTCTGTGCTACGATTCACGAGTGGCTCAGTGTGTGGCTGGGTCTTTTGCAGTTTTGATGTGTGACTGGTTGACTGGCTGTTTATCTGTATCACACACGACTTAGCATGTTTGTTTGGGTGAGTAATTGGTTGGCTGGCTAGCTGGCTGACTGGCTATTTGTTTAACTGGCTGGCACTTTGGACGTCGTAAAAGAGCTGATTTAGGCCTATCTGTCCAATATTCATTTTTTTGTTTGCTCATTCTAATTTGACCCACTCTGAGTATCAGATGTCAAATTGACCTCTGAAATGTTTCAGAAGAGATTGGATTATCATAATTTATTAATTTATGTTACCTAATTCTTAGTTTAACCTTTATATCGTGATTTTTATACGTAGGCTATTCGAGCCAGCAGGATAGATACATGGACTTCTATTTGTGTTATAAGCATAGAAAAGTACAAACTGACCGTTTGCAAATCTTTGGTTCGGATTGATCACGTGACCTAATTCAAATCCTGAATTAAAAGGTATGTGATTGGTTCATGTTTTTAATGAGCCAAAGTTATGCTTCGGAGGCCATACATGCATCTTGACATCTGATACTCAGAGGATTTGACCACCCGTCAACTACAACCATTGCGTCATTCATTACCTACTAACTGCATTGTATCACGATCTTGCGTCTCATAATCTCATAATGAATTGATGAAGAAAAATTAGCAGACTATGGTACAAAGATGAAATGCCCGCCAATACCCTACACATTTGAGTAGAATCTGGAAAATGTCAAGGCTACTGCATTTGACAGTCACTGCAATAATTAGGGCGGTTTATGTCCTGTTTTCCTGCTTCGGCTCTTTTGTCAAACAATAGTGTCAGCTGCAGATGATATATATCTACTAATTTATGGTACATCCTTGGTGATAACCATACGCGAAAAGTTGATTTTAATATGATTTATTGGGCCATATACAAACTCTCCATCACGCTCATTTGCCATGCTATCTTGTTCTATGTACATGTATCATCTTTATCTATCAGATTATTGGCTAATCTATCAAATGGCCGATTTCTGACTGTGATGAGCGTTTGTAATAGACATTTACCAACCAACTAACTGTAACTATCTGAATTAGAAGAACTTCTTTCAAAACAATAAAACTTTCACTCCTTAATGAACATAGAAGCTAATTATACGCAAAACAGTAGTTTTTGTAACCGCTCCGTATAACTCTTCATGTAAAATTGAAAGAAAAAAGCAAAGAAAGTATTTGATTACATTAAAAACAACTGCGATTTTGTAATCTGTACACAAAACACAACCACTGCACCCAGTGAAATCACGTGACTAGTGTTTATTTTCAGCAATGGAAGGACGAGTACCTCACGTGGCGACCACGTGACTATGACGGCATCACTCAGATCCGCCTGCAGCCCAGCCTCATCTGGGTGCCGGACATCATGCTTTACAACACGTACGCACGCACACACACTCTCACCCTCACACACACAGGCTCATCTTCACCTCTTCGGGGTTATAATAAGAGAGTAGCGAATGATATATGCTACCTTGTTGTGGCAAGATGATATACGCTCTGAATCATGGACAGTATACACGCACACACGCTCTCAAGAACGCAGTTTATGTTCAAGATGTAGTGCACGACGTCCTACATCCACTCACGCGACCTACATACAATTGAACACGCACCGCACGCTCTCACACGCACGCACCCTCTTGTATCATGCTCTACATTCAAACGCTTACATCACGAACCCACACTCACTGCCTCGTGCAATGCACTAGTCGTGCAGAATCGCACTAACCCCGCTGAAACCCTTATCAGCTTGCGCACGCGCAGTCCACTGAAGCTCATGCCCGAGAGTTTACAGCTAATTCGCCATATAATGATCACTCACTAGCGAGCACCTATTGAGACTCGCTAGTCATTTGTGTATGGCACATCATCGAGTCATACCACGCTAATTTAGTGGCCAATTGTTGCCCCTTGTGCACTTCTGGTCATGTTGTGTTTCAGTATGTATTGAAGCTGGGGTCAGATGGTCCCGACTATTGAAGCCGAATTAGTCGTTGTAATGCGGCCATTGTTAATGTTCATAAAATCCTGCCCGACAAAAGATAAAGTAAAAAGCTCCACCTACAACATCCATAGCAAAAATACGAAGATAACCAATAGATGAACAGAAACGGAAGAAGCTTGTCTAAACCATATATTCTCTTCCCTTGCCCTGCAATTTGGTTCAGCCTTCACATGTCAATAATCACAGGTATTAGGGACAAGAAGACGCAAACATAGTTAAGTTACAAGCACTAAGACGACAAGAAATTGGAAGACAGGTAGAAAACACAATTTAAACTAAAGCTAAGGCAAGACAGTCGCGAATATTTAAACCGAATAAGTTACGATATCTTTATTATTAGATTTTCCTTCTATGCTATAATATTATCAACCAAGATATTAAACTATTTAATGCAGCAACTATGGTAAATTCAAAATTAATCATGACACAAGAAGAAAACTGTCAATCAACTGATCTTTCTCTCAACGGATTTCTCATATCTATCAAGTAATAAAATTCGTAGCTT
This sequence comes from Streblospio benedicti, assembly GCA_019095985.1. Lineage (NCBI taxonomy): Eukaryota > Metazoa > Annelida > Polychaeta > Spionida > Spionidae > Streblospio > Streblospio benedicti. The sequence goes on from CM032660.1 coordinate 47,337,016, forward strand.
CAAGGGATTATCCAATTCAAGCTAGGGCAGCCGAATATATCCTAACACATTCGGCTTTCCTCTCCTTTTTCCTGAAGATTCTGATTCCGCTTCACAATTATATCATGGACTTTAGGGATTCTCAGCAACTAGTTTTCTCAGCAGTATAGAAATATATATTAATGTGTACAATTCCCTGGGGGTAATGACAATTGGCACGTGGTGAACCACTTTACCTTGAAGACAATCTTGTGCGAAATGGAGGAATCTCGCAAAAGATATTTGTAAAGCTGTGTGATAGTTCCTGCTTAAGTCATTCTTAATGATAAAATAGATAGTGACAGCGACCATATGTTAAAGGTAGTTGTGAATTCAAAAGTTAACATTTTGTTGATAAGTTGAATGTCCAAACCGAGTAGTACCCCCTTCCCCCATCTGAACTCACTGTACATGAAATACCTTTATCGACCTTTTAAACAAAAATACCTAAAACCCGTGGCTTTCACGAAAATAGATAAATACAGAATGCGTGTTGATGACCATAACTTGCAATACAGGCTAGGATCAATTAACTAGAGGGAAATGGAGTTGCTTCATTGCATGTTGCATGTCACATGCGGACCTTGACTTGTGAGTGATGAGTCAATAGACGCCACAGGCTGACGTGATGCGCTGTAATGAGTATCCTGGAATGGCCAATTACCAGCGTAATTGAGATTTCCTTTTATTTACACATTGTTTTACACATTGTTTGAATGAACATTTTTGTGTGACATAAGTCTAAATCATTGTAGCAATTATTGGTTGTGGTTGGTTATTAGTTTAAATATATTTTGTTAAAAAAATGAGAAAGGATTCGGCAGGGCAAAATGCGGCTTGAGCCGTCTCCATACATCCATACAAACACTTTCACACAAGAAGATAAAAATTAAAATTGTTGTAGATTATATACAAACAAGATATCTCAGTATGATAATCTATTTTAAAGTATAAATAGTAATTATCATATATAAATGTAAATATATAGTCTTGCGTCAATAGTTTGACAATAAAACATTTTATGTACACATAGACACACATAATGTAATTGACTAAAATAGCAAAAATTATGACAAATGAATAATTAGATTAGATACACAATAATTCAGTTACTACAATTTCAATTAATTGAATCTTTCACTTTCATGAATTGCAACAAAAATGATACATTTTATTTCAATATCAATATATCATAAAAAATACACCCACATTAAATTTGATATTGCTTATAATATTATAGTAGTGATTAAACTCGATCTATTGATGTTACATAATGGGCAGTTCATGAAGTAGTGTTTTGTATCTTCCACGCCTAGTCCACTCAAGCAAGTTGTTGGTCATTGACCCAACACTTACAAAACACTAGCGCTAGTACACAATATACAGTAAAACCTCGCCGACAACTCACAAAGAGGCACAACTTTTCATTCTTCTGTTTGCTATATGACGTTACTGATAAATTGATAATGTTTGACGCATAGGAAGACCTCCGTAATAAGGTCACGTTTCTCTACTCCCACCAGTGAGATGTATTGTCTGAAACATCTGGTACCTACTAAAACCAGGGACCTTGTAGTGTATATCAAATGTAGGGGTTGCTTGCTTGCTTGCTTACTTACTTACTTACTTACTTACTTACTTAAAAGCTAATTACATTCAAAACTGCAGTTTTTGTTATCCCTCCCTATTACTTACTTACTTACTTAATTACTTACTTACTTAAAAGCTAATTACATTCAAAACTGCAGTTTTTGTTATCCCTCCCTATTACTTACTTACTTACTTACTTACTTCCTTACTTACTTACTTTCTTACTTACTTACACACTTACTTGCTTACACAATTACTTACTTACATGCTTACTTACACGCTTATTTACTTACACGCTTACTTACTTACTTACTTACTTACTTACTTACTTACTCGCTTGCTCACGCCCCCGCAGCGCCGACGTGGACGTGGCGGCGCGCGACGCGTTGGCGGTGATCTCGGCGGACGGCTCGGTGTCGTGGTTCCCGCACGCCATCTTCCGCTCGTCGTGCTCCATCGACGTCACCAACTTCCCGTTCGACCAGCAGCAGTGCCACATGTGGTTCGGCTCGTGGACGCACAACTCGCGCGAGATCAACCTACAGATGGGGCTGCCCAGTGAGTTAATCATCTCCTTTTTTCCCTTTCTGTCTCTCTCTCTACACTCTATGCTTTTTTGCATGTGTTTTTCCGTATCTGTCATAATGATTGCGCATACAAAACCTCTGATATTCCTCAAGTGTGCGGCAGCTCTTTTCCCAGCCTCCTGGATCTACTAGTGAGCTTTCTCTCCATCTCTATCTCCTCTCTCCTTATATCTCCATTCCCTCTCATCCCTTTCTACACATTTGACCCTCTATCCCTTGTATCTGTCTCATTGTCTCCACAAACATAGCGCAACACACACGAGATCAACCAACTGAGTGAGAATGAGTGCGCACAGTTTCCATTGCCGTCCGAATTTTCATACACCAAGAATTACCCTCAGAGAATTACCATGGCACGAGTGCAGTAGAAAGCTTGATCCCAAACAGAGAGCTATGTATGAGTATATATACAAGTTAAGAGGGAACATTAGAAGGACCATTAGATTTTAACTCGTACTTGTCTGTAAACAGGAGTGTTGTAGCACAGTAGGCATAACATACCGCATTTCATGCATTCATGTAAAATATCCCCGTGCCTCAATAGAGCCCCCCCTCATTTTCCTAATACCTCATCTCTCATTTCACAGGAAGATGCATCAAACATTAGCACGCGCCTTACATAAGGTAGAATTACACAATTATGTGGGAATGTCGCTATGTTATGCTAGAAAACTGTTTATTATTCATATGAGGTCAACGCTTCAAAGGCTCTGATATATCTTTCGTCTTAGCAATAATAGAACATGACATTAATAGCATGTTCTTTAAAGAGAACACACCGTCGCCTTTCAGAATAATGATACAAGTAAGTGTGTCATCTAAAATGTCATGATATAATTTGATTTAAAGAACTCCTTAATCTGTTATATCTCATGTTTCATTTAAATATCATACATAATGCACACTATATTGCGTCCTGTGTGGTTAATTTGGAGTCTCAGGCCAATTTACCACCACAAAACATCACTGCTGACACTTAAATGGCTCGCTTAACCCCAGGGATTAATTCCACACAATTTCTAATACTTGCACGTCTTGTTCCGACAAAACGAACATTAGAAATGACGATGCACTCGACCACTCGACTCTAATCCCATGTACATTTATCCGGCTAAACTCTTGATATTAAGACAAAGTATATCTGCACACGCCAGCTAAATTGGCTCACTTAAAAGTGTACGTAAGAGATGTGTTCTGTGTTCCTCTGTACCCGCACGTAAATTACTATTGGGACCTAACCGGCATGAATCCCCATTCCTGAATTTAATTTACTGCATTAATGTAAGAGCAGTGAAAATATGACTATTAAAGTACGCTACCTTTAAAATCACATCTGTTACAACATATCCATAACAACGATGAAAACAATACCATGTCTGATTCGGCTTCATTATTTGAGACTGTTTGACCATAGATTTAACCACCTGTTGAGCAATGCCTAGTGCAGAAGCATGTGCTCAGGGGAACTCCAAGAACAATAAGTTAGTGGTTTGGGGCAGAATCGGCAGTACGTACTTTTTGACAGCACCGTCTTTTCCGTGTCCACGGGGTCTACGGTGAGTAATGACGTGCGGTCTAGCGTACTGGCTCCGTACAGCTATGGTTAGGCTACTGCTGAATTGGTTGTAGTGAAAGTTTGGCATAATCTCAAACATTTGCTATTATCTCCATACTGGCTCAAAAACGTACTTTTAACGCGCTCTCACCGCACTGGACATGCATTGATTGATCCCCACAGCCTCCACGTTTTGTTTGTTTGTGTTGTTTTTAGTTTTTTATTTTTTGTTGTTTTTTTTGCAGTAGAGAGGTAGTAAGGAGGAAGTACTGCCAGATTTGCACTAAGTTTTAGGCACCTTGTAAGTTTGCAGATCTAGGTATTTAAAAAGTGGGGGTGGAAGATGGCGAGTCCCAGCTTAGAATTACATGTTTTATTTCTGCAGGCAATATGTGGATGTTAGAAAAGCCCCTGATAATTGGCGATATAATCTTCATGATTCGATTGTGTGTTTATTTTACCTGCATATAGATTTTTCAGAATGGCTTTGGATAGTGGGCGTGTTTTCATGAAAAGTCTCCCTAGGGTGTCATTATTTGGGCGAGAAGCGGCTGGCTGTATTGATTTGACTTTATAACACTCAACAATTATTACAGAAAAAAACCAGTCACAAGTCACAAAGCCATTGTTTTCAACCAACGACGTTGGCAACCTTTAGAGTAGACTCAATGCTATCCCACGTCATTCCATCAAAAGGAATGTAGTTATTTAATAAATGTATTCAAAGAAAATTCTCACTTGGGCTGAATCTAATAGATACTCGCCCCTCCAACTGACACGCCTGTGTCACGCGGTGTCACACTTGCCATGGGAAGAGATTAATTGGGTTTACAGCGGCACTGACTGAAGTTTAAATGCGTTTCCTGTCGGTTATCATATATAGTTTTTATGATAATTAAATGTATAGTTCTAATGTTGTATGTCCCATACCCGGTATGTGTTGACAGTATCATCCGTCGATTACGCGTAGCTATTTTCACACTGCTAATACGATTTGTTTTACTCGTTAATTGAATGATGCGCCCGAAATATACGTGGATGCCGTATTGTACAGTAGTTTAAACATTTAGTATCTATTCCATAGGCGTGAGTATGTAGAATATTCTACCAGGTTTATTACCAGGATCTTTTACGTTCAAGCGCAAAACTACTCTGTAACTTTTTCTGTTGAACTTAGCATTTGTTGCACGTGTTATTTCTGGGGTGATCACCTTTAGCTAGCCCCATCGCTTGCCCCTCACTTCAAACATGTCAATTATCTGCCGCTTTCACCAACTTTCTTCGACCCTTGCTCTTGAACTAAAGTTCAGTTTTCCTCACAATTATATTTGACGACTTGGAAAGAGTGTAATTTGTGACGTAAAGTACCCTCTTATTCACCCACTAGAAAAGACTAACGAAATCAATTGATATTTGTAAGTGACACGACTGTTAACATGCAATTGCCTTAACACATGAAAATGTTTAACATCGCTGAAAAATGCATGGCAAAGAATCAGTAATAAGTATTTCGTCAACACACTTCTCTTCCACCCTCTATTAAGCCCATTGTGTGTGGATTTTTTGTCATTTGAAATTTTGTCTATCGCATTGCTATGGAAAAAGAGTGACAGTGATTCAAACAATGCCCTACCTTTTGTCACGCTCCACAAAAGTGGAACAATATTCTCTTTTTTCTTGACCCGCCCCTCCGCAACCCCCCCCCCCCCTAAAAAAAATCTTGGGTCCCAAAAATGTGGAATATCAGTATTAGACCCCCACCCCAAGTGGACCACTGTTTCACTTTTGCGCGGCGCGACAAAATGTACGTTATCCCTTGACAAAGGTCCGTTCTAGTCTTGAAATTAACGTGTGTGGGCAGGTGCAAATTGGATGTAGGGTTTAGTCTCAAAGACAGGAGACAGGGTGACCTGTATATTCCCAAATAAGTGTCAAATTGCTATGTGCGAGTGTTTTCTTAAAATATAAATCTACGTGAGCGTGCACGCTTACAACACTCATGCCATCTATTGTCTGTGGCTCCACTACCTCTTCGGAAAATGTGGACCTGCCAATGTTCATGATCCGTTCAACCCACCCACCGCTGAAGCTAGCTCCAGATGCTTAAATAAGACGCCAGAAGCATGGTGTCATTTTGGTGTGAACGTGGCTGTTCTGGGCTCAAATTTGGAGTGATTTGGCTTGTTTGGTTGAGAATGGCGCACTTCTAGCTGGATCTGTGCTTTTGTTTGCTTCACTGTTGCCTTGTCTGCTGCTTTGTGGGATGTATGGTTGACAGATGAAACCGTAAGTGCCGACACTGCCGTTACAATATGAAGCAAAGAAAGCATGACACAGAAGCATCTGTTTCAACAGTTGGGTTGTTCACGATGCTCCATGATTAACGCTGTATTGCTAGATGAAATGTCACACTTTTGCCGCGACGGGTTTTGGCACAAACATTGTTATCACTTCTCTGGAGAAGTGATTTTGACTTTTATCGGTTTGTGGTCTACCGTTTTGGATTATTATGTTGTTGATTTGGATAATCTTTTTTTGATTTTCTGGGTCGTCCGGAGAGCTAACATGATCACCGTAAGGTCTTTCTGCTTAAATGTGGCATTTCTGACGATGTTCCTGTACTATGGTGTGCTATTTGCAATGATCCCAGAGCCCCTGCGTTTAGAACCAGTCCATTAGAAAGGTCACCATTAATCCAGACAATCCCATTCGTTTGGCCACAAAATATGCACACGAGACACTATAAAAAGGCTGACAATACTGGTTCTCTTTTCTGGCGTCTTTTGGAACTTCTTGACCTAGGATCGGCTATGTGATATGTGGGGTGTTTGCACTGGAGAAAGCGTACATGACGTGTCAAGCGAAGCAAAAAGAAACTAGTCACTGTGTGTTTGTTGGAAGTGTCAATACTTTCTCCCCCAACAGCACAAATCATTTTGGTCTTGAATGGCGTAAATTATTTTGCACGAAGTACGCCTATTTTATTTTGAATGGATAAAAGCATGGTAGATTTCCCCCGGTTTTATGGTTACGCTGTCAACGTTCACTGTCTCTGTTAGCGATACAGTATGTCATACGCTATTCCCATAGAAACGTCGGGACACACTGAATGGCTGAAATATTGAAAGTAAACGGGAGGCAGACATGAACGCCGGATTCAGTAAATAATGAAGAGTGACAAACAAAGCTTGTGCAATTACTCATCTCGAATGTGCAAATATTTGTACCAGGCTCTTTTACATAGGTTGTTCATGAAATATATGAACGGAATCATCTGAAAACTTATCTCTTGTTATTCATTCATTCCCAGCTAACCCACAAATAGTGTTTCAAAGTTATTTTCAATGCGTCGCAGCTTTCTTTATTCTTTTCATGTAAATGAGCTGAGAAGGTAAGTTCCGAAAATGCATGTCGTCACTTTGTATTAGAACGTTACTGGACAATTTCCTAAACTTAGCCTGAAAACACGTGCAAGAAGAGATCGGAACCCAGCTGAACTTCTGTCTGTATTCCCTCTAACTACTGTTAACAAGCTAGTCTAACTGATGTGGCCTTAAAGGTGTCTGCTACACCACAACCCACTACGACCAAAATTAAACTTAAGTCAGCCAGTGAAATCAATCTTTATAACTAAAACACTGGGACGCTTGTGTAACATTTTCTATTTTGATAAGTTTGCACAAGTAAAAAAGTAAGCAAATAGGACAAGTACGTGAGCAAGTGAGTGTGTTGTTTGATTCAGTGATTCAGTGAGTCAGTGAGTCAGTCAGTGGGTCAATCAGGCAGTGAGACAGTGAGTCAGTGAGTCAGTCAGTAAGTCAGTCAGTGAGTTAGTCAGTGAGTCAGTCAGTCAGTGAGTCAGTCAGTGAGTCAGTCAGTGAGTCAGTCAGTGAGTCAGTGAGTCAGTCAGTGAGTCAGTGAGTCAGTGAGTCAGTGAGTCAGTCAGTGAGTCAGTCAGTGAGTCAGTCAGTGAGTCAGTCAGTGAGTCAGTCAGTGAATCAGTCAGTGAGTCAGTCAGTGAGTCAGTGAGTCAGTCAGTGAGTCAGTCAGTGAGTCAGTGAGTCAGTGAGTGAGTGAGTCAGTCAGTCAGTCAGTCAGTCAATGAGTGAGTGAGTGAGTGAGTAAGTAACTATGGAAACAAGCAAGTAAGTAGGTAACCGATAGAGAGAGATGGAGCGAGAGAGTCGGAGAGAAAGTAAAAGAGAGAGGGGCAGATGGGGAGACAGATGGAGCGCCAGAGACAGACACACACAGACAGAGACAGCGCCAGAGACAGAGAGAAAGCGAACGTTTGAGCAAGTGAGTGTGTGATTTAACGTTCTATTCTCTCGTGACGCAGGCGGGATCGACCTGTCGACGTTCCAGTCGGACTACAAGGACAGCTCGGGCTGGGACATCGTCAACGTAACGGCGCGCCGCAAGATCATGCCGAGTGAGCGGGACGACCCCAACTTCATCGTGCTCACGTACGACATCAACATGAAGGTGACCTTGACAAGGACGCCACACGTGTTCTTCGGTGTTCTTGATATTATATTTTGTTAAGCATGATACTATAAAACTGTTAATTATTATATGAGACTTGTGATAGGCTGAGATGAATGTTCTTTGTAATTTAACGTAACGCATTTGAACAGTTTTACTGTGTAGTAAGTTTAAATATACTAAAAGGGGAGAGAAGGGGAGAAAAAAAAACACGGAAAGAAATTTGCGTCAAAAATGCGACAAGAGCCGCAGCACATGTGTGTGTCGTGTCTACGACAAGTAATGACATACCACCCGGCTACTATTGGATTGGCCATAATAGAAATTTGACATGTTAAACGTGTGCTAATGTCTCTGAACTGCCTCAAAGTACACATTTTATGTCGTACTTTCACCGCACGGATCCCCATAGTCTCTACGAGTTTTTGGCAGTAGAAAGACGGAATCGAGACAACACTGCCGGATGCACCGTAGGTTTTAGATGGACTATGTGCGGTGTAGACTGTACATATGAACAATCAAACGATTGTCATTCGGCCCGAAGAATTTCTTGCGATAAGAACAAAAGCCTCGCCAGATTGAGAGTTTGCTGTTCCTAGTGGTACTTTAAAATTCTTGTTTGTATCATGAATGAAAGGAATCCAGGATTGAGAAGTTTACATTCTGTAGATTGTACATGTTACGTGGCTGTTGCAGCGTAAGATGGTGTTCTCCACGTACATCCTCACGCTGCCCTGCGTCTTCCTCGCCTGCCTCACGCTCGTCGTCTTCTGGCTGCCACCCGACCGGCCCGACAGGACGGCGCTCGGTGAGTGCACGGCCACATCTCTTCTCCTACTTACTTTAGGTTAATTTGTACGTGATGAAATACGTGTGTGTGTGTGTGGGGGGGGGGTAAGTAAGTGCGTTGTGTGTAAGTGGCTACATTAGTACGCCTGATATTTGACATGATGTTTATAACCGCACTTCGTAGAGCGACGTGCAATCCAATTACACACAAATGCTTCTTGGATGAAATGAAGTGTGAGTAAAATAGAAAAGAATTGTTTTAATTTAGTTCATTTGATTATCTAAAGGGGTCTAATTGGCAAAAATGAAATGCAATTACCATGAAACCATACGATGCGTACAGGATAGTTATAGAGCATGTTGCATGGCTTCTTTCTAATTTTCACACAGTTTATGAGAAAACCATTCCTTCTACTTTAAGCTTTACACATTAGCGAATTGCGCCTATGCAGCTCTACGTGCATGGCAAACTGGCAAATTTCGCCAGGAAATTTTTAACATGTCTAAACTTTTTGGACGAATATACAGTTTGGTTAAAGTTCGCTACAAATAGTTATGCTGCGTCTGGGGTTCGCAAAACTTTCTCGATTATTAAACAACACTTCGTTTGGCTCAGCATCTCGGCACACCCTGCATATTTACTACGTTCAATGCAGCCTCAATAGTCCAAGTTGACAACTTGACACAATACGTGTAGATGCGTTGGAAGGGTTCTCCTACTATCGCGTATGTGTAAAGCGGGTTTAAAATATTTATCAGCACACAAATCCAATATCAAAAATCACCAAATGCACAGTGAAACCTGTCTTTTATATGAACGCCTTCAACCCGCTTTACAGTTGAGCGATCATGGGCGAACCCGTGCAACGCATCTGCACGTCACTCTCTACGAGAGGTCGACTTTTTTTGTTTAAATTTATTTGTGTGAATAATAATTTGTATGATTGTGTTTTATAATTTATTTTGATGGATTTGATGTTTATTGGTTGTACTACAATGATAATTTAATATTTAATATTTTTCTTTTTCTGGGAGATGCTTTTTCCAACTGACCCCTCTCCTAAAATCCGGTACTAGCAGGAGACTTGTATTGTACAATTGAACCCTCACCGAAATGTGCGTTCAAAATGAAGTGTGGTTTAACGTTATACCAATATGATAACGAAAAAGTGTATGATATAAAGATATAACAGTAATCTTCTTTCAATAGAAAAGAATATCTATTGATGCATGTTTATTTCAATAATATCATTTACATATTTACATTATAAACATGCAATCTTTAGGACATTATATATACTATTATTCTGAAACAAGTCTTACAGCAAAGTGGTTACACTTATCTTTAGAATAGATTAAAACACAACGTTCTCATGTCAACTTTTGTTTTCGTGATAATAAGGTACAAAATTGTTAAAAAATGTATTTCATTAGTTCCACAGATGCTTTATGACCCATTGAATCCAACAAAACCAAACACGACACTGAAACATTACTTGCTTTCCAAATATTTCATTTGGGAACGACATCGATCACAGTTGATGACGTCACGGAAGGATATCAACTATTTTTGGTGCAAAGTGTCAATCTGGGAGATTGATCATACATGAGTACGTTATGATATAACTTATTAATATATAATTACTGACCTTGCTTATTAAAAAGTAGTGAATCATTTTCAATTTCAGACATTTTTACCCACCAGTGCCGTTTATGACCCAATAAATTTACTACTATTTCAATGTTCCCATAATCACTGTGCGTTTCAATCTCTCTTAATACGTATGAAACAAGTCATGCTTCGATTGCGGGTTTCGACAACCGGTTTTTTCATTTAAAAACGACTCTGTCCCGAGTTTCACAACTCCGTTGCTATGACATTCACGTCGGACGTGCACGGTAAAAAGGCGAACAATTTACGAACACAATTAATCAAAATTAACCAGAATTTTCAGTTCCAACTTTTATGACCCATTGAGTACATATCGTACATAACAATGCTTTCTCGGGAGACTGTTGAGATTAATCGTCGTGCTGTTATAACTATTGATGGACTATAATTTGCGTCCGTAGGACGAGAACGTTATGATATAACTAGTTTATTATAAAAACGAAGCAGACACTCGTTGAGTGTGTCTGCACGTATTATGTCACGTCGTCAACTTGGGCGTATTGTGGCGGCATTGAGCGCAGAAAAAAATGCATGGTACGACAAGTTGCTGAGGCAGACGAAGTGTTACTTGTATGTACGAATGTTCTGCGATCCGCAGACGCAGCTTAACTATTTGAAGCAAACTTTAACCAAACTGAATGTTCGTTTTTTAACATGTTCAAAATTTCCTGACGAATTTGGCAGTTTGTCAGTGGACGTAGAACTACGTGGGTGGAATTCGCTATAATGTAAAGCGAGTTTAAGCGATAAATTAAAAGTATATTCTCATAACCTACTCAGAAGACGGGTGTTCATAAAATAGAGGCTTATACATTTTGAAAAAAAGAAGAAGTGAAAAATGTCGGGTGTGTTCTCTGTTTCAGCGATGAGCACGTTCGGCTCGTTCATGCTGCTGCTGCTCATTCTCATAGAGGCGGCGCCGCCCACCGCCTCGTCCATACCCACGCTAGGTGAGTAGCTCACCTCTCTCATTGTATTATACAACTTATATTATGATGAGCTGTATTGATTACTACCACTGTGGCATCATTTTTGTCATGAAATGTGTTTGAAATTGATTAGTGTGATTCTTTTGGGGTCCGGGGGTGGGGGTGGGGGGTTGCGCAAGAGGGGAAACGGTTGCACCATTGCACCCTAAGCATGTTGTTTAAGTGGCACCTATGACACTTGACATTTACCCTCAAGATGAGGACTTGAGGATTATGCTATGGTTAGTAATTATGACAGAGATATAGTTAGGTATATAGGCGAAAAGTATTTCTTTACTACATACTTTTAAATACATGATATTCACTGTGCTAACGCAGAGGCAGGTAGTAGGTTACTTAACAGTGCAACTATAACAAAACTTTAAAAGTGTGACCACGTGGAATGGTCTATTTTAGGATTTTGATGAGGTCTTTGTGTGTGTCTGTGGAGGGTGGGGGCATTACTATGGGACAAACTCAGATTTCTACATCATCTTCAGGCTAACCTGCAGGCTTATATTAGCTTAATCTATCCCTACAAGATAAATGTACTACTATTAGGTAATATATATGCCAACAAAACCCATTATCTGAGAATACATTGACATTTGCAAATGTAACAACACTAGTTAGTTTGCTAATAAAAGCCTAATATAGACATGATAAAATGATGATCATAGAAAATTATGTAATAACGTGTTTGCTTTAAAAACAAAAATGTCAGACATTCTAATTTGCTGAGAACTTTTCTGGTGTAGAATATGAGACGTGAAATTAATGAGCATGCGAAAACAAAGACAAAATCACACAAGCATATACCACAGCGTGAGGCCTATGTATGAACTTTTTATAGGACAAATATTATATATTCATGCAGCTCTAAACATCTCTCTAACATGTATATTTAAATATGCATTGGGTGTTGAGACCAAACAAGTTCTCCAAATTTATTCATGTAGTGCCACTGCAAGCAGAAATGATTTGCCATCTGAGGTTGTAAACCATGTGTTACAGACCGGCCAATAACTGGTCACTGATGACTTTATACGACTGGACTATACAGGGGTGCAGTAAACTACAAACCCCCACCCCACCCCACCTCACCCTCAAACACCACGTAGTTTTGGTGGAACTTATCTCAAAACTTTCAACTTCACCTTCGCTCGAACATATATCATCTCTTGCATTTCCCACCCACCCCGCACACTCTCCGAAAACCTTGATCTGTCCGTGATAGCGTGAAGATTAGGTTACAAGTTGTTGGCATCCGAGCTGACCCCCGCTCCATAATGCATGTGATTAATGGCATCATTGTGGTGCATGTAATCATGTAAACTGCTAGTGGCCAAGGTCTGACTGGCCACAGGTCTTCATGCTGAGGCAAGTGCCCAATTTGGATATTTACATATAGTGTATCTGTAACAATTTGCTGTGAGCGATGCATCTATTGCGACAATTGCTTATATTAGTCGTGTATGAAGTAAATGAGACAGTGGAGCTCAAGAGGCCACGTGTGCTGCCAGTTTTACATGATTCTGGCGCCTTCATCCACTGACGTTACACACCCTTTACTTTTTTGGCATATTGTAGTACCTTTAATTAAGGCTACCTCCCTATTAGACATCTTGCACAAGTCATAATGACAAAGTTGTACACCTTTTCTTGCATATCAATAGATAGGAAAGGTCAAACTGATGTTCAGCCAATCAACGCATCATACCTGTACCAAAGTAACAAACCAATGAATAATGCTGGTTTGTCACTTTTTGGTTTTGACCATTCAAAGAACATGGAATGTAACAATCGGGAAACATTAATAAGTAGTAGTTTCTCACTCATTACTATGTAGGGCTATGACTAGCACTTTTTGGCACTAACCAATCACACAGCATCAAATGTCCTAATCATAAATATTAATTAGTAGACTTTTCTAATCCCTTTTTGCACTTTTTCTCAAGTGGTTTCAGATAAAGTTCAACATAAGTAATGAACCTGTTATTATAGTGGATAATCAACTATTAGATTATCATGTAAGTAAAAGAGGGGCACAATAAAACATTGTCTAATACCATTTTTATTCTTTCAAGTCACTGGTTATCAGTCAAAGAGATTGATTGGTTAGCTTGTATAAAACTGTAGATTTTCTATAATAGCTACTTTATAATGAAACCAATCAAGAGACAACCGAGATGGTCGATGAAACGATCACCTCTGAATCAACATATTTTAATATGGTCTTAATTCAGAGGGTCTACTGTACACGTATCATTAGTCGTCTGTAAAAGAAATCGCACTGTACGAGTAAATGTTCCTTCAACACGCACGTTCGCGTGTACAGTGGAAATTCCTCCAGACATATCATGCTTTATGGTGGTGTTAGCTTGCTATAAACTGTGTAATGTTGGAATAATAAACACATATTATCCTGCTATACTGCTTAGTTTACATTTTATGAAATACATCCATGTAATGCTATGCTAACTATTAATGTAACAGTTCCTAATTTTATCTACACTCAACGTAATCTGGGTTGCAGCCTTGGACATGAATGGTCGACCGGACGTGATTATCGTTTCTTGAGGAGTGCAAGCTAGATTTCTAATAATAATTATACACTACCCAGTGTCTCTGTGTCAATAATGTGATTGAGCATATCCTGCACCTGCACTGTCAACTTAGGGGGCTACCATTTATTATGACCCAAGGAGCGTATGAAAATACACAAATATATAACCATTTCCAGGCCTTTCACGTAAATTTGTTTTAAAGTTGCAGCCCCCCACCCCCCCACCCCCTTACCAAGCCCTCTAACGTTACTAGAAATGTATCCGTGCCGCTCGTGTAAGTGCACTCCAGATTTTCAAACCGCACCCCACCACACCACAAAAAAGTCAAGTTGCTATTCATCAGCCCTTCCACCCCCACCTCCCACCCCCACCTCCATCCCTTGTAAATGGTAGTCCTCTGACGTGTTTCATTCTAGGTCTTCTATTCAATGGTACTAGGATATGGCATAAAATTTTATCCTAACGGATCTCTGACTCTCTTTTGAATGCTTCAGTGTAAATCAGACATCCGTCTTAGTAACTTTGAACCTACAGTTTCTAAGTTTTATTCTCGTCTACAGTGGTAGGCACCAGAGGTCTTTTAAATTCCCCATCAACAAATGGCTCATGCCACTATTGATAATTAGATAAATCTGTCTTAAAGTTGTCAAGCATAAATTGAATAAAAGGCGTAGATTTGCTTTCGCTTATTGTATAGTGCGCAGTGTGCCTGATGTGTCTTGTCATGGATACCCATTGCATTGATACAAGAAAATAGTGGACTGTCACCGTACTCGCGTAATAATCGTCTCTTTCCTGGTCTAACTCGTCATAGCGAGGTGTTGCGCCGGATATGAGACCACAGACCCATTACAACAACCATTAACGTATTAGTGATGCCAATTGCCAGAATACAGTCTAGGGGCCAGGGGCTGATTAATATTAACATAAGCGCATTCGGTTTTGAGTGAACACAAATTAACTGTACACAAAATTCACTTTCGTCATTTTATTATCGTTCACATCTAGTAGTAGCCTTTTGCTGCAACCTTGTACAAAGTGATGCAGCATAAATAGTAATTTGTAATTATCACCTGCACATCTGCGGGCTTTATAGACTGCTTTAATGTTATTTATGATGAGTTGCCCTGTATTACATATTATTGCCAGCGTGCAAATTTCATTACAATGACATATGTATATCATCTGTGACTATTCACAACTATCCCTAGAGGTGTGGTTGCTGTCCTTATTTATTATGGAGGAAATTAAACTTCTAATTGTTCAAAGAAATATATATGTGGGTCACTTTAATAGAATAAAATGACAACGCGTTATATTCTGTCTGTTTTCAATGATATTTATTTTACTGCTATCTCATAAGGGACCGGTCAGTAAAATCCAGGTGGTTTCAGTGTTTCAGGGTGGAGTGGGGTGGGGGTGCTTACACATTTTAACCATCGTATAGAGATGCTACACGTTTTTTTTATACATGATAGAAAATGAGTAGTCATACTTTCTAAACAGTGTACATTGTATTATTTACGAGATAGCTAAACCAACAACCACATAGAGCAGAAATATTGGTGGCAGAAAATGCAGAAATAACACAGCAACAATCCAGCCTGAGGTATCGTCCGGCAAAAGGAATAAACCTCAAGTACATGCCACACTAGTACCATAAAAAGTATATATTGTGAACTTCTCACACGAGACCTCTCTCCAGATGCCTGGACTATAGGTTGCTTTCATTTCATGCACACTACAGTACACGATGCCGGTGATGCCGGGAGACAGCACGGCCTTGTCCACAAAACCAGACATGATTAGGGTTGATTAGATCACCTAGGCCTGCGTAATATAAAGTAACATCACTCATGGTCATCCAGGTGCCAATAGTGCGTGCTCTTCTTGCAGGCATCTACTACTGCTTCAACATGGTCATCATCATGCTCGCCATCATCTTGTCCTCGCTCGTTGTCAACATCTCACGTGGCGGTAGCAACAACGTGCCTGGCTGGCTCTACTTTGTGAGTGTAAACTATAATGTTTTAGTACACGATACTTCTATGTAAAATAGAGAGTCTCAAGGTTAAACATGACGCCAACCTTCCTACTATGTTCGTTTTACAACACACCTATAGCAGGCTAGGTAATAGGTATATTAATAAAAGTGACGCGATTCCTGGGTGTGTCAGTGATGTAACCAAGGGTATCATAAGTAATGTCCTTGATATAACCGAACGATCTCATCCTAATCATACATCTTTGATTAAATTGCAAATACAATAGGATCTCTCGATTAAGTTCACCTTTTGGGGCTCGCCTTAAGTTACCTCAATAGATAGGCGGTCTTCTAACCCAGGCTGAAATTCTCTAAGTTCTGGGATCTTTAGAAATGACCACACTTCACACATGGTCTCAATAGAGACGAGGTCTTAACCGGAGGTCTCATATCATATCATGATTCAATTATTGTTATTGTTATTACTCATACTTAGTCATGATTACAACAAATTCTGTAAAGCCAATAAATTCATCTTATCATATCTCACCCCGCCACAGATCACGATCCGCTGTCTCGGCGTTGTCGTCTGCCTCCACAACCGGCGTGCGCCGCCCCCGCGCCGTAGCAAGTATGCCGCCATTCGGGGGGCGGGGGCCATCGGCGGCAGCGGTGGCGGGGACTCCCCCCACCGTAACCCTGGTAACGGCGCCGCCGCCTCGGGGGGCAGCGGCGGCGAGGAGCTGGATCTGGAGCCGCTCAAAACCCCTACAACTATGACGACGACAACAGGTGTGGATTATTGAAGTCTCATTTGCATATCATGGTTCAATTATGTTAATGTATTTACCTGCTGATCTTATTTGCATAATATCAGACATTCAGTAGCAATAGATTAATATTAGTTCTGCAGGGGCAGTGAGTAGCAACTATTTAGCTTTGTTTGACGATATGTATAAGGTTCAGACCTGTTACTTGAGAATTGCTGTGAATGCTTATTGTCTGACATAGTTTGACAAGTTGAGACAATCTACTGATATTCTATTGGCAAGGCAAAATGATTTGGGACTGTTACGAGACTTCAAAATTAGAGCATTCGTGCTGATTGAGCTGGTCAAAGTTGAACAAAACATTGGTTTACCACGTATTTGACTTTGGGCTTGTGTGAGGGATATTTCCCCCGCGATAACGTGAACGTTCACGAGTTCATAGAATGAACAATGACGCAGACCTACTATTGAAGAAGCAAAGTATTTGTTAACATATCTAAGAAGCCTTCGATATCAGGAAGGTCACTAGCCTGTGGGATAGATGGGTCTAGACTCCAATGCGCCACGTTTTTGCCAGAAATATGACATTAGAGATCTAGTTTCAACTGGTGCACCCAGTAAAACTAGAGATACATCACTTAGTCCTAAACATCGATAATCAATGTCACAGTACTGGCCAGGTGTTCTCAGCTTGCAAAGACTACAAATCATTCCATCATGGTGACAATGCCATTAGTACATTTCGTATGCTAGATCTAGTAGCTAATGTCCCTGAAACTGATGAAACGTTATTCCAACCAACAGGAGCAGGCGACATCAGTAACGGCAGGCTGGTGATGACGTCATCACCGGCGCCACACGCCGGTCACGTGGCGGCACTCAGGAGAGACACGTGCTTCTCAAGGTCAGGGCAAGGGCATGCTGAAAACACTGCTCTGGCAGATCCAGGTTTCTGAAAAGGGGGATGGATTTCATGGGTTTTGTCTATGATAAAGCTCGCGGAGATACAACAGGTCCACTTGCAGATCCAGGTTTTCAGAAGGGGGGAGGGCGCACTGAAGGGATTTCAAGGGTTGCGTACCCGTGATCGATGGTGGACATGCCAAAAACCCTACAAAAATGAAGTATTATGGTGGGAAAGGGGGGTGTCCTTCCTTCGCCCCCAACCCCTGGATCTGCCCATGACAGGTGGGATCATATGTACCCCCTGGATCTGCTAGTGGATTGGATGGATGCATGTAGATTGGTACGAGTTACAACCCTGTTTGTTGAAGATAATAATGTCGCTAGTCAGTACGGCACCATGCTAATTCTGATGTCATTTTCATCATACATGTACATTGTATCAGATGTGAATAAGTGTAATATCTGTATAAATGACTACCCAAGCTATCACATTCGTCTCGGACACTAACATCACCATGTAAACATTCGCAAACTGTACAACACCATCCCCAATCTTCTTGAAACAGCCCCCCCCCCCAGCAAACACACTCAAACACATTATCGTTCACCCTGTTTTCCAGCCTTCCCATCACGCCCGAGGTGCACGCCCTGCATTCCATCGAGCGTCAGATCGTGGACGTCAAGTCTGCGCTGCACAAGATGGAGGAGCGCCTGGAGACTCGCACGGCCAGCTCACGGGAGGCGCACGACAAGCAGAGCGAGTGGAAGCACGTGGCCGTCATCCTCGACCGCTTCTTCTTCATCGTGTACCTCGTGCTCATCCTCGTGTCGCTGTGCACCATGTTCCCCACGCTCATGTGACCGGGACGACGTGTGAAGTGACTGTAGTACTGCAGCTCTGTGTATACTGTACTGTGTACTGTAGAGTGCAAGCAGACGACAGGTTGGCGGCTCGGTGGCAGCCGGTGCTGGTTTTCGCCAAGCGTCTGTGTTAAGCTGCTTGAATCTGGGGGTTGAGTGTGTCCGAGAAGTGGTATTGGAAAGGCAGACTCTAGAAATGTAGTGTTCTATTACTGGTTGAAGTAAGATTGTTGACTTTTTCTGAGGGTTGTACGCTGCCCACCCCGGCACCGTTACAGTGTTTGGGTAATACCACATGTCCAGCTCTTGGCAGAGGAGAGCGGTTGCAGTACTCTAGTTCTAGTTTTAGTATGAGTACTGGAAGTCCCCTTCCAAATACAGGACTGCGCACACTTGTCTGTGTCGAGAAAAAGACATCAGAGAAGAGGTAGAACTCAATTAACAAAGACTCTTACTCCACACTGCTGATTTATTCATTCACGTGGAGTTACACTGGTTAAAATGTAACAAAGATATTTTGTGTTGACTGTTTAGGGTAATTTGTAATACCGCTGGCAGTTGTTGCTGGCAGAGAAAATTGTTCTCTAAGTATATGAATGTGAATCTGTACATGTACGTCTAGTATACGCTTCACGATCAAGTTTTCTTTCAAAATTCCAATCAACATTTTTGTTTCAAGGAACTGTAAATGCATTTGGCAATGATTTGGGTCAGAATTTTGCTGATGCTCATTGTATTAAAAGAGCTTTACTTATAGGTATATAGTGTCATATCATGTTTTCCAAATGTCACCTAAACTTGAAAGTAATATTCACTCAAAATATTTATCTCATTATGTAAGGTGTGGTAATCCTGATATTTCAATAACTTTGTTTTAAGTTCAATCTTCATGTCATGAGCTATCAAGTTTCAATTGCCATTAGCAGCACAGGTATTACAGGTATTACGGTTTGATTAAAATGTATATTGATAGATATAATTGAGGGTGTGTATCATGCAATTATGTAAAACTTGTGGCATTGCAGAGTCAATACAAATGTGTTGATTATTTACCATAACATATCACAACTCATCTCAAAATGCTGCGGTGCGTCTGATATTCAGGGACTAGCACCCTAAAATGTTCCCATGTTTCTGAAACAACTTGCAAGCATGGTCAACAAATCTTTATAGTATTGTTTCAGCAATTGCCAGTGTCAAAGCCCTTTTTTTTTATAAAAACCAATGCCTCTTCCTGAATATTAGATAACCTGCACCAAGACTTAAATTGATAATACAATGCGAAAATTGGACGTGCCATTTTACAGGTATATAGCATCGAATACATCCTGAACTCCTTTCGGTTGTATCAACTGAGAAGGCAATAGGAACACCCTGCAGGAAATAGAGCACAAAATGAATATTGGGATTTTCATTTAATTTCCATACAGGTTTGATGTGTCACCGAGAAAGCTGTGATGTGCTAAACGTGAAAACTTAAACCTGAAGAGTTGATCTACGTCTTGAACAATGCACGGATCAATATTCTGTTTGTTTTTGTTCTATAATCGGCATTTTGTTGTTATGTTATTTATTTGCAATGTCATTAACAATTCATAGTGTATATTACCATTCTGCGTGCTAGAAATCTAGGAAGAAGATTTGTTCGCAGTAAACTATGAACACCATTGATACTAGCTCGTTGTTTTCTGTCTATTAACACCATTAACACTATACTCCATTGTTTTCTGTCTGTGTGAACAGTGTACTTCCTAATTCACACCCTCCTATGCATTTACTACATGTAACTAGTGTATCGAAGGACTCGAACCAGGGTCAGATCCAGGCGTGTAGAGACAGGACAAAACCCCCATGCCATATTCTGATCCCCAACCCACGGATATACAAAATGCCTGGGTATGTTGCAATATATTTTGTTCATGAACGTCACAAAATGACGCAAGAAAGTTTATGCAGTCTTATTATGGGAGAGAAATAAACATGACTCATATAGCTTTAAAATTGCTATTAACATGTGGATATACTCATTATTATATTGCGTCACTGGTTGGTGTAAAACAAAACGTTAAATTATCTGCTCATTTTCTTTTATTTTGCACTTTTACAGATTACACTTGTGATAGTAAATATACAGTTTATTACGTTGAACCAAAATATTCATGTTTATATACCATGGCAGATGAATTTACAATACAATATCACTTGTGATGGTGTTAACTTTCGTAAGTCCAAAGCGTTTTTGAGCGACACTTATTCCGTGTTCGGGCTCCACAGATCTCTCATCAGCAGCCACTTCCCGTTCTCGACCCTCCAAACCATGAGCATTCTGAAAAGCAAATGCACAAATGTAAGCTCTACATTAAACTCATTAGTAAGTTACAAATATAGCTTGTATGCTTTACACGTGCGAGCGTTGACTGCTGTATTTTGTTTTGTTTTGTTTTATAACATACACCCTGTAAAAATTGTTATTTGTGGAGGAGTTGTAGATAGTTAGCGTGCCGGGATCTCCTCTATCAACACAGAGCAGTTTCGCTAAAGTCGCATGCATACGGGTATAGATCCTGTGAATGGCGTAGTATATGATTGTTTATAGCATCATCTACAGCCTCTCTACTATACCTGCGAACCGGAAGTGGCCTTAGTGAAGGTGTAACAGTTATCTCATACACGAGGTATCTCGCATGTCTATTTCCGAACAATAGCGGAGCGTGAAAATTGTCTTGTATTTAAAGCTAGGTCTCTTTTAGAAGTTGCGTTAAGTAGAGCTTATATTGTAATGGTATGTACATGTACGTCTCTAACAAAAGCACATTGGATAATACATAGAATCATCGTTCTTACTTGTACTCTTCGTCATTATCAGTTTGGAAGGTGGACGTGACGCAGCCCCAGCCCTCCGCCAGGACCGTGACACGCACGTTGTCGTACGACCTGATGGTCCCCAAGTCTTCAAACGTGTTTTCCGCCAGTTCCGCATATACAGCTGCAAACATTATATTCAATATTGGAACATTTATCTAAATATAACGTGTACAACGTTTGATGCTATTTCATGAGTTGCATTCTACTTATTAGGCTAGATCATACAAAATGCGGATAATAAACATATCACGGATGAAGTAAGCTTACACCTTAGTTCTAGAATGCTGTTACGGCGACTGGACTACTTACTGTTAAATACCTAGTTTTAAAACTCCTTGAATGGTTTTCATCATATATTGTTTGAAAGAACTAAATGTACAGATACCTGTCAATCCGACTACGGCAGGACCCCGCGGAGGCCAGATTTCTATGTCTTGGGCAAAGTAATCGTCGAACTGGGAGCTGTCTGCTTCATTGAATACGTCCATTATTGCTTCAAAGCGCCGCCTTAGTTCTACAACAATATCATTTAGGCTTGAAAGTGAATTTATAAAATCTTTCTGTATATATGAATACCATTGCCATTTTTGATAGAAGTATAAATATTCAGCAAGTCTCTTATTTTTCAAACTGAAAGAGGAATGTTAGCCTGGAATACCCCGACTTGAGACGTATCAACGTGGACAGATCAGGTTTGATTTATAATTTTACTTGGGACAGGTTTACATTTGTATTACTAATCTCACGTACATATAATAGAGTTTATGACTTGTCATTTAAATTATAGCCTATATTTTAAAATCCAAAGTGTTTTTTTTTCTAACGTGGACTTTACATCTCTAAAAAGTCTTAATAATTAATTCTGCTATTAGGAATGTTTGTAGTTGAAATGTTGAAAAAAAGCCACCCGAGAACTTGCTTCATATGCGATGCAAATATGATAGTTTAAAACTAAATATTAACAAGAAAGTGTCTATGGCTACTCACACTGGGCAAATACAATATAATTCTTGTAAAATTAGCAAATCACAGACACGAGGAGAGAATTGTCGACAACTTGGTAACAACTGTTTTACAAGATTAGCTTAACATGACACTGGGTGGCAAAGTCTCTCATAACCTCAGTAATTGTTCTCACCTTTTTCAGGCGCTTTCTCCTTTTCAGCTGAAAAATGAAACAAAAACAATTTCAGTAATTAAAACACACTTTCAATAGGCAGTAATTATGTTGATGTAGAATGATGGGGTTGATGTGTGAATGCTTGCACTTTTCGCTTGCTATCCCGAAGCTTGTTAGAGATGGACCTAATACAACTGATTGGTTTATATTACTTATCATAAAATCATATTCATACGAACATTGGCATTCAATATTTTCTATGCAGGTGTATAGAGTACGCGGTAATAATGTGTTGATAGTGACCTTTGAACCTGTGATTCAGGACATCAGCCAAATACATGTACATCTAGTACGAACACATTGTGATCTAACTGTAAACTTGAAAAACTAACATTATGCACAGCATGATTATTGTGTACAGCCTCTTGTCCATCTTCAAAAGTTAAAACAATGTGCGCAGCATTACTAACATTGGCGCCTGTAGTGGCTACTGTCTCACCCTCTTACATACACGTACAGCTTACATGCATGTCCTGCAACTCTGATTTTCTACCACAACTTCTGCTTTTTAATGACGAAAAGTTTACATCAAAATGTGAATTCTGCATATCGGACGCCTATGAACAGCTTAAGAATTCTGCGTTTCTTAATTCTACACACAGTACAGACTTAGCAAATATAAAAAACTCTCCACTTACCGTGCACTGTTGTCTGCAAGAGGCACACAGTCACTAAAATCACCACAGATTTCATGTTTGGGTCGCACTGTTTCTCAAGCACTGGATAACGTGGCCTTCTCAATTAACGCTTTATATAGCAAAGGGATGGCAATCAGTAAAAATGAAATTAAAACATCTGTGCAAACTCCTGAAATTTGATATATTTGTTTCTGAAAGAAGTTATTCATAATCTACTTTTAAATAGTGAAGAATGTTTTTGTCAGTCGAGTTGAGATGATGATTGAGTGAGTGATTCTGAATGAAGTTATTCATAATCTACTTTTAATCAGTGAAGAATGAATTTGATGTTGGAGTCCGTCAAGTTAAGACGATGATTGAGTGATTGATGTCCATAAAATGATGAGCTTGTAGTGCTAACTTTTGAATCAATCGAAGCTTAATCTCAAGCTGATACAAACGGAATCTTAGGAATGTAAAACTTGTCTTCAGGTATGCCTATCATACAAGGTAGTGCGTGAAATGGGAGAGAGAGAGGATTAGAAATAGATGAAAGACTATAGAACATAAATGAATAATTGATCTTCGTGGATATGTTAAGCTAACCAACACAAATTCACACCGCGGATACCACACAAACCGATTTTATAAGGATCGACCGAAGCACAGTTACGTCTGCACGTGTATCACGCATATGTGCCAACTTCTGCCAAGTCTTTGAGACCATGTTTTAGAATGTCACCATATGAAATTAAAAGTTAGAAGCTAGCTGGTCCCGTCTTGGATATCATTGATTGTGAGCATTATAATATATATTTTTGTTTGATTTATGCTCTGTTTGATTGCCTGATGCAATGCTATTATTGTACAATGGTGGGAAGTGACAGAAAACGTCTTGCAAAATTACATCTTTGACAATTCATTTCAAACCGATGGCGGGGACATTGTCGAAGCTGAGAAAATATTCTAGACATATAAAGGGAATAATCCGCGTAGAAAAGACTAGTAATACACTCCAGAAATACTCCCACATATCCACCATTATTTATAGCCCCGTAGTGAAGACTAATAAAATACCCTCAAAATTACCACCACATATATATCTACGTAGAAAAGACCCAGAAAATACCACCATATTTCCACCACCAACGTTTTCCCCAACCAAATATCTACGTGGATAAGGATGCTTCGTTTCTCCGTGGATTCCACCACAAATTGCCCACTGGGTATACCAATTTTACCAGTTGTGAGTAATAGCAGGCTGTCTTATACCCCCAAAGGCTTCATGGCAAAATAGAAGCATAGTTATACATGCAATTATAAGTGTCAGTTATTACGGCAAAAACTAGGGGAAGCCCAGTCGTGTTGGCGAAACCCACGGTCGTTACAGCGAAACTGATTTTTCAATTGGTGAAACTCAACCAACGTTTTTGCGAAAACCGACGAAACACACAGGATTGACGATCTATAGTTCCTAGACAAATAGTCGCTTGCAAATAATATTAGTTGTAAGCCGTGCCCCAATGTTAAATGATGCCCATTATTGTCTACACATTATTATTTTGCAGTGTGAAAATAAATGCAGAGTGGCCAGGACAAAAGTACAATTGCATTTTATTACAGTTATGGTCTCAACGAGTTCGTAGGATAAGTTAGCATTTTGCATTGGAACTACATTGGATAATACACTACAATTATTTTCAATGTGTACAAATATACAAACATGTTTCTGAAATTTTCAGATGCACGGCCAAACATACGAATTGTGTATTTTAATGGTAAACCATAATCATTCAAATTGCTTGGGTAAAGATGTAACCGCCCATCTACAAACATTTATATTAGGGCCACGTGTTTCCGATATGTCAGAAGAGATTATATATTTACTGAGAATATTTAAATGCATACCACAGTCTGACTTGGTAAGAGGTGTCTGGCATGTCTGTCAGCTTTGGAATGACCTCTGGTCAGATCAGTCATTGTGGAAAGTTATTCACTTTAAACTTCGAAGCCTAAGAGATGTATCCACCCTGTCACACGTAGCAGAATAGACCAGCATGCACATGTACATTGCCCGAATGCGACTAAGGATCAGTCAGCAAGTTGGACTTTATGAAATAGTTAATGAAGTCCTGAAACACTGCCCCAATCTATACGAAGTTGATTACAATTGGAATTTTATGGAGCTAGGAATGTTATGAGTTGGCCCCTGCCACCCTTTACAGGAGAGTAATGTTCAGTTTAGGTTTAAGTTTCGCGAATGCCCTCCTAACTTAGCAATTCTCTATATAGCCTACAAGAACAACAACCAATTTCAAATTGTACGGTCTATTATCATGCCTAGGGCACATTACACCGCAAGGACTGTCTACAGCCAGTCTGCGACCAAAAACGCATGGGGATCGTAAAGATCCGTGAGTGTTAAGTGCGTCAAACGCAAGTTTTTTTTTTTAAGCCGTAGGGTGGCCGCAGAAGACGTTTAGCATGCCAAACTTCCTTTCCGGCCACCCTACGTCAAGGTCTGGCCGTAAGGAGGCAGTGTGGAGACCTTACGCTAATCGTCGTATAATCACAGTGGATTTAGCCGCACGTTGCCGGCACGGATACAGTGTCAGCGCAGTGCGTTCACTGTACCATGAACGTGTGAATGCCGTACTTTAGTAATGTTACGGTGCGTATAGAGCGTAAGTTATACGCGAATACAACGCACGTTCTATTCATGTTGATCTCACGGCCACCTCAATAAAACCATTCCCTGTGCCGACGCACTCAGCCCGTGCCGACGTGCCCACACCTGTACTTTTGTCAAAGCAAGAGGAAAACGTTGTAGACACCGCAGACCTCAACACGCCTTACGGCGAACACGCCCGCAAGGTCAAATGTGCCCCTCGCTTAAAGAACTATACTAGTACAGTTTAATCATTCAGTTTTGCTTCAACATTACCAGTGGAACATTAAGAATAGCAGATTGGAACTGTAAGAATCTTACACACTTGTGGATTATATTGCCTTCAAATATATGTGCCACAGATGGTCGAAAGTGGGGGGGGGGGGGATCTCCAGTACATTTGCTTAGTACGGACGTGCCATTTTTATAGGTCACCTTTTCCGGCCTCTTGATATATCATTGGGTTCCATATTGTGAGAAATTAGACAGTATACTATTGGGTCTTGATTTTAAGACAACGCTATATTTTAGGGCCTTATCTCTAGAGATAACTATATCATAGGGCATTGACATCGAAATATTGCATATAATATTGCGTATTTTCATGTTTCATCAGACTGAGTATCATCATTAAAGAAGAAATATCAAAGCTCATGAGTATCTTATACATTTCAAATACACCAGTCTGAGAAGTGCGTTATGGATGAACTTTGGGTTTAGTTTATTTAACAGTGCATCCCCCCAGTTCTTAAGTTAGAATACTTGCGAATCTTGACTCACCATATGAAATCAACCAACTGGAAAAAGCTATCAGAATAGTTGAAAATACTTATTATCATGACATATTCCAATATACCAGATGACTACTTAATTCACATGTCAACTCAAAGAGAACACAAACTGAGGAACTTTGAGGTAGGCGTTCGTCGCCGCCACATTGCTAAAGAAATACCAGAACAAAGTGTTCTGAATGGACACAATTTGAAGTCCGTAAAAGGTGAGGAACTGACAAGACGTTATATATAAACGGTATTTTATTTACTCGTCGAGTGCAATACATAACTATTTCACTTCATACCGACTGCAGATGTGTGCCAGAGCTTAAAGACCTTGAAAGGCGACGAGACGAAATTGCTCATTTTAGGTCAGCATAGGCGTCGGTGTTCTGTGTTATCTAAGTAAAATTGTGTTTTTTGTACAGAATGAATACAATTTTAACAATAAACAAATTAAATGTGCTAATATATGGGATTGAAAACCAAAATGTCGACACCAAACACAACGATTCATTTGCAGTGAGTATTATGTTTGAAATAATTAGAATAAAGTACAGCAAGGTCGCTAATCATGGATGACACCATAACAATTGTTCGATTTTACACTAGAAAGACACTAATTTACACCAGAATTAGTGACTTATGAATAAGATAATCAAGAACTAAAGTAGCTACTTTGAAAAAAAAGCGAGGAGACAAAATCTGAAGAGTGAGGAGGCAAGAGAGGCAAGGTAAAACTTTTTATTAAAACAACATTGAAAACCTGCATATATATATATGTGCCAATTAAAAGATTCTCTCAAACCGTGCAACGAACTTATAAAAATATGAGTTTGAAAATAACAATTTTCTTTTTATTTCCGAAATGGCCAACATTTTTGTCTTTTATCTATAGGTCTGGCCACACTTACATTAAGAAGTATGTGAATACTCCCCTCTCAAAAGCACCCACAAATAACGAATAATTCTTATGTGTATGAGACATTTATTAGGCATTGTTGTAATTTGAGCGGTTTGCGCCATCAGTATGAAGTTATGAGGTTCCAGTTTGACAGTCATACATGTTCCTCCCAAAATTTTCATTAAGGTTATAGCTATTTATTAACTCTATGCCATATTTTCAATGTAAACTAATTTTTGGAATTTTTCATCAATTTGTGTATAATGCTTTATAGACTTTTTGTTGTAGACCTCAAGGTTCATTGACTGTTTATCTTTTACATGTATCTCAAGCGACATACGACGCGGACATTTAATTAGACCTTTAAAACCTGTCTACACCAATGTGTTAGAAACATATGAAGTATACATCTGACATAAGAATTTTACAACTCATACAAGTGGGGTGCACCTACTTGAATAGAAAAACAATTATACTTTTAGAAGACGGTCCTGTGTACATAGTGCACTCATAATCGCAACAGGTTTCATGGCCAAATTAGCAAATTAAATACAGAAATATAGTCAAGAGCTTAGGAAAGGGGGATTCTGGGGTGGGGGAATCACTCGAAATCCCCCCCCCCCCCCTTGTGGAATAAAGATGAACTGTTAAACTTTGAATCAATGAACTTAAGTTGCAGGGCCGTCAGAAGCCCATTTCCATATCAACAAATGCATACACATTGGCCATACATTTTGTAGGGAAAGGTTCAGGTCTATGTGTCTTGTATAAGTGATATGTGATATATAGTATGTGGTATGATTAAAGAGAATTATGAAGACCTCGAGTGCCAAGAAATCCAACCACTTTGTCATTCTTTTTACAAAAATATTTGCTTCGCTGCCCTCCTATAGCCTGCCCCCACTCAGTCGCAAGTAGCTCGCTGTTTGGGATGGTGGTATCATTCTGGTCTCACAAACTTGGGGTCGTGAGTTTGAGTCCCGCCAGTGCCACTGGATATATTCAAATGGAACCCTAGCGTTGTAAAACCTGCCTTCAGCTATGTCTATCGTTGGTAGAAATATGCTTGCTAAAAAGACGTGTGTGAGAGAAAGAAGCTTGAAAAGCACTGGGAAGCGCATATATTTATATATATATAGAAAAGAATATAGGCTATATAGATTATGTTTTACATAGTGACTGCCCCGATTATAGTTTAATCTGGATAGGTCATTTGTGAGAGTTAAACAATATAAATTGAAAACAATGAATGTACAACCAACTGACTTGTTGGGTATTGAAATACCTGCAAATATATCATTGAGTATAAACTTGCCTGTCCAGTCCGTACATGTATATTAAGTACGCACGCGTGTCATGGGGTTTATTATTAACATCATTATAAGTTCCTGGTTTATTTTTATTGCACGGTTTTTGTGTGTCCGAAATCAATGCTTGTACATTGTCCTTTAGAATTTGTGATGTATGTATAAGTAAAATCTACGCAAAATTGTCGATAAATGTAAGTATAGACCAAGTGGGATACTATACAACGTAATTTCAATATGATGTGACGTAATTTCAAACAATAACGAGTGTTCAATACAGTAAACGGCCGAAAATTGAAGGGGCCGAAATTTGGCTGGTTTACCCTACATGTCTTACGCTTTATGTAAAATAGCAGAAAAGGTAGGTTTTAAGTAACATTCTGTATGAAAGTTAATAATTTATAAAACAAGTCAATGTAATGTTTTTGAGTGGTTATGTTAAGCTATGTTTATATAATAAGAGACAGAAAACAGTGTGTGATACGATAGTGGTAACGGTATTTGTACATTTTTGGATATATTTGTAAGTGTATCCAGTACCCGTGAGAAGTGATAACCTATGTTATGAACGCCTGCTTTCACTGATACAAAATATATTCTGATGTATTTTTTAGATGCATAGTCCTAAATACGAACCAGGTGAAACAATAGTAAACAACGATGATTCAAATTGCTGGGATGAAGATGTTGCAGCTTCACATCTACAAACATTTAGACCAGGTCCGTATATTCACGAAATGCCACAAGAGATTTTACTGAGAATATTTAAGTACATACCGCAGTGTGAGTTGGTAGGAAGCATCCGGCATGTGTGTCCGCTTTGGAATGATCTCTGGTCAGATCAGTCATTATGGAAAATGATCAAGTTTGAAGTTAAAGACAGCAAAGACTTATCAATCCTGTCTCAGATGGCAAAACTTACCACCGTGCATATTTTTGATATGGAACTGGAGGTTAATGATGTTGTTACACTTGAGAACATATTTATTGCAGTCCTAAAGCACTGCCCCAATCTATATAGACTTAGGATAACATTTCAAGAGAATGAGGCTAGCTCCAGCCAGCAGTTCTTAATCAATGTAGAAGAGTTACTTGTGACTAGGTTTGCCTTACACCATTGCCCCAACTTAGGAATACTCTGGCTATCCAACTGTTACCAACTCACAGATTCCAAATTGCTCGCTCTATTGAATTCTCACATAGAAATAAAAATTTTATACATAAAACTGTGCCCAAACATTACAGGAAATGCATTCGAAATAATAGCTGAAAACTGTAAGAATCTTAAACATTTGATGGTTATAATTTCTTCAAATAAATCCTATCAAGTATCCGTGCCAGAGCTGCTTAATGGATGTCCTCAGTTGGAATACTTGAAGGTCTTCGGTGATCGTTTGGAAATAACTAAGTGGAAGGATTTATCAACATTAAAGCAACTGAGAACACTCATTATCATTACCCCTTTTAAAATACCAGATGACTTCTTATTTCATGTGTCTACTCAACGAAATCACAAACTGCGAAATATTCAAATAGGTGTTCGCACCCAGCACTTTGACGACGAAATACTCGAACATATTGCTCTGAACGCATATAATTTGAAATCCGTGAAAAGTGTGGAGATGACCAGACTTACAGTGGCTCCTAGATTTTACTTATCCATAAAGTATGATACATAGTTATTTTATTCATTTTTTTTCGGGAGAAATTAAATTTCTGGTGAGCACATCTATAGCCCTACAAATAGTCCTTGAATATGTATGACAATTACACTTCTAGAATAATATGACCGATCTTAATTTTAGCCGACTGTCCTGAGTACACAATGTTTATGAGTAAAAGCAGTACCCAATGTGATTGAATAAAAACGATGGTTTACGTTTAGTCTTAATTACCGAATGCATATATGAAAAGTAACAAATGCTATAATATACAGCGAGCCAACCACGTTTTCTTATGTAAATACTATTTTCATTTCATTCTAATAAATGGTAGGCCTATCACTGGTCAATCATAGTTGCATTACAATCAACATTTTCAAATAACTACTGGTGCCCAAAATCTGGCAGACTCAGCAGGCAGACTACTTCTATGACTATTTTTAGTTTATATTAGTACCTTTAGGTAATATAGTACGTATGTTAATATGTGTGCTTTGTTCCATTCCCCCCAAAAAATATTTTTGCCCTGGACCCAAAACCGCAAGCATGCCAGCTAAGTAATTGACAAATAAAAGAGGTACAGATTTGTTGTAAATGAAAGCATCGTCTTGCCCTAAATGAGCAGGACAATGCTAACGAGTTTATTTGGAAATTAGGTGGGGTCATAAAAACGACACACAGAACTCCACCCAAGGCATGCTTGCACAATATAGAGGGTTCTTAAGTGATTACAGACACATTGATACCAAGCTACATGAAAAAATATAATACATTATTAGAAAAGCACATATACAAGGCCATCTAGAAGAGAACCAGTTGCTACAAACTTTTTTATAGGCAGGGACGCTCTGTCCTTGGCAACCATGGAACCCAAGATCTAGCTAATCCATTAGAAAACGATACAGCGAATCACAAATAACATTATGCTTTCCCGGTCACCGTGTCCTGGTATGTATTTTGCTCTACACTGTGTTAAAATTTAAGTAACTTAGTACTGATATTCTAAGAAAGTCATAAGCATAGCATCCCTGGAAGTTTGTATAGTCATTCCATGGACGACACTTTCATTATTACACATAGAGAAATGCGCAAGATTTACATGCAAGCTCCCCACTGATGCAATGTCCGTACAATGGGGAGTAGCTATTTTGTTGCGATATTGATATGCTGCCAGTCCTGATTAAATATACCTTGGATCCAATGCTGACCCCATACTGCAGCAAAACCTACTTTTAAGACCCTCTATTTGGGCATAAACTATATTTACGATCCCCCATTTTACAAAAAAATAAGACCCACCCCCCATTTTTAACTTACCGAGGAGCATATCTACCCGAAATAGATGCTAGTGCCCGAGGGCGGTGGTGGTGGGGGTGGGGGGGGGGGATTGGGGGTTGGGGATGTTGTGAATAGTATGAAAATGAGGTGACGCTCGAAACTACTGTACACCGTGTAATATGGGTCATAGTGTATAATTCCATACCATTATGACAATTTTGTAACCATAAGAAATTATAAATTCACGAGTGTTTAGTTGTAACCTTATTTAAAACCACGTTACCCATCTGCACAGACACAGTACTGTGTCCGCGCGTTGTACCATGAACGTGCGGATCCCGTACTATTGTAATCACACGGTGCGTAGAGCGTAAGTTGTACGCGAGTACATCGCACGTTCTATGCAAGTTGATCTCACGGCCACCTCAATAAAAACCACTTTTTGTCCCGACGCATTCCTAACGCACGGGGCCCGTGCGTATCTGCCCACAACTGTACTTTTGTCAATGCATGCGGGAAACGCCGTAGACGCCGCAGACCTCAACACGCCTTGCGGCGACCACCGCCGCAAGGTGGAATGTGCCCCTCACTTTAGTAAACCATCCTTATCTATTCTGGCTTATTACTTATTGAAAATACCATGAACATGAGACTTTGAACGCTGTGTGAATGGGAAAACCCACGATGTTAATAAACTACAATTTTCTTTATCTTAGAACTTAGAAATGGAACAAATGACCACTTTTGTCTATGATCTATACGGCTGGCCACATGGAGAATTATGCGGGTACTCTCCTTTCCATAACGCAGCATAAATAATGAACACCTGTTAATGTGAATGTGCCATTAGTTATACTTTGAGAGGTACGTGGCATAAATATGAAGTTATGAAGGCCTAGTATAGTCTGATAGTCGTAAATGTTTATCCCAGAAATCTCACCACTCACCCCTTGCACTCGGCTTGATCTTCCAGTGGTTTTATACGATTATAGTGTACATTTTTATAACAATATAATGTATCAATATCATGACATTGATAATCTATCATTCATCATGGTAATTTTGATTTTACTCTGTGTTTGACGTCAATGACGTTGGCAAGGTTCTACATGAACTCAAAGTTAGCTTAATACAAACTCATTTTCACATTTTTCAAGCTAAATTGATTCCAGATATTTTTGTTATCAATTTATGTTTATAGAGTTATCCACTTTCAATTGTGGACCAAGAATGGGTCGTTCGCTCTTTATGGAGCAAAATGTATTTTCAATAACAACTTCTCCCATTTTTCTTCATTTCGTAAGGGTTTTTATTAAATTTCCACTTTCCATGTAAACCAATAAGACTATATTTGATCGCATCGATGCATAATGAAATGGAAAAACAAAAACGCTAATTCTAAAAAGATATATTGGAATTAATAGACTGGGTTTAAGTATTGATGTTAGAGTATTCTTTCTCCAAGTCTATAGGGCTATATGAATCCTCTAATATCAATACAGCTAATTGTGTGCGTACAGTTTTGGTGCTGTTACTAGTCTGAGCAGTCTATCACGTCATGTTATATCTATATATCATAAGAAATTAAGTAAACTATTTCCGTTGTTATATTAGAAATAGAAAATCAAGCACCATCCACATTACATAATCGTATTAAGGCTGTCACGATTTTGTATCACTATTTATGTGGGGGGATGGTTGGGTAGCACTGGATAAAATATCGTTGACATGGCAAGTTTTGAGCAATAACCTGAGCCCTTAATATTCAGCATGGGGATGGGGGTAGGAAATGGGTGGACCCCGTACCCTGGATCTGCTTATGGATGAACAGTTACATCTGCCGTGTGCATACATCTTCACTAAAGGCAAATGCTTTTCCTG
Source organism: Streblospio benedicti (assembly GCA_019095985.1). NCBI lineage: Eukaryota > Metazoa > Annelida > Polychaeta > Spionida > Spionidae > Streblospio > Streblospio benedicti. Next base: position 47,370,902 of record CM032660.1, read on the forward strand.
ACACGTATTTTGGTTTGAAATCGTCATTTAATTGCTAATTTTCCGTGCCAATATTACCATGTGCCGTGATGTGGATGCTGCTTGTTTGCTGGTCTGACTACCTGCTAAATCCTCAACACACATTTCACTACGCGATAACTGCTGCAGAGAAACATCACTTGTTGTCATTTACACTGTCGTTTGTTGCAGCCTAATTCAATGAAGTGTTGCTTTACACGATATTGTTAATGTTTGCTGGAGTTAAGTACGCAATGGATTACAATGTTACTCAAGTGACAAAAACTAAAAAAGACGGGCTTTTATGAAGAGAATTTCCTGAGATCCAGTCAAAACCTCAATTTATAATTACCATGCCATGGCAGATACGGAGAAAAGCACGTACATTCGCACCAGACTTTCCTCCTCTAATACTATTGTGTATGTCACGGTGGATGAGTTTTTGGCATGACTCTGCATCTTTGTGCGTGCTAATGTTATGGAATAGTTAATTACACTTCCAACTGCGCACCCTCTTTTCTGAAGCCCTGATCTGCGTGTGCCAGACTCATGAACATTACAATCAAACATTTCCAGGGGTGTGTTTGTCCTCAATTATGCAATTTGAGCATACAATATCAAAAAGAAGAAAAATGTCAAGCCCCAGTCTGATAGTCACAACAACTATTCCCCAGCAGCACATTAGAAATTGGAAATGTATGATGATTCTACTCCTAACAGCAAACGCAGATCCAGGGGTCGCGGGGGACAACCCCCCCTCCATATGCACGAGCACAAGCATTTTTACACAAAAACAATTTTAATCAAGTTTTTTTTGCATACCCGTGTGCTGTTGTGGGTACAAAACCCATGAAATTCTGTGGTTGCACCCACACTTCTTTTCCAAACACCTGGATCTGCTAATGAACCAACTTGTCTCTGATTTGAACTAATGACAACCAATGCATTCAATACAACGTGCGATTCAGCTAAAAAAAAGTAATATCTGACTAGCACAATGCCCACAACCTAGGCTTCAAATATCCGGAATAATAGCCTAGTGCTGTGCCCACTGTACATTGATGCCTGCACCAGATACGAGACACCTGTCACACGCTTGGTTTGCAGCACCCAATTTCCGGGTATGGCGCTTGAGCTGACATTACATCATATTTATATGCGTCTACAAAATTAACAGCTGTTTTTACTACTGTGCCAATGACCTGTTTTGTTTTCATGCGGTTCCATTTATTGCTTCATAGTTTATCATGTGGTTTGATTTGTATATGTTTATATCGGTATGTGCAGAGTGTAAACGAAGTTTCTTTGTTGTTTTTGCTGTGTATAAATTTGGCTACACTATTCTATATTGGTGTAAATTATGTTTTGAATGATGGTGATTCAAATTGGTTGCAGAGTATAAAAGTGGGTATTCTGCTGTTCATTTTGGTGTTTGCATTATTGCAAGTTGTACGGTGTTCGTGTGTATACTTGCGTGGATGTGTGTGTGTGCGTGTGTCTGTCGGTCTGATTTTTTTTTCAGTTGATGAAGAAAATCGCTACAAACAACACGCGACGAACGACAGGCGATCATGTAGGGACATGTATTTCAATGGGACTGGTCACATTTACAGTGATTGCACTGTACATACAGCGACCAGCGACGGCGTTTTTGTTTGTTTGTTTGTTTTTGATCCGTGGTATAAAACAAAATCAGTCGTCCGTCATTTTTCTTTGATTATGCAGCAAATTTATCACTTCAGGCCAGAATAAGCTAGTGACGTAATTGCACTCTCTTTTCTTCGTGGTTGACATCACTCAAGAAATCGCCTGAATGTGAACGCAGATGTCGCCTGTAGCTGTAGTTTGTCGCTGTTGCTTGGAGCCTTCAATGTGAGCATAATACATTTTAAAGATATCCAATAAGGTAGGTGTTGTATATATGGCAAAGGAAAAATATAATTCTCGGCATACCCAGAAATTTGCAAAAGAATTAGCAAGTCAAATACATCATTTTTTTCTTGCAATGCTATTACCCAAGTAAATAGCAAGATGAAATGGCGTGGACAACAAATTGGCTACATATGGCTGCAAAATACAGATTGTGGTCAAATGTTCGTAATATATAAGGTTCCCTGCTCATATAATTAAGGCTGTGGTTCAGACAGACTATAATGAAGCCCAATCAGTCGAAGCCTTTTGAGGCATTGTTCTCAATTGCGGGTCACGGACGAGTTTCTCTTTGTTTTATTTTTCTATTGCGAATCATCATTTCCCTCCCTCTTAACAACAAGCTGGGTTCTTAAAGGACAAGAGAATTTAATTGCGTGCGTAACAAGTTCGTCCCATTCGACTGCAAACTCAGAGAGCATGGTCTAATGTTCACGATATTAAAGCTTGTGGTTTACAGTTCACACCTGTCTGGCACGAAACTTGAAAAGAACTGCTCTCATGCGTGCAATTGGGGCTAGGTATGGGGTTTCTTTGAAACATCAATCTTAAACCATATAGATTTTATTACAACGTACAAACAACGTGTACTTTTAATCAGACCCCATCTTAGGCCTCCCGCATAAGTGGCTTACATTAAATCCCGTGAAAATACGGCGTTGACACGGTTGGCTACAGGCTGTTTCAAATATGGGGATATTCTATATTGCATATGCGCATGATGATACAAATATTGAAACATTCTAAAGAATCTACAGAAACACACAAGGCCCGAACGATATCGGCCAGGCAGGTATATGAGTTATCCATAGTAAACGGTGATATAATAACATAGAATTTGTCATTGGATCATGCATAGTTTTAAAATGACAGAATGTGAGCAGTTATAGAATGCACAGTGGCATAATATCCATAAAAATGAGGCTTCTTTGGAGTTATGAGTGGTTGTTCAAGCTGCTTTTATTTCATATATATTCACAATAAATCCACTGTGATTATTCGGAATATCACCCCAAATGTTCTCATAAAGACATGCTTGGAAATGTATTGGTTACAAAATTCTAATAAATATTGTTTTATAGTGTCAATCCTGCCATTTTGAAGACGAGTAGTAATCTTATTAAATTCACCTACTTTAACACAGTGACAATAAAACAGAATGGAACCGAATGTTGTGAATCCCAATTGTTACAAGATATATGCATGCCATGTGTGCTCTAAACTGTCGGGTGCGTTCTAATTGCATTCTAAATATTCTTGTCAGCAAATGTTTATATTGATCTATATTTTGTTTGAGTATTTTGAATTACAACGGTTCCATGCAGACATCCTGTAGATTTCACGTGTTTCCGTATATTTTTTTTAAAAAAAAAAAGGGGTTTTAAAAAAAATTTTTTTCCAAAAAAAAAAAAAATTTTAAAAAAATTTTTAAACCCCCTTTTTTTGGGGAAAAATTTTTTTTTTTTTAAATTTTTGGGGGGAAAAATTTTTAAAAAAAAAAACAAATTTTTGGTTTTAAAAACCCCGGGGAAAAGGGGTTTTAAAAAAAAAAAAAATTTTTTTTTTTCCCCAAAAAAAATTTTTTGGGGTTTTAAAAAAACACCCTTTTAAGGGGGGGGGGAAACCCCGGTTTGGGGGAAATGAAAAGGGGGGGAAAAAAAAAAAAATTTTTTTTTAAAAATAAACATTTTAAAAAAAACCCCCTTTTTTAAAAAAAAAATTTTCCCTTTTTTAACCAGGGGGGTTTTTT
>CM032660.1:47374677-47405955 GCA_019095985.1 Streblospio benedicti
TTTTTGGGCGGTTTTAGGGTTTTTAAAACTTCCCCCACGAAAACCCGGGGGCCCCCCTCCTTTTGTGTTGGCTGCCCCGGGGCCACGAAAGTTTTCCCACCCGGGACAAACCCCGGGTTCACGCCCCCAAAAGGGCCCTCGCAGGGAGATAAAACCGTTCCCCTTTTAAACGAAGAAACAATGGTCCCCCTTTCCGGGGTAAAAAGAAACTCCTTTGGAACCCAGTTAAGAAGGTGGTTCCTTTTCCTTCTTTTTTCCCCCGGGTAAAATTTCTAACCCCAAAGTTAAAGGTTGGTTTAAAAAAGGGGGGCCTAATAAACCTATTTATTTGGGGATCAAAAACCTCTGCACTGGAGCAGCGCGGTTTTTTGAAAAGCTATTATGAGGTAAATGGGGTCTAAAAAAAAAAACAAAAAAAAAAAAAAACATGTATTGTATCTTAATAAAATCTTTATATTTTTTTAAATTGTTTTTAAAAGAACCCACAGATAGTAAAAACCAAAATGCATTTTCTCAATAAAAGTAAACATTTACACGACTCACGCACAAGTGTGACAAGAACTTAAAATATATTATACATTCTTGCTAGGTTTGGTGATTCCAGCGGGTTCCTAAAAATGTAACGGACATTACAAAAGAAATAGCTGGGCTATTTTATCTTTTTTCCTAAACAACTATCAAACTTCTCCAACACTGTGTATTATTTGCCTGTCTATTGTATTATGGCATATTATCAAAGTGGTCGGAAAAGTCTGTGATGGCACTTGTATTAAACAAGAAAACGTGATTTTCCACATACTGAGGTCGCCCTGCGTGTATGTAATTGATATTTTGCCACTTGGCGACATTCACACTAAAGTCACCATCAAAGTCATTTTGCCTTTTATTGCATTTTGTACTTGCACATTTATTTCCACTGCGTTTCTACTCAGATGTGGACATTTTTTAACAACACGCCCCTGAAACGTGAAATTGCTGCAATGTTAGAGTAAGCTATATGGTATGTGCGTCATCTGAGTAAATTTAAGAGTATACCTTGGGTGCTTTCATCACACCGCTAATGTTGAAAGATGCCTAATGCTTCCTGGGGCCTGGCTAACTACCTGAATCTATCGGGATACCGTCATTTAGAGACCAATCCACGCCCACCCACCCATCCCCAAACAATTACCCCTACAGTACAGTATAACCTAGCTATAAAGACCACCTTGTGGCGAATTTTAAAGCTGTCTGAGCAGAGAGACTGAGGGTCATCATGAACATGCTATTTTTGAACAGTAGGGACCGCCAATAATGGCCTTTTTGTAGAAATGGCCTCTCTATTTATAGAGCTGGTCATAAACGGGGGTTTATTGTATACGGTAATTATAAGAGCATGGCCCGAACGGTCACACGATCGCGCAATTACGCCCCAGCTCACAATACAGGCGAGCATTTAATGAGCTTTTCTGTGGAAACAAATTTCTGGTGTATTTATTGAGACACTTCAATGGGCGATTAGACACGCTCCAATGCACACTGAATACCTGACCTGACATTTGAGAATTCCCTCATTGAAACAATATATTTTATTGGTACTTGGTGTTGTCCCAAGCTTCATCTACGGTCAGACAATAGTGAATGTTGAAGCTGATTCATGTGTAATAGTGTAGCCATTGTGAATAGCGCTGTTTTTTTTTTTGTTTGTTTTTTTTTTGTTTTTTTTCGTATGAAGTAGAATAATCTATTCACGTAATTTTTCATAATCTACGTAATACTACTGCAGAGAAAAATGTAAAAATGGGGATTAGCATTCGTGATTGTAAGACTTTGGCACTAAATAATTGTCTTTGAAAATTCTCGAAAATTTACAATCTTCGGTGATCGGAATCTTTGAACCGGTCCTTCATCATCAACATTGGTATTTCTATTCAGTCAGAAAAAAAACCCATGGCACTGTAAAAAGACTCAAACAACTTACGAGTAAAATCAGGTTGTGTGTGGATTGAGTCCGAGAAATTCTGGGTCTGAAACTGCTATGTAGGCCTGATTGATACGGTAGGGTTCCTGTACAGACTTTATTATTCTATTTTGGTACATTGCATAGACATTACTGAGGATAAATGTCCAGTCGCCATATGGTGACCATAAGGGTTATCGGAAGATACTAACTGATAGCTAATCAAAGACATTGACATGTGAGGCAAATATAATGTTTCTTATGGGAGTGATCAATGTACATGTACATAAACCCACGTAGGTAGTCAGTGTCCCGTGCAGCATATCTATAAAGACCGGCAGAAAGGGGGGGGGCGGTTGGGGAGGAGGGTGATGATCACAAATTTTCAATGACAATTGCACCATTAATTAGAAACTAACAACTGTTTTGTGAATCTCGGGTCCTCAATTTACATAAAAGTTGAATATTTTTTATTTCAAAATGAAAACCTGAAGCGTCATGTTTATGGTTGAATTAGAGACCTTTATTGTACAATGCGCAAAGTCGCGAAATTCAGTTTTACAAAATCTCAGCCGAGGGTCTGAAAACATAATTCGGGCTCGGCTGGCATCACATCGTGGTAATCATAACGTTCTCATAAGTGTTCGGGCCTAGGAACCGGAAAGGAAATGTGTGGTGGGTTGAACACGTTAAGTTATCTGTTTCTAAGATGGTGAACAGGACACATATGAAAGCAAAGTGTGTATACACAACAGTATACTAGTATATACACATAGTTCATAATATATGTTCATATTGATATTGTGTGATAATACAATATTATGATACATATAAGTTTTTTATACTCAGCAAAAATGTGAACTGTAACTGTAGTGTTTGAGACTTTGCAATGGTTATATCACATCACCAAGTTAGTTGCTTTATAGAGTTGGTCCTCATTGAAAGTTAAGCAGTACTAGAAATGGTGGTCCTGTCCATTCTCATGTTCAGATGAGAAGCCGTTATAATGTAAACCTATGGTCAGACCGTATCGAATATAGGAGCTGAATCAGTGGTGCTATTGTATTCATTGTTAAAGGTAGAATCATCCGTTCCATGTGCTTTCCTCTACCTCACAGTATAAATGTTGGTATGAACAGTCGTAATTGTCAGACCGGTGCTTTAGAAGCCCAATTAATCCATTATAATTATGGCCATGTGTAAATATACGTAGGAAGCGTCTGTCACCCTGTTTCCTGGGATAGTGAAGTACGTTGTGTAACAACTGATACGTGTATATCCTGAATGGGGAAACTTGACAGTCTTCTGGGGGGTTAATTTGAGAATGTCACTGATTAATGACTTAAATAGAACTTATTGGCATTGCATAAGCAGAATGTGATATGTATTACTCCTCGTATGTTTTGGGCTGATTATTCAAATCACAAGTTTTTGAAAACAAGATATTGTAACAATGGATTATATGTACTGTGTCGTAGTAGACTTCCGTAGACCGATGATGTTTATACTATAAGCCTACAATTAGATTATAGACAATGCACAGACGTTGTCATCCATGAAAGGTGATGGTGTGTTAGTGTATGCAAACTGTGTCTATAAAAATGCATTTGTAAAGAAAAAATGAGGCACTCTAATTGTATCATTATCTACAACCCCATGACAGTTCCAACACCATACTGTCTGATCTCAACTTTACCCCATTATTTATTGTGAAAAACTATTGCTGTTGCAAATCACATGTTTCAGAATAATGCAATTTCTTTTGTGGACCTCGGAGCAAAGCTACTTTGTTGGACAAAAATGAAAGATTGTGCCTAAAGGGGACGTTATTAATGCACAGATTTAGCGTTTTGCATACATCATACGTGCTGTAATTCACATAATTTCCCACGAGAGACGATAGGGCAGTGTCCTTATCTCGTGGCAGAAGGGAACAGACTTGGATGTACCGACTGATTGGTGTAATCTGTGAAATGCCAAATGAAAGATTCTGCCTAAAGATGTTTCAAATCACACAGCAAATTTGAATAAATTGTTGATAACTTTAAACGTTGTAGTGATACAGGGTGGTTTGGGAGTAGCCGGGGTTGGGGGGTGGGGGTTCTGTTGACTGGACCTTTACTTCAGGTTAGCAGGTACGTGCATTCCGTGTTTATATGGACTGGTGCCCCCACCCCACCCCTTGCAACTGTTGAAATAGTCAAATTAGACAAAAGCATTCTTTTCTGGCAATTCTCAAAATTCAGCATCCCTCTTTCAAAATTACAAAAGTGAACTTCGCCATACACAGCATCTTCATATATTCAAGGCTTATTTAACGAAAATATGAAAATAGCTTGTCATCAAAACAAGGAAGTTCCAAACAAGCTTTTTTCAAGATTTCAACCAATCATAACTTCCGGACATTTCAAGTTCACCCACATAAAACGTACGGCATTACATGTGCAATGAGTATTTTTAGAATAAATCCACACACACGGGAAAATTGGTAGGTGCCTTCACCTCCGTTCAAAGTCTCCAATATTCTTCTGATTGTGATGGCCTCCTTAATCTGTCTTTCACGGTAGATTACTCTCTCTCTTAGCTCCACTTAACTCTACTGTTGTCCCAGTGTGGAATATGATTAGCCTGGACTGCTTGGGACCCCCCCCCCCCCTCCCGAAATCGGAGGAACTTCCCGTGACATCACATGTGCGACACCTCCATATGACGTCATTCTTGACAATGGTCTTCAAGACTAGGCCAAAATGTTCAAATTAGTAAATTAAACACCAAATTTATTCTAATAAATGCTCATTGCACATTATCAGATGAAATTCCGATGAAATTGTATCCTACGTCATTACATGTTCCAATAAGAATAGCGGTTATTGATTTTGATTGGAAAGTTAGTCTAACTTAGCATATTTGTTCCATTTGAAAAAGACAAATTAACCCAAGGGGTGATACTGGGTATCATATTATCATATATTCACAGTAAAAAAGATTTGCGTAGACCGACTATGCCTATAGCTAGTTTTTGTCTGTGATTGTCAATGTAGAGTTGTGAAAGTCGTTTGGGACTGAGGTTTGCTGGAAATAGCCATGTCACCACGTAATGTTACCAGGGTAACAACAGGCTAATACCCGGTGACACGCCATTTGAATTAATGCAAGTGCCTCGTCCGTTTACGAAGGGCTAATTAGAAGTGTAATATGTCCTGCATGTGTGACTATAAGTATCCTATCCATGGACACACTAGGGGATATAAGATGTAAGTGTGACACTCACGAATGCTTGATCCGGAATCTTTATCGTGCAGTAGGAACTGGGAAATGCATAGGGCCAAGACATCTATCTACCGGTAATAGCACGTTTCTGGTGAGGCAGTACGACAAGTAAAGATAGCTACAAAACCACTAACGATTCAGCTTGATAACTCAGGATTGTCTGATCATTGCTTTACGTCTTCTGGTCGTAGCTGAGCTGTGGAAATTTGTTCAAATCACTTCATGGCTTCAATGTATCCGTATTTTTTTTACTGGCATTACAATATGCCCACTTTGGTATCTAAAATCTCTTGTGAATTGATAGAGCCCGAAACACATGAGGATTTCATAGTATTTTCTTCATGTTTCTTGAGGTGTCTGTCTGTCCACTGGCTAAAACTTGCTCGCCAGCCAGCTGGTATAATAGCTTAACCAATCAACAGGTGAAATCAATCCAACAGAAAGGTAAATCTTATATCTTTGACTCTCGTCCATAATTACTGTCTGCTCCTCTTGAAACAAAAATATATATTACTGGTGAAAGTGTCAACACGGAAACCAATTACATGATTTCAATTTCTGTTCTGAGAATTGCTTTGGCTCCACAGTTCTATAATAAGTTCTCCGTCTGTGTAAATATACAATTGAATATCACGTCATCTGCAGATAGTCGCCTGTAGTAAACATCAATTGCAATTTTCTCTGGGAAAAATCAAGATGTCATGATGATCCTTTTTTTTCTATTTGTATAATAATGTAGCTAGAGCTAGGGTCAGGCTATTACGAACATTGAAGCAGAACCAGTGGTGTTATTGCAGTCATTGTTTGTTCACATATTGTCTCTGTGTTATTTCAGGATCAAAAATATCTTTCAGCATCATGTATTTGTCATCTACCTCCCAGGCTGCCGATAACGATTCTGAGATGCACATTCGTGACTGTCAGACTGAGGCTCAAGCAGCAGAATGTTGGCTCCTGGTTTACAGTTCACAATTCATTATTTGGGCGGGAACTAGTTGGAAAGTTGGCTTATATTCAGTTCCTTATTAGTGTTTCCTTATTCGCGAGTAGGCTTGGGTGGTGGTGGTGGTGGTGTGTGTGTTGGTGGTGGTGGTGGCGGGGTGGGGGGAGGGGGGTTGAACTGGTCTCAAACCTCGAAATGGGTCATAAACAGTTGGACATGCTTCTTGAGAACTGGTTATCTTGAATTTGTGATTAACTTGAGCACACCATTGGCCTTCATTGCGTTTTATATTAAAATTTAAAGCATGTCTACATGTTCACAACAAGTATAGTGCAACAAATGATGTATTTTTACATTTTTGCCAGACAGACAAACAGTTATGATTCACCATATCGCCCCCCCCCCTGCCGTAATTGTGGCTAGCCTGGTGACAAAGCCACTCAAACATAACACAGGGGATTAGCAAAAATGATATAATCCATCAACTCAACTAACTATTCTACAGTAAAACACCAGTATCTATTTTGTAATAGTATATGCAACTGATAAACAGATTTTTCGTCATAATTAAGTTGATTATATAGCAGCATTGGAAAGGAATACAATTAATACATGTAGGGTGAAAAGACATGGATACTGTTTTGCAGTTATATATTTGCGCCACCCTGTGATGGCGGCAACTTCAAATCTGTGAAATTTTCAAAAATTGTGATGTTCAATCTTTTTGAGAAATATCATTTACACAGCTCTAATTGTTTGTCTTTATTATTAATTATATGTTTGGTTTATAGATAAATAAAGAACATATAATCTTAAGATCGGGAATTCTTTATTATAGCTATACTATAAGGGTAATGGTATGTTATAGTGTTAAGATCACCCTATCTCGCATGGCTCTTAACCAATCAGAATCGAGAATGAGCGGCAAAGTGGTGAGAAAACCCAATATTGTCTATAAAATTAAAACCTGACAAAGCAGCCTAACATAAACAAATTAATTCTATTTTAATTTTTTCAATTAACCAAGTTTTTTGAGTAAAATTAATGATGGATTATTGTTTTTAAAATTCTCCTTTACATAATGGCATTGTCAAACCAATACAAATAATAATTCGACGACGCAAAAATTGCATAGTTTGGTCAAATACATCATTTTAACCATTATAATACAGACAAGTCGAGCTATTATGATACAAGTGTGGTTCGGAAAAAGTGTCCCCATTATTGAGGTAACCCTATCAGCAAAGCAATTTCAGTTCCATACATACATATAGCAATTGAGCATATGAAACACTGTTCTTAATAGTGATATTAATCTCACTTCAATGATAGCCACGTTAGTGAGGTGTCCACATGATGAGGTTCCAGTGTTATCTCACGCAATCACCAGCGATCAGCAGCTACCCACTGGCATAGTCTGAGTTTATCAGAAACATGAAAGGTGCTTGAAGAGATTCTAGAAACATTTTTAGAGGGTCCATTGCGTCTTGTTCTTGTGAATCTGTTGAGAGCCATACTCATTTAGTAACACCACAAACGCATTTAAAGTGCTCTTTGTGTGTTTTGTATCACACGTTGGTTACTCGTACATTATCCCAAGATTACACATATGTGGGCTTCCCTGTGGATTGGACGCTCCTCCCGACAGTACGGTGAGCTATTGGGTTAAAAAAAAATGAAAACTCCATTTTTAGAAATCCTCTCCCACGCAGCGCATCAAATGCTGCATCAACCAGCAGGGTGTATATCTGGTAACGACGGGTATGTCACGGCTATGTCATTGTTGTTGTCATTGCCATTGTTGTTGGCACTGTTGTCGTTGTCATTGTCGCTGTCGTCATTGCGTTCGTTGTTGTCACACCATTGTTTTTTTTGTTTTGTTTTTGTTTTTTGTCTCTCTTTTCAAATTCGATTGTAACATTCTATGCTTATATTCGTTGCGTATGATCCAACGAAAAGACTTTTTACATAATAGGATACATACTGTCAACTACCTGTACACGATTTGATTAGTAATTACGTCATACGGTTCAAACATGATTTTTGTAAATCCCCAGATGTCACATCCATGTAAAGATTCGTTATTCACATCAAATGTCAATCTATTTGACTTGAGACGTGCTTTATCTGGCATTCTACGAGAAACATTTCACATTGTCAGTTTTCATTCCAACCTAAATATTTTAACATTTCTCGCAGTCATACAATATGTCACTGGAATTGTGGATCAAATAATATAAAATGTAATCTAATTGTGCGTGTGTAATGCATCATAATTATGGCAATGCATACAGCTCATCACAAATAAGAAACACTTTGAAGCACTCTACGCAATATGCTACGCTCTATGGTCAGACAGGCATGAACGTTGAGGCAGAATCAGTCCTGATATTTAATACTATATTGTCTTTTCGCAGACGGATGTGTAGTAATGAGAATTGTGTGTTTCTCACATCCTGATGCACAATAAAATATTCGGAGCTGCAGTTTCATGACTGTCAGACTAGGGCTTAAATTCACTCCATATGGATTTTATTCACCATTAACAAAAAAATAACGCATCTCCCAAACGACACTCCTCGTCTCAGGTGCCCACGCACTCTACTTTATCTTCTTTCCATGTCTCTTCCATTCTTTTCTGTCTTTTCCCCTATAATGAGAATGTCCCCCACAAGCAGACGAATGTTAACCTGTATATCAAAGATGCTATTGTTGCACTCGTCCGGCTGTCTAATTAGTCCTTTAGAATGCGTTATATTAGTGTTTTATTGATTATCATAAAATTAACACCACATACAGATGTATACCAGTGATATTGGAATTGATGAGAGTCATAATTGTGATATCTTCTAACTTGCATTCCTATATATCTTAAGCCTCTGGAACAACAGGCGTACTAGGACAGCTTCCCTACTACCCCTCTACTGTCAAGCCCTCAAGGAGACTGGGGAAACCGTGAGTGAGTCCAGAGATGCTAAATTGCGGCGAAAGTACGTTCGTTTGAGGCAGAGCGGAGACAGTAAATGAATATTGACATACCAAACTTTCTCTACCTATGAAATAAACAATTGTCTGGCCGTATCAAGGCCATGCGTAGTCAGTAGGGATCCAGCTCGTCAAGCCTTACGTTATTACTTGGCATAGTCGCGTAGACACACAAAAAACGTACGGTCAAAATGTCCGCACTGCCATTTCTGCCCTAGGTTTTTAATGTTACATCAGATCATATCAATACTTTCCATGCAATTTGACTCTTGCATTTTGAAGCCTTAGTGATCCCCCATATGCGTGCATCGCCACATAGTCTATCCAAGGGCTACAAAAGGTGGTATCCAATTGTGGAATTCGTGTCCGGCATTTGCATGTTGGTCTATTGCAGACCATCAGTTGGTATCCGCTCTCAGATAAAGGTCACGGAAGGTTGATGGCATTGTCATGATGTGTGGTAATGCGAAGCTGGTTCAATTTACTGTGTTTCAAACTCGACCTATATGTGAAATGAAATGGATGGATGGAATTACAAACTAATATACACACACCAGTGATGTGCCATGAGATGTAATTCTTCTTCATTTGTGCGAACGGACTAATGAAACCATGCCCTACAGTTCTTAGTGGTATGGCCTATTGACATAATTCATTATTACTTTGATTTTATAATAAAAAAAGTTCCAGCACAACAGTCATGATGATTTGATAATGCACTTTATTTCATAATTCCTAGAACCTAGCATGATTTCAGTGTCATTTTGTTTTCCGTCCCTGACCACTAACTGTATATTACAAGCATCAATTTCAAAAATCCATATCCAATCATTCTTTTATGGACATTCAGTATTGAAATTCCATCCAGATGTCTCGTCGCGTTAAGCCCCTGTCAAACAGCTACGAATGTTCACCACAAGCATTTTAATCCTCCGTGTCACATCAGATGAGAAATAAATTGTTGAAAGCACGATTTTTACTTTTCAAAACACGTCTGAGAGGAATCGATGTGCAAATTAACACAATTGCTAAAATTCAAGGAATTGTATCTTCAATATTTGGGTCAGTCTGACTGTAGCTTTAAGTGTGCTGATAGTGACCAGAGACTCTTGGTCCATTTTGCTATTTGCTGCCCACACGTTGGTCAGTGTCAGTTTTCACCCAGGTCTGTCAATATGACTAGCAGCACCCTGGTAGCCACACCAACAGTCCACTGTGATCCATGGTAAAGTTGACCACGTCCAGTGTCAATTTAGGGTGTGTGCATTTTCCTTAGTTTACATTTGATGTGTGTGAATTTAACACTGGACGAGGCTAACACGATGTTTACGGGTTTAATGTGTGATTAATATAAAATAATATAGGTTTCTTTGTGATGTCTTCTTTAGTTCTCACTTATATACACTGTATATTGAGTAGGGTAATATGATGTTTTAACGTTTATATGTTTCATTACTTGTGTAGTATAGTGAAGTGACCATTTTTCCTTATTCTACACCTTCATAAAGATACCAACATAAGGAACAAATTCTGAGGAACCTGCCTTTTAAGAACGCCTGTCCTAAATGCTATATGGATACTGGCCACTTGATCTCATTTTTTTCTACGGACGTACCATATATAAGTGTCATTTGATATCCAGGGGGAGGGGAGTTTCTTTTATTTTTTTTTTTTTTTTGTCTGCGTTACCACCCCACCCCACCCCTCCTTCACATCTTATCACAGGCTCTTCTATATATATACTATTGCTTCATGCAATATGTTTCTTTATACAGTCTTTATGCATGCGAAGATAAAACAAAAAATGAAAGAACTGCTGTCCTTATTTGCCCGTTGCTGTTAAATACGTGTGTCACCGTGAGATGCCACACGAGACATTACCATTACTGGACTTAGTGGAGAAGCAAATAGCATATATTTCTCGTGTCCACTGTTCCACCTCCACGCTGTCATCCCAGATAATGCCATTAATCATGGTCTCCAACATTTGCATGGGAGGCTCCCTTCTTGTAGGGCAGTTTATAAGTGATTATGCTTTTAGACAATGAGGTGAGGACACTATAAAGTCTCATTGTTGTTTAAGTTCGTTTATTGTATGCTATATTACTATTGTGAATTTCTATAATAGCTATGAAAAATTGTTATGTTCTACGTGCGCATCCATGGCCGAACAGATAAAATGTAGGGCTCGTGCCCAGCAGGTTGTGAGTTATAGTCCCAGTCGAGTCTGGTGATCAGTGCTGAGCAAGTTCCTCACTCCTCACTGGTATCTAATCGTTAAATAGGTTCAGGTCAGACGAATGGACAATGATGTGAGTGCTCAATACCATGTGTACCAAGTGTTGTATGCTCTTCGGGGAGTTGATATAGTGGGGACAAGTATGCCAATGAACTGGTGTGAATGCAAGTCGCTCAAACAAGAAGACAGTGTGTAAATTTACGGTGATTCAAATCTAAGGATAGTTTTTTTCTTCTTTACAATTATTTTAGCGGATAAGACTTCCTTGATGCTATTTTAATTTACACAGTAGGTGATTTAAAATAATCTTAAATCTTAAAACCTCTTTCATAATGTTGCAACTTAAAAGTTGAGCATTGAAAGAAGTTAGAATAATGATGCAACATTTCCACACAACAGGTACATTTGCAGTTTCCTTTGGGCGAGAATTAGCAGGATTTATTTGTGCATAAAATGAAAGAAAACAGCCGTAAAGAAACATCAGAGAGACAAGTTGTTCCGCACTGCGCATGTAATTTAGAACTAATCATCAACTGAAAGAAAGCGCCAGATTTGTAATAGTTGAACATTTTTCAAGTGTGGGGTATAAGGGGTAGGAGAATCCCATATTCCATTGGTATCCCATTATATTTATGCACACGTTCAGTGTCACAACCTTGTGGCACCCGAATGTCATTGACCAGGGAAAGAAAAAAACGGGCCCTCGACGTTTTATTAAAAATAAAGCAATAACTTAATCAAGATATAATACTAGAATTTTGTTAGTCCATAAGCCAGACCACTTTTTGGTATCAAAGCCTAATGGTGTTTTTATGATACATTCTATGCGAATGCATTACCCAGAAAAATAGTATATCATGCTCATAATACACCTAGCAAAAATAAGTAAACCAATGACATTGTGTCGGTTATAAGAACCATTAGAATCGTTGTAGTATACTAGTTTAATAGCTGCATTTTAGCGTTGGTATCATCTCACCAGCTGTGAAAATTTACTGTGAATTAAAAATGTTTTATACCTTTTCAAAGTTGTTTTAAACTTGAGCCATCGTGTCATCTCTTTAATATGTGGGTGTTAATGTTGTAGCTATCTCACTTTTCATAATCTAAATAAACCATAAAATCCCTTTGTCAGCTCCTATCAGCAGGCGTGAAAAGTAGACTTCTGACGAATGTAGTTAGCCTAACTGTGTTCCGTGCGCTTATCAGCGGCACAAAATTTCAAAGCTGCATTCTGACAACTTTATGCTGTTAATCTTTGCATAAACCACACTTTAAACAGGAAACAAGTTTTAAAATCTTAGATATTTAGAAATTTAAGTGGTGCTTGTTGGAAGAGGAGATTTTAACATGTTGCACTTCTGGAATACTAAATGAAAAGATGGCTTGTTTTGTTTGTGGGAAAGGATAATTAAATAAAAGAATTATCAAAGCTGTATGAACAAGGATGATCATGTTATTATGTGAGTATACTTGGTTTAAAACAGTCAATTATTTCCAACATTCATATTTAAAAGCATACTCAAAATACATGAAAATGTGTTGGTTTAGGGTATCAGCACATCTCTAAGAGTGACAAATTGAAGCTATTACATGCCTTTGTATTCCAATTATACTTGTGATTACATTCACATCAAGAAACTAATTTTTTTATTGCTAGTGATACAACTAAAAGTTTGAAAAAGTAATAGTCACTTATTTCCGTAGTGCTTTTTGTATTAAAGCTTTGAAAGTGTTTTATATTGCATGCATCTCACAGTGTGGGCGCAACTATCTGAATATAAGGTTTGGTGTAACATTTGGTGTGTGGTATTTGAGGTCAATGTCCTTGCATTTATGTTGTCATTCCATGTTTCTGGTTCTTATATTCCATTCTTTTCTGAGATTTATCACATCTTGATTCAGCGTGTACAACTCAGAACTTGGATAGAGCCTCAGTCCCAAGTCACAATTAAGTGATACGAAATATGTTATTGAAAACAGAGTCACATATACATGTATGTAATGATAAGCATCGGTAGAATGGCAAGATAGAATAAAACTATTGTGTTGAATGCCTTAAGTAATAAATACCCACACACCCTTTAGAATATCTTAGTAATAAGTCGTCAAGGTTAGTGACTTAAACTTCATTGGCTAGTACTTAACTAACCTGAAATTTGACATTATAAACCTTTTAGTGTGAGGTCATACGCGAAAGAGATACCAAAATGTAGTGGTGCGCTATCTCAAATGGTTTCTTTGGGTAGAAAGCTATGTATTTGAAGTGGCCAAACAGAAATGAGAATGAGTATGTTTGTCACACAGATGAATGTATCATATATTTCTACCATATATGTATTATTCTGTGAGTTTAAGATAGGAATGATTCATGAATGTGAAAGCACAATTACTCTGGTGCAGTATTAGCATTTCTAATGCAAACGCACATACATTTTTGAAACCATCCATTATTTAATCTTTAATATAACAAACACAGAAACAAAAAGCCCATTTACAAAATCCTAGTCTTGTTGAACAACAGTTTCAGTTTAATATAAAACACCTATCTCTGCCCAAATACATTTGTAAAAGGTCACAATTTAAATTTGCAAATTCACGTGTCGTCTGCATGAAAAATGTACGTCTGGCCAACAGACATAAAGGCGCCTCCGCCCACGTGACGCCAGATGCCGCATAAAGTCACCATCTCACGTGCTTAATCCGCGGATTTACTCAACGTTAACCAAATAGTGCAACTTTTACTTCATCCCAAAGTTGTTGGTTTCTTTTCATCTGTGTAAAAGGAGTCTATCAAATGTAGATTTCTCGGAGGAGTTGATGTCAGTGTGATGTGGGTTATGTAAATCACGTTCTTTGAGCGGTTGTGACTTTTCTGATGCAATTTTAAGAGCACTTTACTGATATTATTTACTTAATTTTGACAAACGCTTTGTTGAATATGCAGTTTTCTAAGGTAGGCAATTGACTTCTCACGATAGTTTTACCGTATTATTATCATGCATCATTGCCCTTTCCCATACAACGCTGCCTCTGATCCAAACATTCATTGGAAACATACCGAAATCAAAGTGTAATACCTCCTGTACTCTTTGAGGCAACGAACAATGACCTATTATAATAACTCCTTTTCATACAAGCGGAAATCAAACCAAAATTATGATCCATATCCCGGAACCGTCATCGCCAGAGCAGCTGCGCATTTGCATGATTTAGGTCACATAAAGTTGATGGAGTCATATCAACATAGTGACTGGTAAGCCTTTCTCACGCCCACCCTTCATGCTTGGGTTGCATTTGAACCCCCACGTTGTATGTTTTAGCACTTTGCTAGTGTGTGCATTGATTACATTATTGATTTGTTAATGTGAGTGTTTCTATATTTGGAACTGTCTGACCCTAGCTTTAGATGGTATCGTGGAAAACCATGATTCGCTACAATAGATTGGGTTTGTAAG
Organism: Streblospio benedicti; assembly: GCA_019095985.1. Classification (NCBI taxonomy): domain Eukaryota; kingdom Metazoa; phylum Annelida; class Polychaeta; order Spionida; family Spionidae; genus Streblospio; species Streblospio benedicti. The sequence continues at coordinate 47,389,512 of CM032660.1, forward strand.
GTCTGTTCTGATAACAAGTTCATCTCTGTGGCCAGAATTGGTATCATCATGAGGCACATTGTAAAAATAATGAGATTATAAGAAATAATCAATGCTTGAAGCTTCTCTTATGCAACACACGTACGAGAGGAGATAATTTGAATAATAACAAAGATTATATCGACTGGAATGGTCGGGACTGACTAAACATAGTGGCATTTTAATAGATATACAGATATATTGAATTTACTTAATGTCAATTAACCCCTAACCCAAGTCTTCGGAAATGTGTACCATCTGCAATTGATTATATATTTGATTTGAATACTATGAGCGCTCTTAGGGGAGATATAATTGGAAATATTTCGAACAATCACTTGTAGTATTTATAATATTCTAATTCCGAAAGCGTCAAGAACATTCATTGATCAAGGCTAGGGCCACACATTCACGATTATTGAGGGCGAATCATTTTTGGTATTTTCGCCACTGATAATTCGCACATTATCTCATCACAGTCATGTTCTTAAAAGTAGGGCCAGATATCATATCCTATATTGCAATGCACAATAAAAATTCAGTGATAAACATTCGTTAGTACATGTATAGGCCTACTGTCAGAATGGGGCATCAGATGATATTTCGTGTTCAAATGACATAACGAATCGTATGACTGTAAAGTGCAATGTTGCAGACTATGTTTATTACTGGCAAGCTGCACCATGGTAATTACTGCCCGTAACTCACTCACCCACTCAACCGTTTAGAGAATTGAGTAACTACATTATTTCTCCTTCTCAAATTGGGTAATTATTACTGCTGGGACTACATGCAATTGTAGACACTAGACTGTAATTATGACCTAAAGCAATATTTTCTTGAAATACGTGGAAGTTATACTATGTCCATCCGATTAACAAAAAGGGTGGGATTTCTACATAAATGTAAATGTTTTAAAAGAAAAGAGCATGGATATAAATATATACAGCATCGCAGGTCCAAGTTTCATGAAGAGGCTAATAAGAAACTCAATTAAGGAAACACCTCTCAACTACATGTAAGACCATTTCAAGGCCAGTCCCTATTGAGGGTCCCACTATTTGGTATGCCTAGAGTGGTTCTACTGTACTTGCGTCTTGTAATCCTTCCTGATGTAATGTATATACTTTGCATATATAGCGTACGTCAGGTAGTAGTGTGCCTTGGGATCTGCAGACAAATTGTCTTTAATGGCGCACACTGGTGTGAGCTGGTAACATGGTGGAAAAGAGAGGAGTAAAAGACATTGATTTCAAATTTTCAAGTGGTTGAGAATGGTTAATATTTTAGACTACCATCATATATCTTACATAAACATGATAAAATCTATGTAAAAAAATTATGAAATCTATTTTTATGCCTAGTAAAATCTATGATGCCATCAATTCAAACAAATACCATTCGGGAATAATCAAACTACATTTAGTTTTATTTTTGGATTGTGGTGTTGTTTCAACAATTTTCTTTAATAATTGCACCTATATGTAATGCATTATCTAATTTTAGTTTCAGATTGTACTCTAAATCTTATTTACAAGTACCTTAGCGTGGCGCATATTTCTGTACAAAGGTTCTAGGCATCTAAAATATCACATTATTCTGTACAGTTGTGTCTAATTTACAATCAGAATAATAATAGAAAATGAAAACAAAACAGAGAAACCCGAGCACGTGTATTTTCTTAGCCGCCAGTGGCCCAATGTTTCTAATAAATCTCTCTACACACCAGTTTTGGCAGCAAGAAACCTCTACAGTGATTAGGAAGTGTTTATGTGCCTGTGTGTGGTGTGTGAGTCAGATATGCTGCATTTGGCTGTATTCTGGCTGGTTGGTTGGTTGTCACTGCCTGCTTGCCTGGCTGCCTAAATGACTGACAGACTGACTGACTGCCTGACTTACTGCCTGCCTGACTGGCTGTTTGGTGGGCTGACTGACTGACTGACTGACTATCTGAATCTGACTGACTATCTGAATCTGACTGACTAACTGACTGACTACCTGAGTGCCTATATGACTGTCTATAAAACTGTCGTCTGATTGACGGATTGTGTGTCTCTGTCTGACAGACAGACTGTGTACCTGCATGCCTTACCTGTCAGACTGCCTGTTAATTTGCATGACTAACCCCCTGCCTCAACATAGAAGACAGAATGGGAATGTACTGTACAACACTTTTTGAAAACTGCAACTGACCTTCATCTATACCCAGAAATAGAGTGTAATTCTCCATATAATATGGGAACTGTCAGTAATAGATATTTAGCTTATACATAACTTACAATGTGTCAAACTTTAGATGGATTAACACTGGACTGACACTGCATTCATCATTGGCAGAGTGCATATTGTAGTTAGCTGTCATCTCTATCTGATCAAATTGTGTTAACTGCTTCTTCTTCTCTCTCATTGATACCAGGTTCCCCTATAATATATAACCACTTATTGACTATTGTTCACAATTACTGAATATATGCATATGGCCAACAGTGTGAAATCCCCAGTCCCACAGTCACATTGCACAATCCCCTATATACTAATTTTAAGATGGCCTTTACCAGTTTTAATGCGCATATTGTCTGCGCAGAAATGTTCATAAATGCGCGTTATAATGTGGAGTAGATGGGAACTACATGGGCGAAAAGATTATTCTATCTTCTAAAACACGTCTGCGTAAGGAGCCAATCTGCTAATGATTAGTGATACAAAATCTCTAACATTTATATACCACTAATCCACGTTCACTATCTGAATACATTCACACGCTCACACGACCAATGCTATGCAGTGCGGCTATTTCATTATATTTGTATGGCTTCTGCAGAATTTCAGACGTGTCAATTAGCTCATAATCTATGAAAGAAAACCTCATTCCTCTATGAATGGCATCTGAGTATTACCTTTCAAATTCTCTTTTATTGTTTTAGCTATTTTCTAGTGCAATAAGTAGTGATGCTGCTTCCATTGCTGCTGTCACCGTTGTTGGCATTATCGCATTTATATTGTTTTTGTTGTCATTATTTGCTTGTTGTTATCTTCCTTGTTATTGTTGTTGTTGTTGTTGTTGCTGCTGCTGCTGCTGCTGCTGTTGATGTTGTTGCTGCTGCTTCTTCTGCTGCTCTTCTGCTTCTTCTGCTGCTGCTGCTGCTGCTGCTGCTGCTGCTGCTGCTGCTGCTGCTGCTGCTCTTCGCTCCTTTGCTCTTTTCCCATTTCAAATGTACTCCATCTCATCTTCTTATTTTCCTGACCAGTTTTGATTTCCACATATTTGTCTCTGTCTCATCTCTTCCTTATTCCCGAGAACAGAGCAAAATACATCCTCCACTCAATCCAACAGGCAGGGACCTTGGGACGTGTGATAAGCGCGTGCCGTAGATAGGTGCAGACACGGAGGCCCCATGGTATGTGCTAATCTCACAGTGTCGTCTGCACTTTGTATAGAACTAGTCATCGGCCATGAGATTATTCAGCAGACCCAATGTAGTTAAGTCCTTATGCATTGTTTGGTGGTGCATGTACGTCCTTGCACTTTGCCCTGGATTGTGTGGGCGAATGAACGTAATCAACTTCCGGGAATACTGATGTGACTGATTTGCACATCTATGCCTTTTATATGAGTAATTGACCATGTTGGCAGAGAGATAGTCTAGTTCTCTCAATCACCAGCAACAGCAACAACAACAACAACAACAACAACAACAACAACAACAACAACAACAACAACAACAACAACAACAACAACAGCAACAACAACAACAGCAGCAATAGCAACAGCAACAACAACAGAATAAACTACTGAATCCTCAGTCTGACAATCACGGGTTTGAACTGTGCGATAGATTATGAAAAAATGTATGATTGGAATACGAGGCTATCCTTCAAAACGAGTCATGAAGAGGCAGTGTAACTAATAGCAAAGATACCACGACTGATGTGGTTTCAATATTTGAGACTGTATGACCCTAGCTTAATAAACACCTCGCCCAAGGTCATGTAATTGCATCACTTTGTTCTCTCATTAGTAAATGGCAATGTTCGCTGGGGTGCTAACAACTCTGATGAAATGAGTCGAACATATCAATACGTTGATACATATAATGGGGCTATATATAGATAGACACGCGCAAATTAATTTGTGGAACAAAACTGCGAAATTTAGTAGCCGCGAAATATTTTAGTTTTACGGTACCGTACATGTGTACATTTGTCTCTTTTTTCTCTATATCTCAAATTTGACCACGAAGTTTGATATTCCCATCCAAATTATTTAGAATCTTATCATTGGGACCTTGAATGCTAGATAGCAGTAGATAGTCAGGTAGCTAGCAATCCATCTGATGCCCATTACTCTCTAGCACAGTGGCTCCGGTGGTGATGTATCTACTGCTATCAGAAGTTCGACCCTCATGGCCCTCGTGAGGTTTTAATTTGCGCGTCTCGGATGGTTTCCTTTTGCAAAAGTTATGTCAAGATGTGCAGAAAAAAAGATACACACTATTTTACCTATTAGATCTAAATACCAATACTGCATTCTTGTAAGAAATCATATGTTGTTTATGAAACACATCTAGATCGTGTTGACAAACTCCAAAAGTCGAATGCCGTCACTCATTATGTTATCATGCATCGAATTCTCAAGCCAGATTTTGTGCACGTGCAAAATAAATGCATCATCGGCATCTTCTGTTTTATCACCCGCTTCGCCAGCGTTCATCATTTGGCAGTAAAACCTGTCTAGCCTGACCACCTGAGCTGCTCTCAAGTGGGTTTTTATATAGATGCATTTTCTTGAGGGGGGTTCGTATTGGTCTTTTTCTGAAATGTCCTGGCCACGAAAAACGGTCTTATGAAAGGGATGGTCTATCTACATACTTGGTCCTAATAGCAGGTGGTACCGTACTTTCTGAGCTCAATCCCTACTGGCCAGTTCTTCATTTCTCTTCATAAAGTTACATTTCACCAGCTTTGACAAGCATGCCAATTAGATGGAAGGATAAGATATTTATGATCTGAATTCTGTGCCTAATGGCAAGAAACATTGATTGTGAATTTGGAGCAACGATCCATGCGATCTATAGAGTGACTATAATGGTGGCGGAAATGTTAAGAAAATCATCAAGGAGCGTTCGAGTCACGCCTTCTATGTTTTCAATAGAAGATCATGCTATAACGCGTGTAGGTGTTAATGTTGTTAGATTCTATTTACCGTGTCATAGTGCAGTGGAAAGTCTGATTACGGCCACCCCTCTAAAGAGACCACCTCTTTAATAAACCAGTTGTTTTCAAGGTGCCATGTGTTAACATAGAGACCATACTAAACCTGTTAAAGAGAGCACCTCTCTATTGAGACCACTTATATATGTCCAAAGCGTGCTCTCAATAGAGAGGTTCTACTGTCCATTTACCAGGTCGTAGTATTATAGCACGTGGGTGGTAATTAAATGTATTGATGCATTTATTGGCCTATGCATGAGTGGTAAAATGTCCACTTTGATTTTATGGCTCAATTTTGTATTCAGTGCTTATTGATATGGAATCACCTAGAATTTTTAATTGCGCATTATTTTGCTCATCTGGGACACTCCATGACCGTGGAGAGCTCGATATAGTAGTATACATCTATAACAATAATTACTTTATTTTATGACTCACTTTGTATTTTGTCGAACAGGCACCGATTGTCATTTCTAAACAACAGGAAATCTATTGTTACTTTAATTGATATACATATATATCAGTAATTCATCTTTTTTATCGCTCAATTTTGATGCATCATAAATAGGGCTCAATGCTGCACCATTTGGCATGTACATGTTTACGGACAAGTGATCGCCTGTTAATTATATGACACTAACTACCATCACATTAACATTTCATGTCAATGAAAATGGGTGTGATAATATGTGACCTTGTGTGTAACCATATTTATTACCGAGTGGAAAAAAATTTTTCCATACACACACGAGCTAACTCCAACTCAACAATGCATACAGTCGTAACAGTTTATCTCAAATTAGAAAGAAGAAGAAGAAGAAATAACAATGCCAGTTGTCTGCAGAAATTTCCAGTTATCAATGTAGAGTAACATGAAGAGTAAGGGTTATTTGCTTGCTAGAGTCATCCTTCGACTGGCTTGACAGAGCTCTAGATAAACTTGTCCAACTGTATTTGTATATGAACTTTGAGGGATGTAAGAAATACATCAGCTATTCATGGGTCTGTTGAGGATGACAATGACGCTTCACATAGAGAAACTGAAGTCAACTCCATTGCAATATATGAGTCCCACGTCAGCAGTTATGTGGTGATGCTACATTGAAGTCAGATGACTGTCAGGAATTGGTTAACCCTTTGCTGGTAGCTTGGTGATTGATGGATACTATATTGCAGAATTGAATATTGCCTAAAATATACTCAAATTTACCAACTGGGTTTAGCGGAATGCAGTGGTGGGGAATCAGACCTGAATTGGGGTAAAATTAAGCTAAATTGATCCAGTTTCAAATTTACTGCTTCAGTCTCTCGAGGGTTAATGTGATTTTTTTCAGACTCAAATTCATGGTCCGTGATGACAGTAAATCTGAGCGCGCATATAGTTCTTGTTTCACATTTTATGTTTGTAAAATCTGTGGAATTCGTTATTTTTATAGATTGCACCATAACTAATGCCCCGTAAAATAACATTTACATGTTCCAATCATCGTTCATCTTAAATACATGTAGTGTGTAGGTATGATGTGTGCATTGCTATAAGGTAGTTGTAAAATATTTAGAGTATATTTTTCGGTATTCGGCTATGGATTGATTAATCTACGTACCACATCATTTTAGTCTATGACATGCAGTATTGGTATATGAAAATATTGATATATGCATCACATCTTTATTATAAAACAGACACTGTTTGTGTACGTTGGCTGACTTTTTTGGTCCTCAATCAAGCATCAAAACAAGCCACATGGCAGCTAGATTCTATTTTGGGTAATCACGGACTTCCCTATACATTAATACATTAGACTTGTCAGGTTCATAACCATATCTACTATACAAGTTTCTTCTTATCCTATGAGGATTGAATTATGTGATGCCAGTGTTTCGTAGGAAGATTCTGGGCTATCGTGGATTTAGGAAGCTGAGATCTAGTCAGATCCATTGCCAGATAAATAGTAAAGAAAAAAACACGTCAATTTCGTGAGTTTTTGATTTGAGATGCCTTCAAGCTTTCACAGGTACAAACCCACTAACACACAAAAAAAAACACACACACCCACACACACACACACACACACACACACACACACACACACACACACACACACACACACACACACACACACACACACACACACACACACACAACACACACCCTCACCCTTTCAGGAAACCCGGATCCGCTAGTTATATTAATATCATATACAATTCCTTGCATGACAGCGTTGCATAGGAAATAATGAGAGTAGTCATCTACCAACTGATCTTCATTACTATTGTGCTTCATGCCCATTAATTGAATCACAGCCTAATGCGTATATGTATGAAGATCCTAATGTGTATATGTATGAAGATAATGGATTAATCCATGGCAGCGTGCACAATATGTTTGTATGTGTATCTTTGTTGAGCCAGCAATCTTTCTGGAACATGTATGTAAAAGCCCATTTTAAATATAAATTAGCTGGTCTCTTTAACCTATAGTGTTGTGTATTTCAGCCCAGAAAAAGCCACATGTGAAATTGCACAGCACTGTTAAAAATCTTGTTTAAAACGTCGCTTTAGAGTAAATTTACTCCCCTAATGTAGCATAACAACACGGGTAGTTACGTTTCTTTCTTTGTGATGTGTTTGTATGGTTTCGGGGCGAATTAAATGCAATCTTAACGGCCAATAAAGCAGACGATAAGATAAAAACTGTGACATGGAACAACAAAAGCATCAAATCAGGTTGCGATCCTTCAGCTTTGTACTTGACTGACTGATGATGAAATATTAAACATACCAAAGAAAGCTACACAAAATCTATATTGGTAATTGAAATTAATCAATTGTTAAGCTAGGGTCAGACCGCCCTGAATATTTAGGCCGAATCAGGCATGCTATTGTAGCTATTATCTATTGGAACGTTGTCTCATTTGTTGTTGTTGTTGTTGTTGTTGTTGTTGTTGTTGTTGCTGCTGCTGCTGCTGCTGCTGCTGCTGCTGCTGCTGCTGCTGCTGCTGCTGCTGCTGCTGCTTTGAAACAAGGCGTGTGGTTCTCATTTAACAGCAAAAGTTCGGGGACTGTCTGACTGGGACTTCCACCACCACCACCCTTGCAGCCAAATATGCACAGATTAGTAGAAAATGCCTATTGTACTATTGCAAGGAAATTCATCTCATATGCGACCATCTCATGTAGACTCCCGTACTTGGCCCGAACTTACCCCGTGTATTTCCATGATTTCATTAATTACCCTCAATATGCATAGTTTGGGCTCCTGTGTTTCCACTAATAGGCTTATATACTAATAAGAGCATTGGATAACGGAGACGTAAATTGACTCTCCCTATCAGAGGTTGTCCCTATTCGCGAAACATGTTTAATATCATTGTATAGCAGTCGGAGAATGAAAGGTGTCCCTATTTGAGAAGTGTCCCCATTAGTGAGGGTTCTCCATGGACAGGTTTACTCCTGGTACTGAATACTGTCCCTGGAGACCAATCCACAAATAGATATGACGAGGTAGATTGGCATTTATTTCTGATACTCGATCAAGCCATATGGCTGTGTACATTTATATGGATTGCAACCCTTCGTTGGAATAAATGCTAATCCCTAATTAACATGGATCCCACACGGTCGGAACTGGCAGGACTTGTTCTGTCCAGAAATAGGCAGATTGTATGTGCCATCAGTAATTCAATGTATCATTGCGTGATTATACTATTGTTTATGGTGACAACACATAATTAAATTCCACCAATGCATGTATTTTAAACAGACACCATTTTTATGCAAAAGCCTGATGTGTAATGTAAATGAGACAAATATTGATTTCACATGTGCACACCTGGTTAATCATACTATGTGTATTGATCATAAAAAATATGTAATATATATTATATATCAATACTGTGATGCAGTGCTACATCATTGTACATGCGATATAACTGTGATGTTTAGGAATAATCAATCACTATTTTTCATTATGAAAAAAAAAAATACTGGCAATGCTGCGTACACTATATAATATGTATATACAATTATACAAATAAGGGAGATTCTTTCTCCACACCTATGGGACTATATCATATAGTCGCTGCCGGGACTCGAACCCTGGACCACTACCACAGTGGTACCTATTCACCTACCAGATATGGCAGGCGCATTAGACCATTCTGACATATTCTGACAGATGGGGCATTACAATGGCTTCAACACCACGAATGATTCGGCTACAATATTACAGACTTATAATCATGTTCATTACGCTCACTAAATTCCCACAATTACATTGTATAGTATCCACTCCTATATATTATTGATACACATGACTTTTCCACTAAGCTTTTTATATCTATAGCGGTGTTTCTATATGTTGTAAAATCGTTATGAGCCTTTGCATTGCACCGATACCAAAGCCTCCGTCACACTTTGCCTGTAGTAACAGGCGACTCACTAGCAGTCGCAATAATACGAAATACACCATGGAGCATTTTTTCTCTTTCTAATCTCATTGTCAAGAGATAATTTGACAAATACTACCAGCTACCTCGTACTACGAATGATTGGGATTACGCATGATTTGGGACTGTTTGACCCCAGCATTGCGAGTTTCTATGAAACACTGAATTCTGTACACCAGCGTGCAAGTTTGTGCACGATCGATTACACACCCTTGTGTCATGTATTCGCCCTGGTATTTTTAAATGTCAGGCTGTAGCATAAGATCGTCTCCCAAGCAGTATGGTTGGATTCGGATGGGGTTTGCAAGCCTAAATATCGACTACACGAGTATAAGCTAGTTAATACATTGTATAAATAAAGTCCATGTTCTAAACCAGTGCTAGGTCTTTATCGGTAGCATTAACGGAAGTCTGTCTTAAGAAATCGACAGTAGGGATGAAAGCTCGCTATCACTCATATGATCTTGTGAGTTCAAGTCAGACATGTACGCCCATGAATATTGATAGATTCGTACCATATGCCGGTGACTCGTTTGACCTCATGAAATGGTGAGTGACTTTTGTGAACTCATGAATAGCAATATAATTGAATATGCTGCTTGTGGAACCGTCTGTTGCGGATACCTGTGGTGGAAGTGTTACGCGTTAAATTGAGGCAGGTGTCCTTAAAAGAGAGGTTCACTGTATAAATGACATGTAGGGCAAAAGGTCCGTTAAAACTGTCCACATAAGACTAGTGGTCTTAAATGAGAGGTGTCCACAACTCCGCGTTCATAGTTTTCACTGTATATGCAAACGTATTCTCGTCTAAACATTGAACGAGGTCACAGTCCAGTCATTGCCATACATAATGCACTGTCCAGCACATTACGCCCCAGTCTGACTGTCCAGAATGTTAATCTCTGATGTTTTACGATGCTGTTGGTGATGAGAAAGTACAAAAGGCAAAAGACTTGTTGTTTTAACTTTTAAAAACATCGTCTATGCCGAAACAATGTACCAGTTGACATTTTCTACAAAAAACGACCATTTGGGCTTCAATATTCCGGACGGTCTGACCTTGGCTTTAACCATCATTACTTTTACCTCTGCCAGCAGCCGAAGTAGTGCACGCTGCCAAATGTGCCCTTGGATGTGTTCGTTTATTGTAAGTGTAACTAATTTGGTAAAGCTACGCCCATCCCAAATTAATTGAATCTTGCATGATGTCTTTTTGTGGTAGTGGTCTTCACCACATTACATTTTCCTGCTATCCTATATTGAAAGTTTTGGTTACAATATATAGACAGCCACCTTTTATGCATATGATATTTGCACAAAACATTAAAGATGGTTATATTGAGAGCGTTAATTGATTTGGCCTAATAAATTTCTTTGAATGAAATTGTACTTACTGCATATGTATATGTCACAAGTATTCATACAATTGAACTCAAGCAATCTGCATACATTTTTGAGTATTAGCTTACCACTTCAATAAGAAATATATGACGATTACAGTATCCTGTTATCCTATATTAAATGATTTAGTTACATCATATTGGTTATATCTTAAAGGTTATAGTCAATATATTTTCATTTTATTTACTCAGAGTTTCATGTTTCTTCAATCATCAGAATAAAATGACAACATTATGCATAATTACAGGAATTACAGAAGCAATATTCAGTACACTATTATTACAATATAACGAAGATGGTTACGACGTCGGCTCCCTAGCCACATCCATTTTTTTGTAATCCAATTACAATAATACGGATTCACACATTTTGAATGCAAGTCACTTTTATAGGCGACTAATATTTGTAATGGCATTTCACCTCACCCTCAGAAAAGGGCGTTTGGGGGAAAAAGAAAAGACAGGAAATAAGGTCCACTATTTAAGTCTCGCCTCTGTATGTTTTATACACACTACCCACGAACTACCCAAGCACTAAATGGTAACCCCTTTATGACTGTGTGATTAGCAGTAGTACAGTAATGCATAATAACTCTACAAGAAACACGTATGAGCTTACCGTCTACTCTCTTAGAAGTAGAACTTGTAATGGTGAAATCTTGATGAAACCACTATGTATTCAAAGGCCTGCACTTGAACTTCGGAAATCCATTCACTGTAATGATTCAAAGTATCAAGGCCTGGATTTAGATTTACATAGAGATTAAGCCCCAGTCATACAGTCACGGATGCTCAATTTGTTCATGCTCAATTACTCTACAGGAAGAGTTTAGAAACACATGGGTTAAAAGATTAATCTATCTTTAAAACCACGTCCGTGAATATACAATGCGTGAATTAACAAAGGCTGCAATATCACGACTGATTCAGTTTGAATATTTAAGAAGGTGTGATATTAGCTTTAGCATCATGATTCCACATGCAAATAAATGTGCATGTTTTCTTCAACATCAGTAGGCACTGAATAAGAAATGTATCCGAAATTCGACTCTTCCATCTCATTTGGCCTTTGATGATGGATCTGGAAATATTGACCAACAGTCACTCTAACGTTGGAGGGCCTCTGTAAAATGTGGCATATTGGATGTTTCAATCTCATACTGAAAATACTAAAGGAAGTATGATTTATCATGTCTGTACCCCCGCCACATTATTCTTCTTGGTCCTTGGTATAACAGGCAGGCAAACATAGGCAGATCCAGGGCGGGCGGGGGGGGGCAAGGCGCCCCCCTTTTCCCACCAAAATACTTTATTTTCATACAATAGGGGTTTTCATGAAATCCCGTAAGTGCGGCCCCCCCTTTCCTTACGTGCGCCCCCCCCCCCTTTCCAAAAACCTGGATCTGCCTATGGGCAAAGGCTTGTTTGGCTGAGTAAATGAGACAGTTTTAACCCTTGTGGAAGTGTCTTTTAATCCATCTGTCAATCATCGCATTTTCCAGGCACCTTTTATATTTTTATTTGTGATCCCCGAGTAATCTCCACATGGAATTAACTGCACATATTAATCACCAATAATAATCTCGTGTGATATTTGATACATCAAAAAATATTATCACTGTATATAATCAACATTATATGGGGTTATGTTGAAACCAATTGTTTTAAATGCCATTTAAAACAACTTGTATGTAGTCAAAACAAGAAATAAATATATATCGATGACAGCATTAATTTTGCGCTTGAAATTGATGCTACACTAATTTCCCAGTGGTGTTTGCAAAAAAAAAAGTTGCATTTAGGACATTTCATCTACAAATGTACAACAGACTACACATTGAAACCATGTAATCTCATTCTTAAACATTCCCTATATTCTCTCCACGTGGAATGAAATCAATTTGAATTTTTCACGAGACTCAAAGGCAAAATTAGACTCTTTATTGTGGTCTTTGTTCACGCCCTAGTCAGACAGTCACGAGAATCGTCTAATCCGAATTTTTAGTGTGCAGTGGATGGGACAAAGAGAGGGTGAAAATGTGTCCAACTTTTAAAAACACACCTGTGGTGAGGCAGTGTGTCAATTAACTATGGCTGCCATACCGTGACTCACCACAAATGATTCACCACCAACATTCGGAACTTTAGGACTCCAGCTTTACCAATAATTGAAGGGTGCCGCAAATGGCAGATTTCATCGCAAATATTTTTTAGAGTTGGTATTAAGCTTAATTGAAAACACGTCACTGACAATTGTAATAGTAGGTAATTTATTGAACTGTGGTATGCGTGAGGGGGGTATGAAATCAGAACTTAGAATTATAGGACTACCGCCGAAGATGTCGAACATTCGAAACGTGAAACATTCGTGATCGTCAGACAGAGGATTAATGCATGATACTACATGTATGAACAATAATTCAAGTTGGCTGAGCTAGTTTTGACCACCCGGTCTGTGTCACCAGAGGTCTTGAAATGAGTTCAGATATTTACTATTGGTTGAACATTTAATTAGATTTACACTGGACACGACTTTAAATACAAAGTAGAATAGACTAGGAATAGAGATCAATGTTTCTTGTATAAACATTCCATGGTGCAAGCTATACACATTGTCTCCGATTCTATCTATAATCTCCATTTTTAGTTGAATTTGTGATTCAAGTAAACTTCTGAAAGACGTACAGACAGAAGAATATGAGACAGTGTGCACTACATAAACTTTTCATTTGATGTTTGAATAGCTGTTTCTATTGAATACCAACCAACATATCTATAGTTTTGATATCATCTGAAGACTATATAGTATGACATTTATAGCAATGCATTTCTATGCAAGAACGCCATTATATTGCAAAGTGGGCCGTCTATGAACAGATTAAATATTCTGTATCATATAATCGAAATAATACACCATGCAATTGAGTAGACACATTATAATACAATGGTATTAAATTTCTCTTCATCATCACTGTTATACAATGGGGGGCGTTCCATTTAAACCTGTTAGGAGTGATTTATAACATACATGTCCAACATTTTGAGTTTTGAGAGTGGTTTATGGTGTAATGTAACATGAAGATAAAATTATTTGTTTGAGTTAACCATGAATTCTACTTAACAGAGTTCTATATAAACGGATTCAAACTAACTGCATTAAAAACATTTGAAGCAGATCTTCTATTCAATAGAAACGAACGGAAGGGGAAAAAGAGTTTCTACATTTCTAAAATCTATTTATGTATATTTGCAGTTTCCACCAGAGGCATCGAGACAGCAAACATGACATGAGAGGGTCACGTACACACATCGGCTCAATGGGAAATGGTCTCCAACATGAGATTACCGCACCAGTGAGACCAGCTGGTCTTCAGTCTTCAACAGTGTGGACCAACTGGTTACTATAGCTACTCTACCATCAGACGCAATCCAGCACTATAGTACACTGCGCCAGAGACAAAGCAGTATCAACGGATCATAGTGTAACGCCATATTAGCACGTCAGTCATGACCCAAGACGTATACATGCAGGTTCTGGCCGTGGACAGTCTGCCTGACTTACAAACCACTCCGCACAACACCTCAAACTACCTCTTCACTGAGCCGGGATCGCAACATGAACACAACGCAACCGGCACGTCAGCGGACCCTGATTGCATTATGTTCAGATTAGTCTTCTACACTGTGATCATAGGCACCTTGAACATTTTGGGATTGCTGGGCAACATGCTGTCAATCATGGTTCTGCAGAAGGACCAGAACAACCGCGTGGCAACGTTTCTGCTTCAGTCCCTTGCCGTGGCCGACAGTCTGGTGTTGTTGATCATGTTTCTGGTGCTTTCCGTGTGCTACGGCTTATTGCCCTACATAGGCGAGCACGAGCTGGAGAGGGTATTGTTTCCTCACCTAATTAAGTACGTCAGTCCATTCGGGTACATGGCTCAGTGTGGTACTATATGGATTACAGTACTTCTGGCGTTTAACAGGTTTGTTGCAATTGTCAAGCCTTTCATGGCTCCAAAATACTGTACGTTGACCAATGCCCGAATACAAGTGGCGCTGGTTGCATTGTTTGCGGTTGTGGTGAATTTAGCCAGGTTTTTCCAGTATGAAATTATATACACATCAGAGGGTAATGGGACTTACCCAAGGATCAATGAAACTGACATAGGGGAGGGAACCACTTTTGGAATGGTTTATACTAATATACTGTACACTGTGATTGTCTTAGTAGTACCATTAATAGTTTTAACAGTGCTGAACACAACCTTGGTGAAGGAACTCAAGTTCCCAAGGAGTCAAAAAAGTAGTGCTTCCGTGATCTCAAAATCGTCGAAGAATTCCTTGAATTCACCATCGTCCTCTTCAAAACCGTCATTTAAGAGACGGCTGTCTTTTCACGGACCCCCTCTACCGGAAGAAGACAACATCACTTTCATCATGATCATCATAATTGTGGTTTTAGTGATTTGCCACACGCCGGACAGACTTTTCCAGTTTTACCGCTATTTCTTCGCCACTGCAGAGCAGGTGAAATGCGGAAGGACGTTATTCTACCTGTCAGGTGTCTGTAATCTGCTAGTTGTTGTGAATTCCTCCACCAATTTTGTGGTGTATTACATGTTGAGAAAGCGCTTCAGGAAGATTCTTGTAATGAAGATATGTGCTTGGCGGAATTTTCAGACTTATAAAGAAAGGCCGTCATTTCTTGAAGATACGAAACCGCCTTTACTACGCCGGAAAACCGAGGGAGACATGGGATTGCCAACTAATGGAGTGAACCATGATGTAATAATTGATGTGAAGGAAACTACGGCTGCCATGAAAACAGGCTCTGCACCAACGCTGTGTTAATGTCTAGATATTGTTGTACCATTAAATGTTTCAAGCAATCGTTGGTTTATCGTTCATGTTACATGAAAAAATATAAATTAAACACAAACACCATACTTATTTTCTCTATGTATATCGGTTTATAAACGGATAGCAATGTTTATTTAGAGTAACCTTTCCCTGCAATTCAAATAGCAATTCGCATAATAAGATATTATATTTTTAGTATGAAGGTTTCAAGTAGTTTTATCAATAGGTATGCCTCTAGGAGTGTTTACAATTGACGACAACGCTGAAAGGGGGTGGGGGTCAGCAAAAGTTGACGAAAGTTGACCCAAATGTGGACCGGGGGGCTGCATTAAGGATTAATTTGTCATAAGTCGTATATATTAACCACAAAACGCAATTGTTTTGTGACACAATCTGACAAAACGGCACACATATTCAATTTCAATAATGCATATCTTAAATATTGGGTAGATTAAGTTATGTGAGGGGTTTGGATGAGGATGTCATGAAATATGACATCACCGC
>CM032660.1:47406055-47418423 GCA_019095985.1 Streblospio benedicti
TTAAAACAAATTATATATACTAGCTGTTTACCCGGCGTTGCTCGGGTTGAAACAGATGAGATCCGGAACACATTAAATGCTCCTCCCTCCACATACTTCCTCCTGTCCCACATCCCTCGAACCAGTTCTCGTCAGTATAAAGGTCTGTGACAGATTAAATACACCTCCATCACTGTCCTCCCATCGTCATATGTCTAAGCCATTTACACCCTAAATGTACTAAATATGGCAATGATTGATCCCTCTAATATCCCTCCCCCAGCTACTGCTACCTATGGTAAACACGTGCGGAGCAGATTAAATGTCTCACTCATCCCTACCCTTCCTTCCAACCCGCCGCCCCCTCTTCTCTCCCCAACCCTCTCTACCTCATCCCCATCTAAACAGGTCCATAATTAATGCACCCCCTTCCTGCTGCTGCTCTGTTTGAAACGGATGGAAAACACATGGAATGCTCCTCCCTTCCCATTCTTTCCCCTGTCCCACATCCCTCACACCAGCTCCCGTCACTGTACAGGTCCGGGAAAGATTAAATACACTTCCATCACCTTCTTCCCACAGTCATATGTGACTGCCATACACACACTACATGTATGTGGCAATGCTTGATCAGTCTAGTATCCCTCCCTCCAGCTACTCCTACGCCTAGTAAACACGTGCAGACCATTAAATGTGCATCTCAATCACCCCCTTTCTGCTGCTGCTCGGGTTGAAATTGATGAGATCTGGAACAGATTAAATGCTCCTCCCTGCCTCACCACCAGCCATACCCGCACTCCATGTGGACACCAGACATGCCCCCCCCCCCTTCCCACCATATGGACACACACACCATTTCTGCCAACACCCCTCCTCAATACAGGTCCGGAGCAGATAAAATGCACCTCCATCCCCATCACCACCCTCCCCAGCTCCTTTGTTGTATGACTGTACGTGTGACGTGCAACGTACGTTTGACATATACAAACGTTTGACGTATTACGTACCTTTAACAAACATGGCCCTGAAAGCAGCAAATTAACTTTTGATACAAAAAAAAGTTTTTTCTTGTTTTTTATCATTAAAACAAATTAACTTGGTTTGAAACGTACGTTTTGACATTACAAACGTAACGACCACCTTTAACAAACTTGTCCTTTATAGATTCTACATTAAAACCAATTTATTTGTTTGAATTTGGACTGTGTTTTACGTTTGAAGTGTGTACTTTGTGGTTAAAAAGCCTTTTGTGACGCAAAAAATCGCCTCTTCTGTGCCTTGTGACGTGCAACGTACGTTTGACATATACAAACGTTTAACGTATTACGTACCTTTAACAAACATGGCCCCTGTAAGCAAACTTTATAGAAATTCTTTTTCTTGTTTTTATCATTAAAACCAATTTATTTGGTTTGAAATGTGATATTATGACGACCACCAAGATGTCCTGATTTTACATACATAATTTGAAGTGTGTACGCCTTGTGGTTAAAAAGCCTTTTGTGACGCAAAAAATCGCCTCTTCCTTTATATATATATAGATTAATGATATGTCTTATAAGGGCTGAGTCATTATTTAAGATGTGGGGGTCGGAAGTTTTTTAAGACATCAGTGTTTCTAACTTCTGACCCCCACCCACGGGTTTGCAAATCAAACATATGACCCCCCACAGGTTTGTAAATCAAACATATGACCCCCCACGGGTTCGCAAATCAACTAGCATATGACACCCCCATTTCCACATGCCCTGTGTATGTATTAGTATAGCAGTGTTAACTGTCATATCTGCAGTACAAATTTGCAAAAAAATATTTAGCTACCGGTATATGATTGAAACTAGTTTTTCCCCGGTTTATTAAATGCAATATAAACAAAATGCAATGCAAACTATATATATTAACTTGTCATGATATGAAAGGACTGGTGCTATTTAATTGAATTTAGAGAAAGCGATTTAATCTTTAATCTTTTATTTTGTAAAAAAAAAAGTAAAAGAATTTGTATTGCATTATCCGAAAAATGAACGTTAGTGGTATCGAAAGACGATTAAACATAATATAATTCAATCTTGATAAAGGGTTTCATATTCCATTTCAGATATTAATATAAGAGCCGATGAGCTATTATCAAAAAGTCAAAAGTCAATTAATAGCACCCGTCTTTTCATATCATGACAAGTTAACGTTGATATATTTTCAAGCAATACAAATTCTTGGGGAAGGCACTTGTTACTTAACAAGATATTTTATACAACCAAATGATCAATCACATACCAACAAATAATTCAGGACATTCTACCAACATTTATTAAGAAATAGAAACGCTTACCATGCCCCTTTTCAGTAAATTTACAAAATTTGAACATTTGACCCCCCCCCAGTAAAATTTCAAGAATCAGAATATTTGACACCCACCCCCCATATTCTTCCATTTTAAACTTCTGAAACACCCACCCCCCCCACAACTTCCATTTTGAAACTTCTGACCCCCTCCACAAAATTCAAATTCAAACTTCTGACCACCCCCCCCCCACAACATTCAAGTTCAAACACCTGACCCCCCCCAGTTTTTTTTTCCCCCCCCCCCCACGGCGTAAATAATGATTCCGCACTAACAACACATGAATTCAAGTAGAATTTTGATAATCTAGTTTACATCGTCGGTTCTTGTGAATTTCCTTGAACACAATCCATTTTATATACAACCCCTAGTTACCACATGCACAGTGCATAGATCTTACTACCAGTGGGGTGAAAATGGTGGAGCCTCATTCTTTGAAATGCATAAGTGCTGACCACACCCATAAAATTATGATCTAAAGGACAAAGACTTTCAATGACATGAGATGTAATTAAGCAAACACCGCAGGGTTTATAGACTTGTTACTGTAGATAGCTTGTTCCAATTTATATGAAAGCTTAAGCGAAACATTCCGCCGCAAGGTGGGTCTACAACCAGTCTACGACCAAAAACGCATAGAAAACGTGATGATCCGTGCGTATGCAGTGCGGCAAACGTACGTTTTTCAATGACGGTGGCCAAGAAGAAGTTTGGCTTGCCAAACTTCTTCTACGGCCACCCTACGTTATGGTCTGACCGTAGGGAGCAGTGCGGAGAACACAGATTATTTACCCGCACTTTGTCGGCACAGACACAGTACGGGGGCCGTGCGTTGCCTGTACCATGAACGTGCGGGTCCCGTACTTTTGTAATCACACGGTACGTAGGACGTAAGTAATACGCGAGTACATCGCACGTTCTATGCAAGTTGATCGCACGGCCACCTCAATAAAAACCACTCCCTGTGTGCGGACGCACTCATAACGCACGGAGCCCGTGCGTATGTGCCCACAACTGTACTTTTGTCACTGCATGCTGAAAACGCCGTAGACGCCGCAGACCTCAACACGCCTTGCGGAGACCACCGCCGCAAGGTGGAATGTGCCCCTCGCTTAAAATATTCACTCGGTAGTTCCGCTGCGAATATGTTGTGGTGTTGGGTGGTTATAGTCATAGGTAGAAGGTGCTGCTTTAGTCACAAATGCTGGGTTAAAGTGCTACATAGAAGGAAGCAAGAGAGGGTTACTTGGGCGGAGGATAGGTATAACACTCAAGTGCAAAAGATGCCCCCCCCCCCTCACCCCTCACACCCTCGGGAGCTTCACGTAGAATTTCTCATACTCGCTGTTCTCTCTCGGTCTGTCCCATCAGAAACCATATAATCGATATAATATATAACTTGCAGAATATTCAAGAAAGTAAAGGATATATAGGATGGACGTACGCTCTATAAATGAAGGTCCCTCCCTCAAAAAGCCAGTTTCTCGTGTCATCACGTATTTTAACGAGGCCGTTGTGAAAACGACAATCTTCTATTTATTGTTGAACAAGTTCATTAGCTGTGTTAATTCATATAATACTCACATCATCAGCTATCACAATTTAATGATATATATCTCAATATTTCGACAACAATGTCTTTCTCAAGAGTGTGGATTCATAATGCAAACATTGACTCCAGGATTGCAAGTGTGTAAGTGTCAAAAAATACTCACATCATCAGCTATCACAATTTAATTATATATATCTCAATATTTCGACAACAATGTCTTTCTCAAGAGTGTGGATTCATAATGCAAACATTGACTCCAGGATTGCAAGTGTGCCAGTGTCAGTCATGCCAAATAAACCACATGAAGAAGAAGGCGTAATACTCTTGGTGTAAAAAAGGGTGTGCACGCCCCTGGATCTGCCTGAGACACTATCATCATTTAAGGGCAGTCACGTTTGATTTTCAGAAGGGAAACTTACAAATAGAGGACACACACGTTGTAGTGCATAATGCAACACACAATTATGTGAATACAACCAGAAAATTCTCATCAGGGTGCTCACAAAATGCCGTATGCGCAGTCGTAGGATTGTAGCACTGGTTTTACCTAAACACTTCCATTGGATGTAAATCATTTGAGAGAAGATAAAGGCTATTCAAACATACTTCAATTTGTTGGTTATTAGTGATGTTCAAACCAAATTATTATCTTTTATTATCGCTCTCTGAAATTGATGTTTTATTTCATGTTCTACTCTAGTCTTTCAAAAGACCTTATATCTAATAGTTTTTATTTCTATTATTACATAAACCACTCGTGTCAACCATATATCAAGTGCAAAGATAAAGAGCAAGTACAATTGTGACAGCCTCTAGCTCTAATAGATAATAGATATACGAAACCCTAGGAATTCCACTGATATTAAATATACAGCCTCAAACATCCTGCCCTGTTATAGCCTTTATTAAAACCAGAGTAATCACTAGCAACAGCTGCAGAAGCAGCAGAACAGGTATGCATGGGTGATCAGGTAAGGGTCAGCCCAGACACTGCAGCAGCATGCATGGGTGATTAGGTAATGGTCAGCCCAGATATTAAGTATGTAATATTGATGTGTTTCTCAGTTACTTGTACATGTATGACTTCATGGACTTAGTTTCCTTTTACCAAAATGGATACACCTCCAAATAATATTCCCCTAAAAGTTAACTACAGTACACCAATGAAAACAAATAAGGATGTCAGCTTAATTATCAATGATCAGATAACAATAGAGTATCAAATAAACAAACTATTACAAAAGAGAACTTCATCAAACATTCCCCAATATAAACAAACTGTACCACATGCTAAAGTTTCCCGTTACCAACTGGGGCTGGCTTATTTGAGAATTAATGAACCAGAACCACATTACAAATAAACAGTACCACGTGCTTAAACGGGAAAATACCCAACTACAGCTGGACTACTGTTTCTAAAATAGAAGCCATGTGCTTTTAGTAAATGACGTCACTTTTGCAAAACTCTTTGCAAAATTGACGTCATACAGAGGCTTTTAGAATAGGCCTTCATGTCAGATCATTTAAAGGCGTTGAGATAGGCTAGTTTGACTCATTGGAGATGAGGTCTCATTGAATGATGGTCTAGCTGGTTATAAAGGTTTGAGGCCGTGAACAATGGCCTTATTATAGAGGTGATCACAGGAGAGAGGTGGTCTTAATTTAGAGTGTGAACTGTAGTACTAACACATCTAATAATTGCTGAGTGTTTATTCATTTGTATATATTTTGTACATGTTCATGTTTTATGTTTTATTGTAGAATGCCATTCCCAACAAGCAATTGCAACAGTTGTTTACACCTTAATAGGCCATATATTGGCTTAATCTTCTTATTTTATGCTTCTATTTCCAAACACTATGATTCATAAAGAAAAATATTTTCTAAATACGTACATGTATCAGTGCATTTCCCATCTGCTGCTACATAAAGACAATTCGTAGATAAACATTCGTCACTGTCAGACCGGAAGTCAACTCCGAACAAAAATAGCGGCATTTCCCTGATGTCTACGTATTCAAACCCCAAATAACAACAAACAACAAATCAGATACAACTAAGGCCAGTCCCAAGCTACTTTTCTTCCACTCTCAATCCTCTTAGATGTTTCATATTCATGCTGTTCTATTTTGACCTAGTGTTCATTAAAATTAATCCTGGGGGACACAAAAGCAAAGCTCTACTTGCTTTTTCAATTTCCATACCATTGATTACTTGCCATGGCCACTGGCTCATCTTTTGTTCTTCTGTTTAACATATCTTTGCATGTCGAGAATCGATGCTTCAATTCTGGTAGTCTTTCTTGCACAGAAATATTGCCCATGTGTATGTAGGTCTATTGCTGTCCAATTGTGTTAGACTACCTTTGATTGATATCTGGATCTGATGGCTGTGGAGTGCAGATTCGAATGCTTCATTTTCAATCTTAAAGTTTCATATTATTTCAATTAACTTCATTCTGACTGAAGAAATGGAATCTCATTAAGAATATGTATTGTTTGTTTTGTTTTGTTGTTGTTTTGTAGGGTGGGGTTGTTTTTAAGGGAGTGTTGCAGCTTGTTATCAATGGAGCAAGTGGGTTCGTAATTGCACCTGCAATATGCACAATATTTATCAGCATTTGCACACACGCACGCACGCACGCACGCACATACCAAACGCTTTTAAAGAGACAAAAGTGTTTATTTTTTCCTTACTATGCCTATCCAATGTATGTAATTTTGTATGATCAACTGTGTATTTGAAGTGAAGGAAGACCACAAAAGACATACATTTACATCAGTTTTCATTAAATGAAATTGTAACCGATTAGTGATAATAGACATAAAAGTATGCCAGTGTCTCATTTGTAAGTTATCATTTTAATATTGTAAGTGAACTCTCAATGTAAGACAATTTTTCTGTGACATATTATTCAGAATCATGTTAAATCAATTTGATATATGAGCACCGACTTAGTCCGACTATCTTGACTATATCTATGGCCAGATTATTTGCCACGAACCCACATTTGGCTAATTCAATTTTCTCATGTCTGTTGCTATTTGTTGCATGAATGAAATAGCTTTTATCGCCATATTGAAATTATATTTTTTGCGTGGAGAGATAACAATAGTATTTATGAATCCATCTCCCTGTTGGAGAGCATGCAAGCGAACGAGTGCAGCTCCATGTTAGACTGTGGAATGTAACCAACCGTCAATTGTCACCGGTCACAATTTACGTTGTGACCAATCTCAAAAAAATGTCTGGCTGCCTTAAAATTTAAACACATTAAACTGCAACCGATTATACGATTAGTTCGAGGGCTACCATATGCTCCCACGTCCCAAAATGAGACCACAATGGTCTCTCTATCACAATTCTAGCCTGACCCAAGCCTCATCAACGTAGGACATCAAGTGTGGTTTAAGTCCGAGCCGAGAAGTGGACGGGCATTTCAGAGACCCGAATGTGCAGGGGTGGGCTAGTGATAGTACAAGATTTGGATACTCACTCAAGCTAGCACAAAATATTGTATTCAATACATGAACCATACTCGATTAATTATCACCCCCCCCTTGCATGCTCCTCAAACCCCATTTTTCCTACAGCCAATTTTTCCAGTGGTCACGGCCAGGGACAAATGGTTCATGCAGCACTTGCTTTTTAGTATATTATGTGCACGTTTGAACATGCAGGGCCTCGACTAATGGGCAATATACTTGGTCTGCCACGACGGTATACTGGCGCGCCTCACCAACAGGATGCCCAGCAGCACGGCGGAGAAGGTGGTGAGAAAGTAGTAGACTTGTGTAAGTAAAACCTGTACAAGTGTCCAGCCAGAAATTTCGTGGCCAGTATGCAGGTGACCGGGTGTGCTCACTTAGAATCTTATATCACTCGTGATTAATATACCGGTAGGATGCATGTGATTGACCAGAATAAAAGATATTAAGATATACATAGTTAAATAACTTCAATAATGTAAACACAAACGTTAATAATTTAGCTGTAGAAAATAAGCTGAAATTTATGTTTGAGAATTGTCCTCGAAGAAAGAAGGTTACATTTTCAAGATAATCATATGTATATAATTGCACCAAATATCTGTAAATTCAATAGGTAACGCTATAAGTCCATAGGGCTGGGCAAATTTCCAACTCTTTACCCCCCAATTTCACATGGCCGGCGATGCTAGCTCCCGATCTTCCAATAGAGGCCAGATTTGTCATTTTGCAGTTGCTGGTTCGGCAGGGAATGGGGCACATTCGTTCGGTTCTGGGATGTGTGTTTTTTTTTGCTTGTGTGGCACCAAACCACACCAAATGCATGCTTTTAGGGGCTGTCTGAAGGCTTTCTCTTGCAATTGCAGCATACTAAGGTCTTTCACCTTCAATGTGGCCTCGTCTGCTGCTTTGGGAAGATGTATGGTCAACAGATGAAACCGTAAGTGCCGTAACCAACATTACAATCTGAAGCAAAGGAAGCATGACATAGAAGCATCTTTTCTAACAGCACGATACTCCAATATTAATTCTGTCAACATGGAGAAAATGACACACTTCTGCCAGCTTCTGGCCAAAAAGGTGTTATCACTTCTCTGGAGAAGTGATTTTGACTTTTTTCGGCCTATGGGCTCCTGTTATGTACTACTGAGTTGTTGAAATGGATTAACTTTTTGCTTTTCTGGTTCGTCTGGTGGGGTTATTTGTCCGTCGTTAGGTCTTTCTTGCTTAACGGTGGGCTAGCTGACAATTTTCATAAAGATATCCCCGTGTTACGATATGCTATTTTTTGATGGTCCCATGACCCTGCCTTTTTATCCAGTCCATCTGAAAGGTCACAGGCCGTTATTACAGACATTCCCGTAGTTTTAGCTACAACATATGCATTTAAAGCAATATATAATAAATATTCCCATTGTTGTTTGTGTCTCTGAAGGGTTAGTCTCATATATACGTATTCACGATGTTTAGGCAAATAATTATGGTAACAATGGCAGCCTTTGCACGTAATCTTGCTGCAGCCCAACACCATAGCCAAGGAGAGGAAAGAAGAGAAAGAAGGCTACAAGAGGCCACTCGGAACTACTCGGGATGTTTCGGAGCTCAACGAGATTTGTCGTGAGAGTAGCGGAAGCCACCCTGAATATCAAGGGCTCAATATATTGCTCAAAACTTGCTTTTGAGCAATATATCAGTTCCTGCCAGACCAGGAACTGATATTACATAGAGTGGCGGAAGCATACGAGGATTGCCGAATAAATGAATGGCCGGAGGCTGAAGAAGATGACGATGGTTAAGCTTCAGTGCCGGATATATGGCGCGGTATGAGAGTTGTATGCGCGTGAGGTTGGCATTCCACGCAAATGAAGATAGCGGATACAGTTTTAATTTTTTAAGTGGTGTGGTACTGAATGCCATCAATTCTAATTAATCCAAATTTCCTTACAATGAGTTTGCGTGCTTTTTATTTATGTGAAAAAGACTAGCGTGATAACAGAGACAGCTTTTTTATTATTTCATGATATTGGTCAATGTTTTTATTCACATTAGAATTCTTTTCAAAATAGACTTTTAAAAAAAACTTATAAATTTAGCTAAATACATAAACTTATAAGATTTCCTTATTTGGTAAATGTACATTATCCATATTATTTAAAGCAAGGTGATTACCAAAACGTATAACTACTAGTACTTCATCTACATTTAAGAATACATATCAGTAGGTACAAACTGAAAGGCATTCCTTTTTTTTTCTTTTTCTAATCATTTGATAGTTAAAAACAAATTCATAATTTTCAATCATAAAAATTTGCCGTTTATTTATTCTCAAATTATGCAAGTTATATGCTTGGACAAGTAAAATACATTTTCATTTTCTACACACATTTTAATATACAATTGTATGCTACAAAGCACTTACTTAGCAAAATCTATTAACGTTGACCACTGAGTGTGTTCATTTAACTCACATACGATCAGGAACTACTAAACATTGTACTAAAACTATATGCATCAATTATTTAAAAACACAAAAAAATGTCTACCACAGTAACAATCAGAATACAAATGTTAAGTAATAATAATAATATTGTTTTTGTAATTTGATTGTGAAAATACGATTGTTTCCAATAAAAAAGGTCTGTGAAAGCAGTCACTTAAATAAATAGAAATAAAAAGGAAACCCATTAAAACACTATAATGGTTTGTAGTATCTATCTATTATCATTTCAATTGTCTATTTGTCAGTTTTTATGAATTTCTTCTTGAATTACACAAAAGCTCTGTTAAATTTAACATTCCATTTTTTCCCGAATCCATCTCGGGTGAACAGGATTTCCATTATTTTATGGTTTTCACATAATCCAAAATTTGCTGTTTGAATACCTTCATGGAATACTGACTGTAACTCGTCTAGTGTAACGTTCATTGTTTTATACATTTCTTTTATAATGTCTACTTTGTACTTGATCTTGAAGACAGAGTCTGCTCCACACGTGCGCGGCCCCACCACATGGGTGGCTGAATAGCCGGGCTTTCGCAAGCCGGCCGCAATGCCAACTATGCCCATCGTTAAGCCTCTCTCTTTCAATATTTGGACTTTGTCCTGGACATTTGTGTTATTGTTGTTGTTTATGCTAGTGGTGCTGCAATCGCTATTGATACTGGTGCCACTGCTGCTGCTAGCAATGTTAATGTTGCTGAGGCTGCAGCAGCTGCTGCTGTCACTGTCACAGTCACTAAGATATTCACAATCACTGTCAAAGAAGTTGTATCTGTTGGTGCTCTGGTTGGTGGCTCCTTCATCATCGGTTTTGGCACAGCATTCATAGCAGTCAGTGTTGTTGTTGTTTGTGTTACTGTTGCTGCAAGTGTTGAAGAAGTTGCTGCCGCTGCTGCCGCCGCCTCTGCCAGTGTCACTCTCACTGTCAAAGAAGTCGTTTCTCTTTGTGCTGTGGCTGTTTTTTGTTCCATCATGGGTCTTGTCACAGCAGGTCATTTTGTTACTTCCTTTATCAGCAGGCTTTTTCAGGATATCATTTGAAGTATTTTTTCCCTGATTCATCGTTATTTTTGGTTGATCATTGTCATCTAGGTTCTTTTCACGGTCTTCAGATTTCTTCGTATGAAACAGGTTGTTATCATCATAGTCGTTCTCAGTTATAGCCTCATGGATTGTGCCAATGTTGTTGTTTGTGTCACTGTTGCTGCAAATGCTAAAAAAGTTCCTGCTACCTCCGCCGTCGCCACCGCCATCGCTATTGCTGCTGCCACTGTCAAGGTCAAAGCAGTCGTTTTTTTGTGTGCTGTGGCTGCTTTTTGTTCCATCATGGGTCTTGTCACAGCAGGTTATTTTGTTACTTCCTTTATCAGTCTGTCTTTTCAAGTCATGAGATTTGCTTTTATCGTGAATCACATCATTTGCATTTTCATTTGTTCTATTTCCCCCCTGATTCGTTGTTATTTTTGTTTGATGATTGTCATCTAGGTTCTTTTTATGGTCTTCACATTTCTTCTTATGAGACAGGTTGCTATCATCATAGTTGTTCACAGTAATAATCTCATGAGTTGTGTCAGTGTTGGTGTTTGTGTCACTGTTGCGGCAAGTGTTGAAGAAGTTGCTGCCGCTGCTGCTGCCGCCTCTGCCAGTGTCACTCTCACGGTCAAAGCAGTCGTTTCTTTTTGTGCTGTGGCTGCTTTTTGTTCCATCATGGCTCTTGTCACAGCAGGTTATTTTGTTACTTCCTTTATCAGCCTGTCTTTTCAAGTCATGAGATTTTCTTTTATCGTGAATGACATTATCAATGGCAATTTTATTTGCAGTATTTTTCTCCTGATTCGTCGTTATTTTGGTTTGATCATTATGATCTACGTTCTTTTTATCGTCTTCAGATTTCTTCTTCCTATGAATCAGGTGGTTATCATCATACTCATTTAGAGTTTTATCTTCGTGACTCGTCATCACTTCCGTTTCTTCATTATCTCTACCTTGTTCAGATTCATTTTTGTCTTCAACCAATTCACTCTCATTAGAATAATTTACATATTTCTGTTTTCTCGACCTCAGCAGCTTCTTCTTCCGAGCTTTTCTGTCACGAATCATACGAATGAAATTGTATATCAAATTAATCAATACCTCTATCAAAAAGACAGTACCCAGGAATGCCACAAAAGCCTCGGCTCTCGATCCGTTGAAATCAGCACCAACAAGAATTTGGCCAACGTCTACAGTGCTGAAGGCGCTGAACTGTTGATCTTTACTGTTGACAAGCTTGACCGCTTGGCCAGTGACCATTATTGTGGCCACAATGACCACACATACTACCTTGAGTAGGGAGCACTTCATTTTACAAATATTTAATCATACAAGTTTTCCATGTCATATTTCAAATTGAATTTCTCATTAGAAATATCATCAGTCAAAGGAGAAAGATTGGTGTCACTATTGAGTTCTAGCAACGTTAAACGTTTTAGAGCCCTATGTTTTACGTGTAAACGTTAATACGCTGAA